>JAWNGG020000169.1:0-600000 GCA_036937485.2 Tetragonisca angustula
TTAGAATAATTGAAATGGTGTTTTGAATATTTGAAATGATTAAAATGATAGTTTCAAGTGTTTGAAATAATTGGAATAATATTTTAAACGTTTAAATATTCAAGGTAATTAGAAATTGGAATTCTAATCGAATGTAAATTATTTAGAATAATTGAAATGGTGTTTTGAATATTTGAAATGATTAAAATGATAGTTTCAAGTGTTTGAAGTAATTGGAATAATATTTTAAACGTTTAAATATTCAAGGTAATTGGAAATTGGGATTCTAATCGAATTTAAAATATTCGAGATAATTGAAATGGTGTTTTAAATATATAAAATAATTAAAGTGATGTTTCAAATGTCTAAAGTATTTAAAATAATATTTTAAACGTTTAATTATTCAAAGTAGTTGAAATTTGAAAATAAGTTGAAGAACTAAAACGAACCATACTAAACAGTTATTAAGAATTTACATTGAAATTTGCAAAATATTCCAATTCTCCTGCTACATAATATTAACAATTGCAACAACTATTAATATAATTACAAGTAGCAATATTACCAAACAAGAAGAATCAGAAAAAGCATGAAACAGTAAAGAGCTAAGAAGAACCATATTAAAATCTCCAAAACGCTTCAATTCTCCCGTGGCAAAAAAAAAAAAAAAAACCGAAAGAATTATCAAAGAAAGTTATAAAATTACAATTATAATAAGCATCGTGATCGTAAGGGAGTTATTACAGGAGGCACATCGAATTTCATCTCTCTTCGTTCATTTCCATTGTACTAAACGTGACGAGCTTGGAAAACGAAAGGAAAGAAATTCATACACTATTCAGAAGGGATCCTTTATGTTTCTGTCCCTCCAGCCCCCAAAAAAAATTTTTTCCCTCGTCGATTACGACGTTTCGTTCGCGGAGGCATACGGGGGAAATTGTCGAAATCGATGTCCCGTTGGCGATCGACGTTGAGTGGAAACGGGGACTCTGCCTTCCTCGATGCTTCTAGGGCCGATGCTTTCTATTTTCAAACGTACATACGACGAGGCCAATCACGCTCTTGGCCGGCAATCTGCAGCTGAATAACGAAATAACTGGTCCACTTCGATTGCCACGGCGCGATTAATCCCTCCGTTCTGCCATCGAGCTCGCGGCAACTCGCCTCCGGGGGGGTGGTTCGACTACGAGGAGGAACGAGCGCGTACTTTTCCACTCGATTCCCTCGCGGGCAGCTCGATGACTCACAACAAGGGAACGTACCGAAGTGTGAATCACCGATTTGGACGAAATTTGGCATAAGTGTGGATTTCGAAAAAATATTCTACCCGTAAAATATTTAAAATATTTAAAAATTGTAATTTAAAATATAATATTTAAAATATTAATATTTGAAATATTTAAAAATTGTAATTTAAAATATAATATTTAAAATATTAATATTTGAAATATTTAAAAATTGTAATTTAAAATATATTAATATTTAAAAATTGTAATTTAAAATATTTAAAATATATTAATACTTAAAAATTGTAATTTAAAATATTTAAAATATATTAATATTTAAAAATTGTAATTTAAAATATTTAAAAATTGTAATTTAAAATATTTTTTTTTGTCAGCAATCGTCGATAGTTGAAGGGGTCAAATATTTATCTGAGAACTCCGTTTATGCTAAATTTCATCAAAATCGGTGATTCACACTTTGGTACGTTCCTTTGTCAGTTCTTCAACATGGAAATTCGATTTTCGTCGATCGTTTCGTCGACTGAGAAAGAGAAAATTATGCAATCCTTATGTGATACTTTTGGTGAGCTGCAAGATATCAGAGCTTTTGGACATCACTGGTGATATAAGCCTATAAACCTATATCTGGTGATATAACTGAATAAGAGGTGATTCTACGTAAAAAAGAAACGAAAGAATTCCACGTGAAAAATATTAAGCTAAAAGAAGTTCTTGAAATTCATAAAATTCCCAAGATCGCCAAGTTACCCATTGTTGCCACGATTCTTCAATTTTATGCCGCCAATTGTAAAATTCGAGGCTAACTTTTAAAATTGCATTTTCGTTCGAAAATTAATTTCTCTCGTCGTTGAAGCCCGATCGAAGGGAATGGGCAATCCCTCCGCTGGTAAGTAACGATTTTCCACCACTGTTCGTCACAGACACACCGTACAAAGGATCGTCCAAATATTGACTCGCCCCTTGTACCGAGAATCAGTTTATTCTACTTCGACGACCGTCGCGCTTCGTCCGGCGCGCTTTTATTTTTTTCTTTCTTTCTTTTTTTTCTCTCTCTCCCCATCGTTGTGTCCACCTCTTCGTATGTGTATCCCGTTTCGTCCCAAACGGGCAAGTGTATTTGTCCGAGGCAATCGAAACGGTTTCATAAACCGTTATTCTACACCGTGAGCGAAATTCACGGCCAGTCGCATGCGGCGCGTACGTATTAAACGATCTTTTTTAAATCGATCAACGCGCGCAAGTGCGGGAATTTTTTAGGAAATTGCAGATAATGCTGAGCTTAAGCAATAAGTCCTAAAAATCCGATTTCTAACGTTGCATAAATTATTCTCAAATTTCCAAAAGTTTCTTTTCCCCCACACTTTCATTTATAATAACTCGTGAAATTAATCCAGATCATGATAAAATTGAAATATAAACTTCTGGATGTCGAGAAAGTCGAAATAAATGTTGATATGAATCACTCTGTACTTGTAATTTAAAATCTATATAAAATTAATATTATACTATGGTCATTTAATTTATATATATTTATAATATTTCATAATATTTCACAGTATATCATATATTTTCATAACATTTATTTTAAATATTTCGTATTTCATAATATTTCATACTGTAAAATATAATATTTTTAATGTCAGAAGGGTATCTCTTCGTATTTTCTGGCCAATTAAATCAAATCGAACGAAACCGAACTGGCACAACAAATGAGAAGAACAGGTCCGACAAAATTCCGATCAGAATCAAACCTAAACGGATTTCCATCAATATTGGCGACCGGTTACGCGTCCGTTCGTCATGAACCTCCCCTTTTTTCCCCAGATGGACCGTTACTTTTTCTGCCTTACGCTCGCCAACGAATTTATCGTCTTCCATGGCCATTTCTCCTCCTCCTCCTCCTCCTTCTCCTCCTCTCCACGCTTTCTTCCGATAAATACAGCGTCGCCAGGCCAGAATACGCCGTAATCGTCTTATGGTTCGCCGCGGGACATTTTCACCAACCTCCCTTCCAGCCACCCTCTATCGTCGAATATGATCGAGACTCACGGCGCGTCGGATTCGGGGTTTTGTAAATACACGGCCACTTTGGTCGATTATGCGAATTTTGTCGAAATTACACGTCCACCGATTTTATTTGCAGTTGTTTCCGAACCTTTCGATCGAGATAGGTGAATTGCCGTTAACGTTATAGGAGAGACAATAGTATTGTAGTAACAATGAAACATGTTGCAAATACATGTTATTTACAGTATGATATTAGAATATAATACAAATAATAATTATGTATGATTATTTATGTAATAATGATGAAATATATCGCAGATATATATTATTTACAGTATGATATCAGAATATAATACAAATAATAATTATGTATGATTATTTATAATATTTACAATATGTGCAATATAATTTGGTCGATTATGCGAATTTTGTCAAAATAACACGTCCACCGATTTTATTTGCAGTTGTTTTCGAACCTTTCGATCGAGATAGGTGAATTGCCGTTAACGTTATAGGAGAGACAATAGTATTGTAGTAACAATGAAACATGTTGCAAATACATGTTATTTACAGTATGATATTAGAATATAATACAAATAATAATTATGTATGATTATTTATGTAATAATGATGAAATATATCGCAGATATATATTATTTACAGTATGATATCAGAATATAATACAAATAATAACTATGTATGATTATTTATAATATTTACAATATGTGCAATATAATTTGGTCGATTATGCGAATTTTGTCAAAATAACACGTCCACCGATTTTATTTGCAGTTGTTTCCGAACCTTTCGATCGAGATAGGTGAATTGCCGTTAACGTTATAGGAGAGACAATAGTATTGTAGTAACAATGAAACATGTTGCAAATACATGTTATTTACAGTATGATATTAGAATATAATACAAATAATAATTATGTATGATTATTTATGTAATAATGATGAAATATATCGCAGATATATATTATTTACAGTATGATATCAGAATATAATACAAATAATAACTATGTATGATTATTTATAATATTTACAATATGTGCAATATAATTTGGTCGATTATGCGAATTTTGTCAAAATAACACGTCCACCGATTTTATTTGCAGTTGTTTTCGAACCTTTCGATCGAGATAGGTGAATTGCCGTTAACGTTATAGGAGAGACAATAGTATTGTAGTAACAATGAAACATGTTGCAAATACATGTTATTTACAGTATGATATTAGAACATAATACAAATAATAATTATGTATGATTATTTATGTAATAATGATGAAATATATCGCAGATATATATTATTTACAGTATGATATCAGAATATAATACGAATAATAATTATGTATGATTATTTATAATATTTACAATATGTGCAATATAATTTGGTCGATTATGCGAATTTTGTCAAAATAACACGTCCATCGATTTTATTTGCAGTTGTTTTCGAACCTTTCGATCGAGATAGGTGAATTGCCGTTAACGTTATAGGAGAGACAATAGTATTGTAGTAACAATGAAACATGTTGCAAATACATGTTATTTACAGTATGATATTAGAATATAATACAAAATAATAATTATGTATGATTATTTATGTAATAATGATGAAATATATCGCAGATATATATTATTTACAGTATGATATCAGAATATAATACAAATAATAACTATGTATGATTATTTATAATATTTACAATATGTGCAATATAATTTGGTCGATTATGCGAATTTTGTCAAAATAACACGTCCACCGATTTTATTTGCAGTTGTTTCCGAACCTTTCGATCGAGATAGGTGAATTGCCGTTAACGTTATAGGAGAGACAATAGTATTGTAGTAACAATGAAACATGTTGCAAATACATGTTATTTACAGTATGATATTAGAATATAATACAAATAATAATTATGTATGATTATTTATGTAATAATGATGAAATATATCGCAGATATATATTATTTACAGTATGATATCAGAATATAATACAAATAATAACTATGTATGATTATTTATAATATTTACAATATGTGCAATATAATTTGGTCGATTATGCGAATTTTGTCAAAATAACACGTCCACCGATTTTATTTGCAGTTGTTTTCGAACCTTTCGATCGAGATAGGTGAATTGCCGTTAACGTTATAGGAGAGACAATAGTATTGTAGTAACAATGAAACATGTTGCAAATACATGTTATTTACAGTATGATATTAGAACATAATACAAATAATAATTATGTATGATTATTTATGTAATAATGATGAAATATATCGCAGATATATATTATTTACAGTATGATATCAGAATATAATACGAATAATAATTATGTATGATTATTTATAATATTTACAATATGTGCAATATAATTTGGTCGATTATGCGAATTTTGTCAAAATAACACGTCCACCGATTTTATTTGCAGTTGTTTTCGAACCTTTCGATCGAGATAGGTGAATTGTCGTTAACGTTATAGGAGAGACAATAGTATTGTAGTAACAATGAAACATGTTGCAAATACATGTTATTTACAGTATGATATTAGAATATAATACAAATAATAATTATGTATGATTATTTATGTAATAATGATGAAATATATCGCAGATATATATTATTTACAGTATGATATCAGAATATAATACAAATAATAATTATGTATGATTATTTATAATATTTACAATATGTGCAATATAATTTGGTCGATTATGCGAATTTTGTCAAAATAACACGTCCATCGATTTTATTTGCAGTTGTTTTCGAACCTTTCGATCGAGATAGATGAATTGTGGTTAACATTATAGAAGAGATAATAGTATTATAATAACAATGAAACATATTGCAAATATATATTATTTACAGTATGATATTAGAACATAATACAAATAATAATTATGTATGATTATTTATGTAATAATGATGAAATATATCGCAGATATTATGTTATTTACAGTATGATGTTAGAATATACTATAAATAATAATTATGTATAATTATTTATAATATTTACAATATAATTTGGTCGATTATGCGAATTTTGTCGAAATTACGCGTTGACCGATTTTATTTGCAATTGTTTTCGATCCTTTCGATCGAGATAGGTGAATTGCCGTTAACGTTATATAGGAGAGATAATAGTACTATAATAATATATATTATTTACTAATATTATATTATATACAGTATGATATTGGAATATATTATAAATAATAATTATGCATAATTATTTATAATATTTACAATATGTACAATATAATTATATATAATATTTATATACGTGTACACATATTATATATTATAATATAAAATTGTAAAATAATAATATATATTACAATATTATATATTATAATATTACACACTATATGTACATGTATCATATAATAGAATACAGAATTAAAAAATAAAAAAGTAAATTAAAGTAATTAAACAATAATATTACGAAGTAAATAAATATTGTTATCAATATAGGATTGTCAAAACTGGAAAAGAGAGTTCCTAGGATTTTAATATTTTTGCTCTCATTCTCAAGTTGCGTCTTTCGCCTAGATTCTCCATGTGCTACTTGTTAAACAGGTTTTTCTTCGTCGATTCGGAAACTTGGCGAGTTCTACTCTAGCATTTCGTGCTCAAAATGCAAACTCAGTGCTTGCCGACATCAAAAATGTTACAATTCGCGTCACGAGTGTTATTCGACACTACAAGTCGCGGTATTAAAGAAGCAAAGAATCCTCGGGAGAATGATTTCTCACACTCAGTCGCTGAATTAATTGTCTTTCCAATTATCAACGTAACAATCGATCGAGACGACTCTAATTCCTCTGCCTTCCTCTCGTGCTCGAATTAAACGACACCTCGAGCGTCGGAAAGAATTGGCCATTAGCATGTAAATGAATCGTTTTCTCCACCTACAGAATCGTATATATTCTAAATCGACTCGAGCAAAACGTTCCCGTCCACGTGAAAACTCGAGCAAACCACGTCTCATCGTGTCGAGACTAATGCTGGAGATGATCGCAAATCGAAATCGTATCACACGTGGCAACGTGTCTTTATCGTACTCGAGACCCTTTTTGCTCTTGTTGCTCGGATTATGGGATCCCATTCGAGCTGGCGACGCGCAGTGTTGTCCTTTGCATCGAAATGGAACGGATAAGGCTGAAAGGCCGAGGAGTAAATTATCCGTGGACACCTCTCGCTGAATCAAAGAGAGGGGGAAGGGGGGGAGGTGAAGTTCCTCCTCCTTTCGGTCAATTATTCCGGATAAAAGCCCAAGGGGCACTCCCGAAACTTGTTTCCCCTCTCGAGATATCGCAGTTGCTCCTCTTTTCGTCCTTTCGATACTATGCCTGCCTCGTTGCATTGCACGATCTTCTCTCTGTTTCTTTTTATTTTTTTTTTTTTTTTTTTGTTGCAACGAACGTAGAATATTCGTCTCTCCCGGGAGCGCTTAAGGAGGCATTTCTATAAAATTCGCTTTGTACATTTCTTTTTATTCATTGACGTTTAACAGGATTTTTATAAAATTCGATGAGAGAAATTAGCTTTGTTTACTGATGTTTGAGAGGATTCTTATCAGATTCGATGAGAGAATCAGCTTTGTATTCCTTTTTATTTAGTGACGTTCGAGAGGATTTCTTCATATATGAAATTCGACGAGAGTTGTGAGAACGTTTCTTTTCGATAATACTTGGAAGGGTTTTCTGATCGAATTCGATGAGAATTGTAAGACGATCCCTGGATTTTTCGTTCTGGTGGTTTTCAAGAAGAATTTTTAAATATTCGATAAATATTCCTCAAGAGTGTCTTCTTCTTCTTCTTTTTTAAATAAAATCCGCTGAGATTTGTGGAACGAGCTCGATTATTTATAATTCCCGAAATCTCGACGAAATTCCCGTCAACCACGACACATTGGTGGATCGAGTTGACGAAATAAAAGCCGCGCGACGCGGCTAAAAAGCGGCTGAAACTCGTAGGAAAAAAAAAAAAATCGACGATCGTAGCCGGAACCTTTAATAACCATGATCGGCGATCCCAGTCTCGAGTACTTCTCGTGGAAAGGTCATCTGGATGGAGCCTTTAAAAAGGTCGACCCTTTTTTACCCCCCTCCCCCGTTCCTTCTTCTTCCTCTTCTCTTTTCTTTCTTTCTTCTTTTTTCTCTTTTTTTCGTCGCAGTTTTTGAAAGGCTGGCAATTACAGCAGCTCTGTAAGCAACGGCACGTAAATCGTTGCTTAACTGCCGATTTTGCCGAGGCCAACGTCTCGTGAGAAGAAAAGAAATCCTCGAATGGTCAAGAGGCACGATATCGTTTAACATTGGTCCCTGACGTCGATAAATTTCTCGCCATCCGCTGTGTTTAATACCACGCGACCGGTGTTTCGCGTTGTCGTACGTTTGCTTATCGCGATTCAGTGATCGCCAATGAACGTAAATAGATCAGAGAAGGACTGGGAGAGGAGAGGAGCTCTAGTGAAGCTCGCCTGCAGGCGAATTAATCGAGTTGCTTTCGTGTGGGAATCGAACGTTTGCGAATTAGGTTGCTTGAAACGGGGGAGACGAACTTCTTTGAATTTTTCTGAATTTTTCGACGTTCCTGAATTTTCCCGACTTCTCTGCATTTTTCGACTCTTCTGAATTGTTCTGAATTTTTCTACATTTCCCGACCTTTTCGAATTTTTCTGAATTTTTCGGCTCTTCTGAATTATTCTGAATATTTCTACATTTCCCGAACTTTTTAAATTTTTTCTGAACTTTCTGGAATTTCTCGACTCTTCTGAATTATTCTAAATTTTCCGACCTTGCTGAATTTTTCTGAATTTTCTTGACTTCTCTGAATTTTTCTGAATTTTCCGACTCTTCTGAATTACTCTGAATTGTTCGTTTCTTCTGAATTATTCTAAATTTTCTGACCTTCCTGAATTTTTCTGAATTTTCCGACTCTTCTGAATTACTCTGAATTGTTCGTCTCTTCTGAATTATTCTGAATTATTTTAAATTTTCCGACCTTCCTGAAATTTTCTGAATTTTCCTGACTTCTCTGAATTTTCCGACTCTCCTGAATTATTCTGAATTTTCCAACTTTTCTGAATTATTCTAAATTTTCCAACTTTTCTGAATTACTTTGAATTTTTCTAAATTTTGTGATCTTTCTGGATTTTCCTGACTTCTCTGAATTTTCCGACTCTTCTGAATTATTTTGAATTTTCCGACTTTTCTGAATTTTTTCCAAATTTTTCGACTCTTCTGAATTATTCTGAATTTCTTTAAATTTTCCGACCTTTCTGAGTTTTTCTAAATTTTTCGTCTACTACTGTCAAAGCAAAAAGGAAATAAGAATCTTGAAGAAAGGAAGATCTTGGTCTATGGTTTAGTATATTCTCTGGTCAATCGAAACGTGTTTATTTATTTTGTGACTGTAAAAAGCAGTAGAATTCTTTAAAAGTGATCATAAATATTAGACTACGGATATTTATGAAAATCCATATTGTTTCGAATATTGTTCATTCATTTTGTGAATGCAAAAAGAATAATACTCGTTAAAAAACAATTACTCATTACAATTACATTTCTGAAAATTCATATTGTCACGAATACGGCGATATTATTTCTTTATTCTGCGAGTGTCAAAAGAATGGAATTCTTCAAAAGTTATTCCAACCATTAGATTTCATATATTTACGCAAATTTATATTTTGTCGGATACAAAAAAATAAAGCCTCAGAGAATTATTTTATTATTATAATATTCATCGATTATAATCATTATTTAGCATTCATTATAAAAAAGAATATTATACAAAAAGTATTATGAAGCTCCCGGTATTTTATGTATTTTTCGTACGTCAGGTGCATGAAAATTTGCACGAAAATTTACATTTAAGTCCGGCTAACATGAAACAACGAAGTGCGAGCAGAATCAAGATTAAATATTGTAAACTTGGACAGAACCATAGAACGATGCAATTTATTCGATTCATTCATTGCCCCCTTCTCTCCGAATTTGCCGCAGCTGATTAAAATCGAAACGACGATGGGAGAGAGAGAGATTTTCTATCACAACTGCACGTTACGTTACCGATATACAAATATTAGTAACAACATCGTTCAGCAAGTCTACCTAGTTAATTTCCATTTATCGGTACTCGACATATTAAAATACACGTGATTCATTTCCCATGTTTTCCACGAAATCGAAATACAAATAACCCCGGCGTCATGAACATGCCAGCGCCGCCATCACAATAGACACTTATTTCACGAATTAGTATTTCACGGAAGGGTTTGAATATTGGATGGAAACGTGAACACAATGAATACGTCCGGAGTATGTCGAACGGTTACGCCAATTACAATTGAATCGTTTATTCAACCGTCGATTGCCTTTCATTATCGATAATTGTTGCCACAAACTACTCGTTATATTTTTCAGCATACCCTTCGAAACGCGAAAATTGTTCGAACCGGGCACTCGATTATTATTCCGATGGAACAGGGATGAGATTGGTCCGCTGTCACGAATGAAATTGGCAAATGTGTTGTATTATTTCATAAATTCGATGGTTTTTCCTTCTTTTCGTTTTTTAATTTTTATATCGTACATCGTCGAGGCATTAAACTATGACTTCTGTTCGGGTTGCTTCAGATTCTCCGCAGCTTGGTTTCAAAAGATTGAGATCCTTAAATTGTTCTCAAGTGTTGATATTAATATTGAGCATAAATGTTAAATATTTGGCAATATCGAACGTTTAATATTTTAATGTTTAGTATCGTCAATTTTATTAAACATTTAATATTTGAATATTTGATAGTTTCAAGTTTAAGTTTCGAGATTTCTAATTACATTTCTTCAAAGCGATCTGATTCGGCGTTTCTATTATTTTAGACTCGATATTTTTACATTAATCTACATCGTTCTAAATATTTGAATACTCAATAGTAAATTTACTATTAAACGAAATCTATCGCGTTGACGTTTTCATCGGATCGTATCAGACGTTTTTCTAAATATTCTTAAAATATTTGATATCATAATATTTTAATATCATGATAAATTATTATAAATTCTGATTTCTTAAATTTCAGAAATTCACACCGAGGTTTCCAAATATTTCTTTGAAAGTAAGATGGATTCCTGGTTTAGCGACTTTTCTCAATTTTGCTTTCGCTCTTTAATGAAATAGACAAATATTAAAGAAATAAAAAGAAATGCTAGACCTCGTATCGAACGAAAAGAAAGAAAGAGAGAGAGAGGTAGTCAAAATTTATTTAAAATTTACTTAAATTTCATTTGACAAAAATTTACCAAATATTACAATTACATTACATTAATTAATACAATTACAACATAATCAATTAATTAAATCAATGCTCAATGAATCAATGCGACTGTATTACATTATTGTATCAATTTGTTAAAAACTGATCAAAAAATGTTGTGCAATTTCAATGTTAATTCCCGCCCGTATCATTCGCGTAACCTAACCTAATCAGCGCCATTCGAGTGGCCATGGCGACAGTCCTGTTTGCCCGGACAGTGGTCTATGAATTTGTGGTTCAGACACACAAGCAGAAGGTCGAGGAGATCGCGTGCACGACGTACTTTGCTCGTGCAATCTCCATCCGCTACCGTGTATTATTTTCTTCGAGATAATGAGAGTGGGTGCGTTATATTTTTCCCCCCTTTCTGCTGGTACCGGGGAGAGAGAACGCGAGAGAGAAGCCTTTCGGTTTCGTCGGTAGCGTAGGAGCTCTTCGGATATTAAAAATCCCTTTGAATGCCTGGCGTTCGCATTCGCGCTCGGAGGATCCAAGACGGCTCCTTCCTTCGTATTTCTAATATTGTTCACGCGCGTAATAGAATTCTCGTGCAAACTTCCTCCGGAAAGTTCCTGCGCGCGCCCTTCGTGAAAACACCTCGCGCCTCGCCGAGATTTCTGTTGGAAATGTGCCTTCTTCTTTGAGAAAACAGACGAGACACGTGAACACACACCGTGAGATTTCAGTTTACATCCCCTATTCAAGAGATTTAAATTACACTCGAATGAAATGAAAAAGAGGAAACAGATCTACTGTGCAATGTGGTAGTTGTCGAACTTTCAACGATCAGAAATAAGATGCTTCTTTAACGGATGTAATGATCGATCGCTTTTATAAATAAATACCTTTTTCTTTTTCCTTTTTTTTTTTTGTTTTTCGTTCTACTTCTTTCTTTGGTTCTTTTGTTGTTTATTCTTCTCTATATCTGAGAATTGTATGTAATAATAAATTCATTGCTTCTCAATGATTTCTATCCAGTGATGTCATACCGACGAGTGCGAACGAAGAAGGAGAAAGCGACGAGTTATTGTGTACGGTTCGGTCACTCGTTATGGTCCGCGATCCAGCAGTTCGACCCCCTGTTTCATAGGGTGGAAAGCACCCTGAAAAGCAACGAGCAACGTCTCACCGTGACTATGTGAGTGTTGTTGAACCAACGCGGCGACACGGTCTAAATATAATATAAAATATAAGATATTTAATAATATTAGTTTAGACTAAAATAATATATATAAAATACAATATATAATAATATAAAACAATATATGTAAAATAAAATATAATATAAAGTATAAGATTAAATAATGTAAATATCAGATAAAATGTAACATAACATAAAATATAAGATATATACATATATAATATATAATATACAAATATATAAATGTAAAATAAAATGTATAATAATATAAGATAATATATATAAAATATAAGATTAAATAATGTAAATATAAGATAAAATATAACATAACATAAAATATAAGATATATACATATATAATATATAATATATAACTATATAAATGTAAAGTGAAATATATAACAATATAAAATAATACATATAAGTTACAAGATTAAGTAATATAAATATCAGATAAAATATAACATATAATATATAAATGTAAAATAAAATATATAATAATATAAAATAATATGTAGGAAATAAAATATAATATAAAATATAAGATTAAATAATGTAAATATAAGATAAAGTATAATATAACATAAAATATAAAATATATACGCATATAATATATAGTATAATACAAATATAAAATAAATATAGTAATAATATATAGTAATATAAATAATATATAGTATATAAATATAAATGTAAAATAAAATATAATATAAAGTATAAGATTAAATAATGTAAATATAAGATAAGATATAAAAATGAAAAAATTCCAGAAAATATACTGCAACTCTGCATTTTCTCGTTATAATTCTCTTCTTTTTTCCGACCTCGCCATTGAATCGAAAAATGCAGTTTGTTCGATTTTCCCAAGAAAACTTCTACCGGTAATAAAAACGCGGTCGTGACTTTCTCGCGGATGGGGGTTTTCGAACGACTGCTGTCAGCTCGTAAAGACGGTTTAGCGCGCGAACGACCGATTTTGTGGCCGGGCGTTTCGATTTGCCACGCGTTCGTTAATGACCCTCGTTAAGTCGAACGTAACTCGCGATTCATCCCGGCGTACGTTTACATCGTGGCGACACGTATATCTCGCGCGCGTCTGGCATTATGCTCGGCTTGAAAATATCCTGATGGCGTCGGTGGGAACTTTTGAGAACCGCGAGGGAGAACGTGCACATCCTCCTGCGATAACTTACATGCATTTTGGCAAGTTTGCAGTTTCTCCATTCCAGACTTCAGTTGGACGGAAGCCACTTCTGCGTCTCTCGAAAGATTCTCATTCGCGGGGAAGTTCTTCTGCTTCTTGGTGCTGTTTCTTCTCGTTTTTCCCTTTTTTTTTTTTTTGTTATTTATTGGTCCTTTTTCTTTCGTTCTTTTATTATTTTATTCTTGCTTCTTTCGTTCTGTTTTCACTGATTATTATTGTTGGCACGTTCTCAAATCAGTCTGGATTTTGTCGGAAGATATCCACAGGATGGGCCAAAAGTTGTTTCTTTTTTTTTTAATAAAACGTCAAAATATGAGAAAAGACAAATTTTGTTAATTTTAAATTAAATTTAAGTTCAAACATGATTGTCTACTTTAATTTGTAAAAAAAATTTTAAAAAGTATATAGTAGTTACGGTTTTATTTTAGTAACTTTGAATAATATTATGAAATATTAACATATTAAAAATATAATTTATTATTATATAATATATATAATAATAATATATAATATTATAATATATTGTTAATAAATTTATTATCAAATTTTTAATATATTAATAATAAATTAAATATCATACATTAACATATCAAAAATTCAATAATAAATTAAATATTACATATTAATATATTAAAAATTTAATAATAAATTAAATATTATATATCAATATTTCAAAAATTTAATAATAAATTAAATATTACATATTTATATATTAAAAATTTAATAATAAACTAAATATTATATATCAACATTTCAAAAATTTAATAATAAATTAAATATTATTAAATCGAACGTACAACGTGCAAAAGCAAAAGCCATACGATCGACAACATTTCTGTCCGCTCTCGCGTTTTCGAATCTCCCGTCCATTTTATCGCTGGCGGAAACCTCTCGTGCATAAAAAGCTCGTAACTCGTAGTTACATAATCAAACTTTTCCACCACGTGCATACATATATCGCAGATCGATTCGCGAGGTGTTTTTTTTTCTCCGAGGAGCTCACGCTACGCGACCACGTTGCTCGGTACGAAAAAGAATGCAAATTTGCGAGAGATGAAAAGATCTAGAAACCCGTTGAGATAAACCACCTAATTAAGATAAATGGTTTTGTCGAAACGGTTTCACTTAGGCTAGTCGTGCTCTCGCTGCTAATTTATAACCTGCTCGCTGTTGGAATTTGTCTCCATCAGATAGCATCCCCGGGTTTTCGCGGTTGCATTTCATCGAGCGAGTAAAGGCATTCTCTCTCTCTCTCTCTCTCTCTCTCTCTCTGCGAAATGTCGTTTTCACACGGCATCGATCCGGCGAATTGTCGTTGAAGATGTGCAAGTAACGATCCTCTTTCTCGTGGAATCGTGTTAAATAACGTTTGTGCCTGCAACGGCTGTTTCTTTACTTTATTTTTTCTTTTAGAGTATTTTAGAGTATTTTTTTTTTAGAGATTCCAAGTTTCTTTCAACCATCAAGCAAATTTGTCGTAATTTCTAATTTATCGATTTTTCTCAATTTTCGGCTATTTCCGCCCATTATAATTTTTTTTTCACACGACTTCTTTTTTAAAAAAATAACGAGAACTGCCAAGATTGACCAGTTTTGGTGACAAAATGGATTTCTTCATCGAAGAAACGATAGTGAAATAGCCAAAATTAGGAGACTAGACATTCATCCAATTTTCCTTCAAGTTGTAGACAATTTAAAAAGTTTTTCATCGTATCGAATTTTATAAAATTGAAGAAACAGCGATGAAAAGAATATTGAGCAAACCCTTGGGATTTCATTCATTCAAAGAAAATATTTTAATCGAAAAGAGATAGTATTGTCATTGCCAAAAATTCCTTAAAAATTTTAAAGAATGAACTTTTGTTTAAAAAACATTTGGATCCAAAAAAGATAATATTCATTGCCAAGAATTTCTTTAAAATTTTAAAGAATAAACTCTCGTTTAAAAAATATTTTAATCGAAAGAAGATAATATTGTCATTGCTCCAAGAGGTGCTTTAAAAAATTTTTCAACAAGGAAATTTACGATTCTGGAGAAGTCGGCAATTTGAATGAGCAAATTTTTAATTTATCTTCTCAGATTGATAGACAAATCCCCAAAAATAACAAACCGCGGATTTATCATGGATTGTTAGAGTGGCGAAGCTTGTTAGAGTAATAGATTTTTTGCACGGATGGAGAGTGGTTTAATTTAGTCTTCCTTTGAATTCTGAGTGATGCAATTTCGCGATTGGTTTGCCAGCATTTTTGGATCGCGTCGACGTTGAACGTTCGCATTCGAAAAATGTTCTATAACGTATGGAATCGCGATTTCCGGCTCGCCGAGTACGATCAAAACACATATAGATTTTTCCCAACGTGCTTCCATTGCTTGGTACTTGTCGACTCGAACGTGAAAATAAACGAATTCTTTCATCATGGTTCGTCTCAGAACAGGTGAATTTAATATATGCGTGTATATACAAATTATATAATAATATAATTGTAAATTATATAATATATATAAATATATAAATTAGTGAAATGGGATCAACTTTAATTTCTTTTAAAAATCGTTCTAGCAATTTTATGATTTTTTGACACAGTAGCTTATAAATTTATATGGAATGGATAGAATTTTAATTGCCTACATGAGTTGTATATGTACAATTTTATTCAATATACTTCTATCAAATAACCACGAAAGGAATAGGAATGTAATTTATTTTGTATTGTTGTATTATTATAAATTACTGTACGTAATAATTGAATAATTAATTATTAAATAATAATATAATTATTATATTATTATAAATTATATATATTAATTAAAATATTAATATTAATAACATTATTTATATGATAATAAATTAATAATTGATAACATTACTAATATGATAATAAATTAATAATTAATAATAATAATAAAGTTACATATTAACAAATATCAAAAATTATATATTAAAATATAATAAAGCAAAGTATATTAAATATTATAATACAATAAAGTGAAATGTATTAAATATTAAAGCACAATAAAGTGAAATGTATTAAATATTAAAATACAAATAAAGTGAGATGTATTAAATATTAAAACACAATAAAGTGAAATGTATTAAATATTAAAACACAATAAAGTGAAATGTATTAAATATTAAAATACAATAAACTGAATTATATTAAATATTAAAATACAATAAAGTGAAATGTATTAAATATTAAAATACAATAAAGTGAACTATATTAAATATTAATATATAATATAATTAATATTAAAATATATTAATAAAGTTGTATATATTATAAATTCAATTGCAATCAAAGACTGTGGCACCACTCGACGAAAAAATCTGGACAACAACGCGATCGCGCTGCATGGCAGTGAAACGGTTAATTCGGCCGCGATAATCCTAATCGGCGCGCTCGTGCGCCAGCGTGCCTCGTTCGATAACTCGTTTTCCTCGGAGGAGCGATGAGATTGCTCTCGCGATTTCGGGCACGGAAGAGAGAAGATCGCGTTCGTTCTTCGCCGTGCTTCCCGGCCCGCCTGTGAATCGTAATTGCTAATTAGACACGGTTCGCGGTTCTAACAGGAAGTCATCTTCTTCGGTCTCGTCTGTGGAGACCTCGGGGAACCTCGGCGAAATCGAGAGCCGAGGAAGGTCTCTTCTTGAGTGGTTTCGACTCCTGGCCTCCTTTCAATTCTTCCCGACGTTTTCTTGAATCTTCCTTTCAAATATTCTGTCCCGTTTGCAAATAGAGTTGAAGCTGGGTCGTAGACTGCTAGAATACTTTTAGGATACAATTAATATAATATAAATTAAGTTAAAGAAATGGAGACAGTTCTTTTGTAAACAGATTCGTTTAAATAGTGTACGATATAAGTTTGATTTAATTCTATATTCCAGATTGCCAGAATATTTTTGTAAATATAACTGAAACAATGAAAACTGAATATAAACACTGTATAGTGTATTTTGAATATGTTGCGTAAATATAATTGAAAATTATATTTGTATAAAATATATTTGTATGTTTGTATAAAATATTTTTGTATATTTGTATAAAATATATTTGTATGTTTGTATAAAATATTTTTGTATATTTGTATAAAATATATTTGAATATAATTATATTTGTATATTTGTATAAAATATATTTGAATATAATTATATTTGTATATTTGTATAAAATATATTTGAATATAATCATATTTGTATATTTGTATAAAATATATTTGTATATTTGTATAAAATATGTTTGAATATTTGTATAAAATATGTCTGAATATAGTTATATTTGTATGTTTGTATATTTCTATATTTGTGTATTTCTATACAGTTGTATTTTTATAAATATAATTAAAAAAATGATAACTGATTATAAATATTGTGTAACGAATAGTGTATTTTTAATATCGTCGCGTATCCCGTGAATTTTTTCAACGTAACGAAAGTATGATCGCAGATTTCGTAGAATTCATATAAATCCATATTTCACGCAATTAATGAATTTTTAATTTTTCCAAATTTCATTCGCCAAATGAATCTCGAATGTTTCGTACATCTCGTGCCTTTTTTTTACACCTTCGAATTTCCCTGCAAGCACTGAAAATTTTCATTTCCCTGAAAATTTTGCAGCGTGATAACGAGAGTATAGGATACGTAACAAGGAGATTGTTAGTTCGTTTGGAGCTTAATGAAGTTTAAGTGGCCGGTTGAAGTTGAATAGCGAGGATTGAGTTGGACGAGAATTCTGCGAGACTCTTTTGCGTTACACAAGCTTTCCGCTCTTGGCTTCTTTTGACTCTCTTCTCTCCGTTCTCTTCTTTTTCCGCGGGGAGAGGCTCGTTTTGAATGAAAGACGTGCAACACGAGCACGATAACGGAAGATAGCGTAATAAAACTGTGCTACGAGGAGTGGCTTCGTGTAAATAAAATTGACTCTGAGAGAATTGAAAGAAAATACGTGAAAAAATGTTGTTCAAGACGTTCGCGCGTGTACAAAACTAATTTTTCGCAAAAAGAGACATAAATTTATTTATTTTTATTAGTACTGAACAGAGGAAGACAGCCAAACGTGTTAACCATTTGCGCTGGCAATTGATTGCGGACCATAACGAGTGACCCGAACCGTATACGACAATTCGTCGCTCTCTTTTTGAAACTCGTCGGATACGATGCCACTGGATAGAAATTATTAACAAGTTACGAATTTATTATTCGTCTTGCCTGAGATTATATTCAAATACACTTGAAATATGCTTATAACTTAAATATGTTTAAATATATATTAACTTGGATTGTATATTGTTTTGCCTGAGATTATATTGAAATATACTTGAAATTTAAATATATTTAAATATATATTAACTTGAATTATATATTGTTTTGCCTGAGATTATATTTAAATATACTTGAAACTTAAATATATTTAAATATATATTAACTTGAATTATATATTGTTTTGCCTGAGATTATATTTAAATATACTTGAAATATGCTTAAAACTTAAATATGTTTAAATATATATTAACTTGAATTGTATATTGTTTTGCCTAAGATTATATTGAAATATACTTGAAACTTGAATATATTTAAATATATATTAACTTAAGTTATATATTATATATATATAACATATTTTATAACTTAAATATATATCAAATATATTTAAATATACTTAGAACTGTGAAAATATTGCAATAAATTTGGAATAAAAATTTCTCCACGTATTAAACGTCAAAATCCCATCAGTTTTGCTCGTGTCGTCGCCAAGACGTGTAGCGTGCATCTCGGCCGTGTGGCATTACGTACGAAACCTAACCCGTGGCCGGATGCACATGCATGCACATGCAGGCAACACGGTGCTCGGGACTCGAGGCGGGATCATTACGCGTCATTACGGAGTTACACGGTCGAATGGACGACGTTACAAATTACAGAGCTTACAGGGCGACCTGCTGCTCCGTGGACGCCAAATCGCTCCACTGTTGTCGGGATAACGCGTCTGTTCGATGCAGAAACGGCTTCGATGACGACGAGAGGTCGAACAGGTTGCCGATCAGGGACGAATGTTTCGAACGCTCGTTCGAAAAGAAGAACGCTCGAGGGAGAGTGTGTTGCCAGTAGTGTGGATCAGTGATGGGGCAGACGAGACAGCGATCGAACGAATCCCCCTTCAGACGATGTATTTACGAATCTTGAGGCTTTCTCACCTCACTTTCTTAACGCGAAGAAAATTATCACTTTTGTGGATGGAAGGTCAATAACCTCTCGACTTGGAATATCGAGTCGTGTCCGCGTTAAAGTCTCGATTTAAAATAAAAAAAGTAAATGGCAGATCTGTGAACTTTCCAATCAAATGTTGAATTTAATTTCATTCAACTGAATGAAAGCGTTGATAAATAAAAATTACATGTAATGTTTCAATAGCTTGAATGCTCTAAGCTAAGTTTTATCAGTTTCAATGAGTAACGCTCACTCTTTAAAATTGAGAAAGAAAATGGTAAGGCAAGGGGTTAAGAAAGCACCTGAAGCTTGAAAAAACATGAAACTGCTGCAAGTATTAAAATTGCTAAATTTTATGTTATTAATTATTATTACACGTTTAATAATTAGGCGTGAAAAATATTTTCGTACATGAACAATATTTTTATCCTCAAAGATTGTAAAGAGTCAAATGTTTCTAGAATGAAGAAGTAGATCTTGAAGATCGAGCTCTCTCTCCTTTGTAACAGCTTTTCAACTTTCTTTCCACCATTTTGTCGACACTCTCCTCTATTTCACTGATTTTCGAATTTTTCTCATTGAAGACCTTAATATTTGAAGTTCGATAAGCAGCAGTTATAGTTTGTAAGAGTTCGTTGTAATGAGAACAATCTGTTCAACTTTATGGATCGTGATGGATCCACTTGTGAACAAAATTTCGTCGAAACGACCATGTAATTTTATTACTCTCGGTGTTGTCTGCCCTTTGTAGTTACTGAATTTAGCCTTCTTCGAGTAGAATTCTTCTTCAATGGTCTTCAGAGTCTTCAGAGAATTCTTCGAGGGAATTTTTGAAATTTTTTCAATATTATTAAAAACCCTCGAATTTCGACAATTTCGTAGAACATTCCGTATACTTGGCGAGAGAATGTCAATTAATTTTCGATAAATATTCTGAATTCCGTCGAGGTGTTAGACTCGTTACGCGAAACGTAAGACAAGTATGCAAGACACGGAGCACACGTTATTCAACAGCGTAATCCCATAATCCCCGTTTTGAAGCCTTCGTTCTGACGGGTTTACCATACGTCAATCATTATGCGGAACTAGGGAACCTGAGCTTCTCCAATTTAATTAGAATATCGAGTTCTCCCGCTCGAACACAAGGTAACTTTTCAAGTATTACAATTAAATGAACTAATTAGTTAAAACAGATGGAAAAATTTGTGAGAAAAATTGTTGATCTTTTCTTTAAAAATAGAGAATACCTGTAGTTGTTAACAGATTGCAGATTTTTATGTAAATTCATGTTTCGAGCTTTAATCGCTAATTAAAATAGTATACTATACCATAAGAAAATAGTATACTCTACTATAAAATAATATAAAATATAATAATACAATATAATATAAAATAAATAGTATAGTACACTATAAATAATTATAGTATAGTATGTTATAAAAATAGTGTACTATACTGTAAAACAACAAAGTATGATAATAATATAATTTAATATAAAATAAATATTATAGTATACTATAAAAATAGTAACTATATTATAAAATAATATAAAAGATAATAATAGTATAATAAAATAAATATTATAGTATACTGTAAAAATAGTACACTGAATAATTATTTTGTATATTTCACATGTTTACATATTTTTGTACGTTATGTGCATTCTGCGCATATCTAATTGGATCTAAAAATTTCCCCGCAGTCTAATTGTTAATAAAATGAACGTGAGAACGTTCAGAGTCTCTAAAAATAAAAATTCAGAGTCCCTAGAAATAATTGGAACCAGTCTTTGCACACTGTGTCGTCGGTAATATTAATACAATACTAATATTTTATATTTTATAATATTCTAATAACAATATTAATTTTATAATATTCTGATGACAATATTTTATAATATTCAATGACGTTCTTACAACACTTGATAATAAAATTTAATATTCTATTTGATATCAATATTCTTCTCTCTCTCTCTCTCTCTCTCTCTCTCCCTAAAAGAAAAGGAAGAAAAAGCGAAGCTCTTCGGTCCGAAATCTCTCGAATAATCGAAGGACCACCGCGAATCGGCGAGCAATCGTCAGTACGAACGGGCGAACGATTTTTCTCAGAGTTGTTCTCGATCAGTGAGGATCGGAGCCTCGATCCTCCGATGGATAAATATTCAAACACGGCCAGGGCACGCGTGGGTGAGCTCCCACGCGTGGCCGGTTCTCTCACGCATCTGTCCGTGCGTATCGCCTGTTTTATGCGACGGAGACATCGGCGTCCGATAAATTTCGTTCGCCTCGTTCCGGACCGGAAAGCTGAGAATCCGTGGCGATCGAGGGAAACCACCGTGGCAATCATAGGAGAAACGTACGAGCTCTCGTCCCACGCGACTTTTAACAAAGTTGACATTGACTTTTATGTCCCTCGAGGCGAGTTTTCCTGATATAGGTCTCGTTCCTATTGAGACGCGCTCGTTTCGACACACGTTGGTATTTCGGTTTGGGAGACGTGCCTTCGAACGAGCAAACAGGCGGGGAAAAATTATTCTGCTGATTGAAACTCGGCTGAGCTTCGCCAATTGGAGAAAATGAGAACAAGTGAACTTGTTTCGAGTGAGAAATAAATGAATTTTTAATTGGAGAAATGATCCCGCCATTTTTATACGTCTAGATGGTACCAGCACCTCGGACGTATTTCGTTTTAATTCTCAGTATCGCGAGTGATTTTTCTTGCCAGTTTCACCAAGTTTGCGAAATTTCTAGAAAATTTTGAGAAGAAGAAGAAGAAACGATTTCGAAAGTCGAGTGTTCAACAAATGTCTGTCAGTTTATGAAAGTTAACAGTTTCGACTTTTACCGTGATATCGTAGATTGTAATACATATTTATTGTAGTATATTATATTTATTATTTAGTTAGCGACAGTCGGCAAGTTTTTGGATCCTATTGTATAATTAGATCATAGTAAACATTCTTCAGTGCGTTTCCATGGCGTGACACGAAAATTGGCCGGAAATAGGACGTCCTATAATTATCAGAGTGCAGTGGAAGGTGGTGACCAGCGAATTCTTCCGTGTAGCCGAAAATCTATTTCGGATTCGCCGCTGGCCACCAGCGTGGAATTTAATTACTGACTGAGTCACTGAATGTGCTCGCACGCTCCCGTATAAACTCGAACGAATCCCACAGATTTGTCACTAGAACGACTATGATTGTGGTGGAATCGTGATTATTGATTATTAAATAAGAATTATTTAATTTAATTATTTATATTTATATTTATTTTTATATTTATACTTTATTGTTATTTATTTTTATATATTCATATATATTTTATTTTTACTTATCTTTATATATACACATATATTCTATTTTTATTTATTTTTATAAATACATATATATTTTATTTTTATTTATTTCTATACTTATATTTTATTTTTCTCTATTTTTATATTTATATTTTATTTTTATTTATTTCTATATTTATATTTTAGGTTTATTTATTTTTATGTCTATATTTTATTTATTTCTATATTTATATTTTATGTTTATTTATTTCTATATTTATATTTTATTTTTATTTATTTCTATATTTATATTTTATGTTTATTTATTTCTATATTTATATTTTATTTTTATTTATTTCTATATTTATATTTTATGTTTATTTATTTCTATATTTATATTTTATTTTTATTTATTTCTATATTTATATTTTATGTTTATTTATTTTTATATTTATATTTTATTTCTATTTATTTCTATATTTATATTGTATGTTCATTTATTTTTATATATACATATATATTTTATTTTTATTTATTTCTATATTTATATTTTATGTTTATTTATTTTTATATTTATATATATCTTTTATTTTTATTTATTTTTATATTTATATACATATTTTATTTTTATTTATTTTTATATTTATATATATATTTTTTATTTTCATTTATTTCTATATTTCTTTATATTTTATCAGTCAGCAATCATTGATTAACGATTAATGGCAAGCGATCGAAATCATCGTAATCTTAACTCTAAACAATTGATCACCAAAACGATCACGAAGCATTTCATCGATTACTGCTCGACCCTCGACCCCAGACAGTCACTATAGAAGTTTCAACGCGCCAAAGATGTAATGATAATCAGATCCCTCCATTGATAAACAGGCCGAAGACGAGAAGGGAAGACAGCAAATGAACGAGCGAAACCTTCTTCGAGAGATATCTCGACGTGAGGCATCGTTCTGCCCTACCTCGAGTAGGCGAGATCAAAGCTGGTCCCCCCAGTCCCCGTGTTAAAAAGACCAGGTACCAGCGGTAAAACGTTCGTGCAAACACTTGTTCCTTGTCTATGGGGGATCCGACTTGGCCTGTGGACGCGCGATTAATCAGCGAGCGGTTTCATTTCATCGCGCGATATTTAATCGTGGCGGGTTGTGAAAGACCGAGACGAACACGATGCTGGAACCCACGAATTAATAGAAACGACTGGCTAAAAGGGGGTGTGGGGAGGGAGGGGGGGATCTGTTTGAGTTACAGCGGATCGTGTTCCACGGCTGATGAAATTAATCCGGAATTTGTCTTCGTTGGTTAAGACGTTTATTCAGCCTCGGCTGTAATTAGAATCTTCGTTTGCTCGCGATTTACAGGACGATTGCGATTAATCGCTGTTTGTGAACCTCTGGAGACGAGGTTTCCTTCACTGTCGCGCAATTTGGATTTTGTCTCTCTTGGAGACTGTCTTTGGTGGTTCTGTTTTTTCTTTTTGATTTTTCGTATTTGACTGATCGTAACTTGTTCAGTTGTAAATATTTCTTTCTTTCTCTGCAGTGAGGTTAACGTTTTCGCAACTTCAACGCTGATCCCAATAAATTTGTGCTGGAATAATTCACTCGAATTTTCATTTCTTCAAATATTTTTATATGCTGTTGTTCGATAAAATTATCCGATAGAAGTTTACTTGATTGCTTGGATAAACATTTATTAGACTACTGCCCAATAATACTACTGTAATTTTATGAAATTTAAAAAATTGGCGTCGTTTATGTTATTTTGAAATATTGCTCGAGAGTTAACAGGATAGCTTCTTATAAGATACAATATTAATATAAATATAAGATAAAATATAATACAATATAAAATATAAGATATATATATATATATAAAATAATATACAAAATTAAATATATAAATGCAAAATAATATATATAAAATAAAAGATTAAATAATGTAAATATCAGATAAAATATAACATAATATAAAATATAAGATATATACATATATAATATATAAATATATAGATGTAAAATAAAATATATAAAAATATAAAATAATGTATAATATAAAACATAAGATTAAATAATGTAAATACAAGATGAAATATAACATAATATAAAATATAAGAAATATGTATATATGTAATATATAATATATAAATATATAAATGTAAAATAAAATATATAATAATATAAAATAATATATATAAAACGAAATATAACATAAAACATAAGATTAAATAATGTAAATATAAGACAAAATATAAATATGAGAAAAATGTTCTGGAAAGTATACTGCAACTCGTATTTTCTCGTTACAATTTCTCCTTTTTTTCCTGCTTCGCCGTTGAATCAAGCAATGCAGCTTGTTCGATTTTCCCAAGAAACTTCCACCGGTAATAAAAACGCGAATCCGTCATGCTTTCGAAGTTACATTGTCCAGGTACGATTGCTTCGTCCTTGCTTCGAAAAAGAGGCGAACGAGTACTTGGAAGGGAAGGAAAGAGGCCATATTGAATTGTTCGTGTACTCTCGTCTCTTTCAATTTTCGTCGCGGTGATAAACGTAGACAGGAAGCAGAAATCACAATGAAGCACGGGCAATTCGTTCAATAAGCTGGCGATAGAGCGGAATGAAGCCTTATTGAGAGACATACGTTATAATAAGAACAGACTATGAATTCTACCCTATCCGACGCCGGTGTCGCCCTTCATAAATCCTCGGATTAATATCTCCAGATATGGTATTTCGGACGTCGAAAGAATCAGAGATTCACTTGGCCCTTCTCATCCACGAAATTTCGGAGAATTAGATGAAATAGAGCAGGATCTTTATTATCTTTTTTATATTTCTCATTCACATGGTTTATAGACAAAAAGAATAATCTGTATCGTCTAAAATGACGCACAGAGTCTGGAATAAATCCACGCAGATCTATTTCGAAACATAATTGCTAAAATTCGGGGTTGAAATATTATAATATTATAATATCGTATTTCCAGTATGGTATCATATATTTACACGTGAGACAATAATGAGGTGATAATAATTATTGTAATAACGTAATATTAATAAATATATTAATATAAAAATGGAATATAATAATATATAATTACATACGTAAATATATTAAAATTACTCGATAAAAGTTTTTGAATGATTGTTTGGATAAACATTTATTCGACCACTGCTCAATAATACTGCTGTAATTTAATAAAATTTAAAAAAATTGGCACGTTTATGTTATTTTGAAATATTGCTTGAGCCTTAACAGGATAGCTTCTTATAGGATACAATATTAATATAAATATAAGATAAAATATAATACAATATAAAATATAAGATATATATAAATATAAAATAATATACAAAATAAAATATATAAATGTAAATAAAATAAGTATATAAAACAAAAGATTAAATAATGTAAATATAAGATAAAATATAACATAATATAAGATAACATATAATAAATATATAATAATATATCAATAAATAATAATAAATTTATATCACAATTTCATTAAATTTAATACCCAATATGCGTAATGTAGACACATGGCGATAGAAAATGTATTCTGCTCTACCAAAGTTAAGAATCAACGTGAATTTTTGACAAACGTTTCTCAGAAAAATCTTCGTTAACACGCCGCGAGTATGAAATATTTCGAGACTATAATCACACCATTAGTAGAAAATGTCCGATCAATGAATATTACCTTCTGTTTCTCTACTCCTGCCTTCAGAGATGTTTGTGTATGTCTGTCCGGTTAATTAATTAAATTGCAAATTTATTTTCTGTCGGGGAAATGTAATTAATTTTTTGTAGCAGCAAACGTGGAACATTAATTTTCACTCATTATTGCTCGCATATTCCGATTCTCAACCTTTCGCGCGCGTATCGCGAGGCTTCAAAAAATGAAATTTAGAAGCAAACAGTAATAGGACTGTTTGGTTCATATTCACGTTCAATGGTAATAAAGCGTAATAATTGAAACAGAATGTACAAAACGTAGATTCGTGCAATTGTTGAAAAAAAAAGACAATCCACGACTAATAATTCTTAATTGAGTATTAATTAATCTTCGTCTGTGTCGTTTTAAGGCTTCACGAAAGAATCCAAACTTAAACAACTTTCGTATACGGTTTCGTGCAATTGTTGTATACGGTTATGGTCCGCGAACCAGTTGCCAGCGCGAGGGATTAACTTTCTTTGGTTAACTGAAATTAATAATATTTCAAATCAAGACTATATAACTTTATTTTCGTGTTTTTAATTTATGTTTTATTTATATTTATAACTCTATTTTTTGGGGGGAGGGGGTGTTTTCCGCCATTAGCAATATTATTTTCGCGTATCAAGAGGGGTAGAAATCGTTGATCTGTCGCAATTTTTCGTTGGTTACATATTAAAATATATATATATATTTTATATTTAAAGATGTATTATATATGCATGTACATCCATCTATTAGAAAAAGAAAAATCTTTTGATCCAAAATTGAAATGAATTTTCTCAGTTGTAAGTATATTTAAATACAACCCATGGAAAACAAAGTAATGAATTTATTACTGCTTAATAATTTCTATCTATAGCGACATCGTACCGAGATACGTGGTCAAAGAAAGAAAGCGACGAATTATTGTATACGGTTTTGGTCACTCGTTATGGTCCGCGAACAAGTTGCCAGCGCGAGTGATTAATCCCGTCCCCGTTTCTAATCCGTGACTCGCTGCTCGTTATCACGCGCGACGCGTTTAATACTCTCGTCGAGGGTTAAACTCGCGCTAAACGTGACACGCGGGATCAATCAAGGGCGACGGTGCTATTAATAAGCTTGGACGAGGACTATTAATAACGAGGAAGATTAGAGACGTTTCCTTCGAACGTCGTTCTTTGAGAGGGGGCCATTTTGCAGCCGATGAGCTCTGTCAACGATGTGTGATAACTCGCGTTGGTCAAACGATTCTAGCGATTCTTAGTGGAATCTTTCGACGAGTATCAGTGTTGCAAAGGTGAAGTTTCGCGTTTTGAAACGAGTCAGAGTGAACTGTGCACAATTTATAACGATTGAACGTGTATGTAACTTTCTAATAATATATAATAATTTGTAAATATTTATAAATTTATAATAATATATAATATTTATAAATTTATAGTGATATATAAAATTTATTAATAAATAACGATAAAAGTTAATAAAATTTATTAATTTGTAATAAAAAAAATTTATCTGACAATAAAATATTAATTTATGATACACATGATTTCACAATGATGTATGTAACTTGAGATTAAGTCGACGAGTTTTCGATCGAGTATACGAATACTTTTTCATGAAATTCACTTGGTCGTGGTTTTAAGGCTTCCTCATCACATATACAAGTAATTGTTTTCATGAGCTTGCACGGCGTTCTTTCCCTAACATTATTTAATATTTAATTATATTATTAATTATTATTTATTATTATTTATTATATTATTAATTACATTATTTAATATTTTATTATATACTTATTATATAATATATATAATTTGAAATTAAATCGACCAGTGTACGAATACATTTTTTTCATAAAACTCGCCTGGTCGTGGTTTTAAGGTTTCCTCACATCGGGTAATTCTTTTTTCCACGAGCTTACACGGCGCTTCTTCCCCCTCCCCGCCCCCTTTTTCGGAAGCACGACAAAGAAACGAGCTCGAACGGTCAAATATCAGAACTCACACGATGAATTTGCTGCCCAAAATGAATTTAGTTACACATGTTGTTCGTCCATCTAGAAACGAAACGCAATTACTTCACCGACCCAGTGCTTCGTTAATTAAATCTGTAATTTTTATAAATGTTTAATTCTCGCTGACGGAAAACGTAAATTACTGTCGAATTGCGAAAAATCTGCCTCGTTCGGGGAATGTTTGTCCACGGTGACACACGGTGAAAACCATCCACCGGGATATCCTGCTTCCACAGCATTCCAAGCGACAAATTACACGCAGAGACGACAATAGAGGTGACAAACAAACAGCTGAACAGTTGTCTATCGTCTCGCGTGCTGGTTACGAATTACGAAAGCGGGCCCACATCTGACGAGTCGGGGCCCACACGTGAAAACCGGTGCAACGACACCGGCCGCGCGATGGCGTAATTCGGGCGCGCGGAAAAATCGCGCGGCAACTGGTTCTGTCGTGGCGATCCATCGACGCTGTCCGCGTCGTTGTCACGGAACGAACGATCTACGCGCCGTGAATGATCTACGAGAGGTCGTACCGCCTCACTATGCGTCGTCGTGCACATTGTCCACGTTTACGAGCGATCACGTCGCCGAGTTTCGCAACTGGAACTATCGCTATAATGTTCAATCATTTAACGTTTCGTATTTGAATGTTTAGATGTTTTCGTGTTTAATGTTTTAGAATGTTTTATACTTATATTTATATTTTATATGTATGTTTTGTATTTATGTTTTATATTTATATTTTATATTTATATTTTGTATTTATATTTTATGTTATTTGTAAATATTAGCGCTTTGAATGTTTAAAATATATTTATATTTGAATGTTTAGATGTTCTTATATTTAACGTTTCAGAATGTTTTATATTTAATTATTTGTAAATATTAACGCTTTGAATGTTTAAAATATATTTATATTTGAATGTTTAGATGTTCTTACATTTAACATTTCAGAATGTTTTATATTTAATTATTTGTAAATATTAACGCTTTGAATGCTTAAAATATGTTTATATTTGAACGTTTAGATGCTTTTATATTTAATGTTTTAGAGTGTTTTATGTTTAATTATTTGTAAATATTCACGCTCTGAATGTTTAAAATATGTTTATATTTGAATGCTTAGATGTTTTTACATTTAATGTGTTAGAATATTTTATATTTAATTATTTGTAAATATTAACTTTGAATATTTAAAATACTGTGCAGACAATTTTTATGACTATTAACAAAATAGTTGGTTTACTTTTGAAGATTAACACGTTACGTTACAATAGAATGAATGCATTCTTAATTTGCTACTGTCTCTCGACCTCTAATAAGTAAATTATTATTTCAAACGTGTCAGATTATTTGCATGTAGTCTGACCACTCAAAGAGTTAACAAATTGATTTTACATCTGAGAAATTTAATATTTACAATATTTCGATGGTCGAACATTTTTGTAGAAATTTCTGATAGTGTATGGTAGAAGTATATGAAAATGAAATTGATTGCAATGGCAGTGTCAGTTTTTAGTCGTGTTTTGTGAGAAATATCTTTTAATTTTTATATTGTTGTCACTGGTTTTCGTACGAACTTTGTTCAAAACTTGCACGTACTTTGTACATGGTGAAGAGAAGATATTTCTCTTCATCAACGTTTCACCTGCCAATGACTTTCGGCACAAAATTTTACAACCAGTAAAATCGAACGTTCGCATAAATTTGTAGAACGTTTCATAGATAAGAAACCTTTTCGGTCGAGCTATCGGGTTATTTTATCCTCTTGACTCGCGTTTCCCACCGATTTCTCTCCTTCTATCGATCTTCGATGGCAAACTTTCGGTTAACTAAGAAAAAGGAAAAGAAAACTTTTATCTTCCCAAGCATGGCTTTTATTCACGTGGAAATTAAACAGGAACAGGATAACCGGGACTTTGTAACGCGAAAACTTTCTAGCCATTAATACTCGATACCTGAAACTTTCTTCCTCGTTCTCTCTTTTTTGATTCGACATATTCCGTGATATATGCTTTCGCCGGTGAAATATGCGAATATACGCACGAAAGAAATATCTCGTGTTTATATGCCTGTTTCTCGCGCGTAATTCGGATATATTTTTGGCATTTTATATTTTGCACTTTCAACCTAAAATTGTATTAAATTGACAGATAGGTACGTGTATCTACAACTGCACTCAAATGAATTATTAATATTAATATATATATGTATATTAAATTAATATTATAAGTATTATAAATTATTAAATATTATATTGTAAATATTATAAAATATTAATATTATATATATTAAATTAGTATTATAAGTATTATAAATTATTGAATATTATAAAATATTATTATTATAAATATATACATTAATATTAATATATACATACTAAATTAATGTTATAAGTATCATAAATTATTAAATATTATATTGTAAATATTATAAAATATTAATATTACAACTAATATATAAATATTATAAATATGTATCTTAATATTAACATATACATATTAAATTAATATTATAAGTATTATAAAATATTAATATTATAAATATATGTACTAATAATAATATACATAATACTAAATTATATATTATAAGCATTATAATTTATTAAATATTATAAAATATTAATACTACAAATATATATATATATATATTAATATTAACATATTTTATTGTTTAATATGATATAACAATATATTATAAATATTATAAATTACTAAATGTTAAGATCATTACGTATCAAAGCAATATTACAAATTGCACTGCGGCTCGCGAGGATTCAATTGAAACAGACGCTCAAACGAAACTCAACTTTTCACCATAATAAATCAACAATCCTCGCAGAGATCTGATAGTCAGGAGAACCGATCTCAGCGCGTGTGTACTATCCTCATAGTGAACGGTACATTCGTCGCCGAGATTCCTATCGTTCTTCGAACAAGAAGACAAAGTGTCTGGATGTCGGACAATGACCGGCGCGTCGTTCGTCATTTCATTCGGAACTTTCATTTGGAAGCGCACGATCGCGATAAGGCTGCGTGTTCGCCCCCGAACGAACCGCGAACGAGTCGAGAGGGTGCAGGATCGAAAGTCACGGGCGCCGGAGGGGTGAGCCAAAGGAGGAAGATTCGTGAGTGGCGTATCCGGCGGAAGTTGTTATCGTTCGTTGCGAACCGAGTGTTTTCACTCTTTTTTCATCCCTCTCTTTCTCTGTACTCTGATTTATTCCTCTAGATTGATTCTCTCCTTTCGAACGAAGCCCCTCTGAATAAAGTCACGTCGCACCTCGACGTGTTTCAGCGACGTGAAAGCATCCGGGCGATTTGGGAGTCCGATTGGCTCGTTTCTAGTTTCCTTGGAGAAGTTTTCGTTGCACTAATATTTTGTCCTTGATCTGTCTTCTCTGATCCACGTAATTCGACAGTGTCGTGTTAAAATAAAACGAGCATGTGCTGATACAGTATTGATCCACCGTTCTAGAGAATTGTGGAATTAAGGAAATTTATTATATGGAGATGTAAAGAGATGAAAATTTAATGAAATTAAATTAAAATTTAAAGAAATAAAATTTAGTAAAATTGAATTAAAATTTCAAGAAATAAAATTTATTATATGGAAATGTAAAGAAATATAGTAACGTACATTAGTATCGTTGGTATTGCTCAATTTTAAAACTAATTATCGATTACAAGGAGGTAAAGCTCGTTACCAAATCTGTCAGTTAATCAAGAAAGTTTGAGAGAGGATATTACTTGAAGTTCAACGTCATTAAAAATTGCTTAGATTTCGTATTTGATAGAATTCAAGAATCACAAGAGAAACGAAAGATTCGAACACTAGAAATTAAATATGTAAAAAGTATCTTCTGTACTTGATTTTCTTTATATTTAATTCTATAATTTTTTCTACAATTACATAAAAGTACAGAATTCTTTTCTGCTTAAATGTATTTATTTATTTGTTTGTTTTTGATAGCTGAGGATAAAATTTGTTGCAGCTACGAGTACAGTAGTGAACTCTGGACAAATAATTTATGCAATAATTCTCCTCTCTGCTGATAATTTCTCGTTCACGTAAATATAGGTTCTGTTTCGAACCTAGTTAGATTCAATCGATTTTAATTCTGATTAAATTTCTCGTGCTTTGCTTCTGATATTTTTGTATTTCCAAGTTGACGAGTCGTTTTTATCCTATTGTAATAAACCAAGCTGCATACATTAGGCGGGGAATTGAAATTCGCAGAAACAGAGATATAAAACAACGTACGAGATATAATAATTTCGCCGCTAAGGGGGGGGAGGGGGGGGAGGAAGTTGAAATGTTTCCCCTTTTTTGACGGAGTGAGAGATACAATTCGTTATTTCCGGGATAGTTTAACACGGTGCCGTTTACGTAATATGCTCTGTGTGTGTGTGTGTGTGTGTGTGTGTGTGTGTGTGTGTTTTTATTTTCGCCTGCCGACGAGCGCGATATTTATGAACGCGCGTAAAATTCCGCAAATTCCCCGGACTGCTCCCGCGAGAGTGAAGCGAAGTCCGCGCGTAAAAGTTGATGGTTTCGCGAAAGAAACTATCTCGCTGCTACGTGCCTCGAGTTCCACTTCCCCCGAGTGTACGAACGCACGAAACGTTCGCTTTTTTGTATCAACAACCATCGCTTGTTACTCCGAGTCGAGATGAAAAATTATTATTAGTAACTGTGATCGTTGAGAACTTCGAGGAACATCGAGCGTGTATTATAATTTTGTGTCGTGAATTTGAGGAACAAGCTATGTATTTTACATTCTACGTACATACGTGTTTATTCGAAAAGTCTTGATTCTATGCTTTTCTCGTATTTCGTATTCTTTCGAAAAAAATATTCGTATTTATCCAAAACATTTAGCCTTAGCTGTATATTTTTTTCGTATTTTGTATTCTTTTGAAAATTTTGAAATATTTACGTTCGTGAAAAAGGAAAAATTGTGACGTGGCCATATTGCGTTGAACATGCTTTTAATCTCTCAGTGTCAGTTTTTCTCATTAAACGCGTGCAAAATGCGTGAAATTACGTGTGAAAAATGGTGGAAAATATTTACAAAATTGTATGTCTCGGTTGTTCAGGATCAACCAAGGCAAACAGTCGTCATAAAGTTAGAAAATCTCGTTACACATAAATCAAAATAAATAATTATTGTCACAGTTTCTTGTTGAATCGCTATAAATCTAATTTAAATACAATCTAATCTAATTAAATATAAATCTAATCAAATCTAATTTAAATATTGATTAAATATAATTGTAATCTAATTTATTAAATATTAATTAAATTAAATAAAATAAATATAAATTTAATCTAATTTAATTATTAATTAAATATAAATCTAATCTAATTTAAATGTTACTTAAATACAAATTAATTAAATATAAATCTAATCTAATTTAAATACTAATCATATATAAATCTAATCTAATTTAAATATCAATCAAAAGTGAATCTAATCTGATTTGAGTATTAATTAAATATAAATCTAATCAAATCATATTTAAATATTGATCAAATATAATTCTAATCTAATTTATTAAATAATTTATTAATTAAATACTATTTATAATATTAATTAAATTAAATAAAGTAAATATGAATCTAATCTAATTTAATTATTAATTAAATATAAATCTAATTCAACTTAAATATTAATTAAATATAAACTTAATCTAATTTCAAATATTAATTAAATACAAATTAATTAAATATAAATCTAATCTAATTTAAATACCAATCGAAAGTGAATCTAATCTGATTTCAATATTAATTAAATATATATCTAATCTAGTTTAAATATTAATTAAATACAAATTAATTAAATGTAAATCTAATCTAATTTAAATACTAATCATATATAAATCTAATCTAATTTAAATATCAATCAAAAGTGAATCGAATCTGATTTGAATATTAATTAAACATAAATTTGATCTAATTTAAATATTAATTAAATACAAATTAATTAAATATAAATCTAATCTGATTTAAATATATTTATTTAAAGGACTAAATCTTCATAAAACATACGCATACGTGGTCGTCTATTGGAAGAATTACCATTTAATTTTTGGCCAAAGCAGTGGTTACGGTCGCTGAGACTCGATATACGCTCGCAAGGAAGGGAAAAAGCATCGGACTTGTGGCGCGTATCTCGAGCCACTTGTTTCGCGTTTCCTCCTCGTCGACCGCGGAGACTTTTGACCCAGAACGGGGAATAGCCGCGGAACGTCTCGAGTACGAGGAAGCGGTAAATATAACGCCGTTTCAGCGACGCGTGAACGGCAGCGAATGCCAGCCAGAAATAGTGTGCTGCAGGTGCCGAACGCCGTGGGAAACCGTTTCAACAGACCTCGTGTCTTTCGTACCTTTACAACTCGCACAATCAGTCCCGAAGAGTCCGGCCGAGGATCGAGAATTTTGCCTTGAAAATCGAGCGAAGTCGTAATAGAAATTTTTCCACGTGACCAGATCCACCACGATCTTGAAGGCTAAACTTGATTAGCTGAAGCTCGTTGCACGATTTCATTGAACTTCGAACGATAGACGGTCGAAATTTTCGTCTTCAGTTCTAATATTCAAAGTTCATTAAAATGGACGAAGGGAAGAAAGCGTGAAAAATTTTGAGAACATTTGCAACGATCCCTTGCTATACAATTTTGTTTCTTCTCTTTTTTATTCATTTCAGTGAATGTTGATTTTTGAAATTTCGAAATATTGAAACGAAAAATTGTGCAACAAGTTTTAAGGGGGTTGAAAGAGAAAATGTTGGCCTTCGAGATTGTGGAGGATCTAGTGAAATTCGTGAAATAAAGTTTTCGACACTTTGACACGCACCAAAATATTCGACCTTCAACAATTTAAGTAAACGAAATTACGTAATTACGTTTCTGTTCAAATTCCAATATTAATTTTAATAAAAATTGTTGTCGGTATCTTTCGAACAATGATGAAAAAAAAGAAAGATCTGGTTGTTCCAAAAGTTGCGTTAACGTTTGAATCTTCGTGACTTTTCAGAAGTAAAAATCTCATCTGAGAATTTCCAATTCACGCCGTGAATCCAAGTTGAAAAGGAATTAAATTATTTCGAGGTTCAAGTGGAGTGCGACGAAACATGATTAAACAGACGCTTGCAATAGTGAAACTTTGCGAGAAGGTGGGACAGTGTTTGGATAAATTGGAAACTCATTTGCCAGACGAGTGAGCGGTTTACGATTATTTTTACGTCTGTCAGCTGGTAACGTAACACCTGTTCCTCCAACTGGAAATTCATTATTCCTACTCTGTGTCTCCGCTATCTTCCAACGTTGCCGTCTTTTCAATCTGTCGCGTTCTTGCGTTGCGAAATTTCATCTCAGAGCGACAGATCAACCGCCCTCTGATGTAATTTCCGCGATGATCGATATTAGACAACTAAATTATAAATCGAGCAAAGTCTGCGATATGAAACTTGTTAAAAAGAGGAAAAAGAACCATCCTTGTAATTTTCCACAATGATCAATGTTAGACGGTTGAATTGTAAATTGAAAGAAATATTTGAGAGAGAAGTTAGGCTTCCAAGCGAGGGAACCTTGTTTCACACGTACGACGTGGATTTTTCTTGGCACGGTTTGAATCAAACTCTGTCTAAAAGTACTAAGATAGTGAAATGGTTAAATTTTTGGGCGTCATTTCAAAGTCGTGTTCTTTACATATGTGAACATTTCATGCACTTTCTTCTTTAGTATTGAAACTTTTATTCGTTTTCTTTTTTTATTTGCTTTCTTTTAAACGTCGTGATATTTAACTAGTAGAAGTGAATTGTTCATTTTTATACACTTGTTTTTTCATACTTTTCTATGGAAAATCGTAATTTGGACGAGATTTATATGTTGCATTAAGTTCATCACAAGAAGACTAATAATTGATATATAAAGAAAAAGAAACTATCGGTATAAATATAATAATATAATAATAAATAATATAAATATATAATGATAATATATGATAATAAATAATATAAATGTATAATAATATAATAATAAATAATATAAATATAATGGTTAACTCTCAAATTTTTACATTCTCAATCTCAATTTTGAAAAGACGTTCAACACAAAATTTGATCTTAAAAGTCGTACGTAATAATGAGAAATTCCTCAGACTTTCTTCAAATTTAAAATATCTTTCAACGTTAAGAAAAATCGAGAGAGAAGACAAGAACGAAAATTATCCAAAGTGAAGTGTCGTAGTTAATTTCCTAGGCGTGGCAAATTTGCTCGATACATCGCAGAGTGGAAACTCGAAAGAATTATTAATCGTGCCTGATGAGTTCTTTTTGTTTATTTAGACGCGGTAGACGGGCGTTCGGGAAGATTTATGGAGGGAAAGCAACCAGTTTGCGAGGAGAAGTAATTTGGAGAAACGTATGCGTAATTCATTAGATCTGAAGCTTCTTTCTGCGCACAATGTCTTATTGCAGAACTCGCCCCGTTCTGCAATAAGATATGTTATTGAATGAAATTGAATTAAGGTGGACGAAATCGATAAATATGGAAGAAGAAAAATGTTTTACAACGTAAATTTAAAAACCAGCATCGAAATTAAAATTAAAAATTTTTGAACTTGAGTTTAATATTTTTTAAAATTAAAGTTTAAAACTTTTAAATTTAAGTTTAAATTTTTTTAAAATTTTTGAATTTAAGTTCAAACTTTTTAAAATTAAAGTTTAAAATTTTCTAATTAAAGTTGAAATTTTTCAAAATTTAAATTTAAATCTTTCTAAACTTAACGCGAAACGCGACGTTGTCCCCGTAAATTCGACGCACTTGACATTACAACTACCGAAGGCCAAAGTATAAAAATTGAGTGAAAAGAATTAGAATACAAGGTTAGGTTTATATTTTACAAAAATCGTTCGAATCTTCGAAAAGACGCAGTATCGTAAGTCCGTAAAATTACCTTGAAAAATTGTAAATTGGTCGTTTCGATCATAGCTAGTATGTACATGTTCTAGTGTTGATTTCGGCGTTTCCAATTCGAATTAATCGCGAATGCCTGGCAAATAAGATGCACGATGGATGCTGTTCGGCTGGCATTGAACGAATCGATGCTCTGGTATTTGTTTCGAATGCTTGGCCGCGCGTTTCAAGCTTGCATTCCCAGCGAACACAGTGCCGTGCGTCGGTATTGTTCGCGCTCCAATCGGCGTACATTCGACGAAACAACTGTTCCCGCGTATTGTCTCAAATTAAGCGCGCCTAATTCGAATCGAACGTCCATTGTTCGATTTCCCGTTACGCAACGTTAACCACCGAGTCGAATCTTTGCTCTTTCCTTGTCCCTATTTGCACAGTTGATCGACAACTCTTCTCGTTGCCAGCCTAATCTGGTTTGGTAGTATCGATCGATCGTTAAATCTTCAGGAGATTTAAATTATATTTAATTATATTAAATTATTCGAATGAATGAATTGAGAGAGGGAAGAGACATTGTGGACATTGTGAGAGAGAATTCTATCGTGCAATGTGGTGGTTGTCGATTGGATATAATTGCTTCTTCGACGAACGAAACGATCGGTCGCTTTTACAAATAAATACTTTTCTTTTTCCTTTTTTTTTTTTTTTGTTCTTTCTTTCGTTCTTCTTTTCTTCGTTTGTATTCATTTGTTATTACTGGTACAGCCTACTTTCCCTCTCTCCGCGCGCAGAACAAAACCACCAGTCCTCGAGATCACCTCGATTAATCCTCGAAACGCGGAACTCGCCAGAGTTCAGCCCGGCAACGTTGATAAACAGCACGCGTGCTTCGCCCCGGGGTTGAAATTAAACACTCGAAAACGCCGCTTCCCATTCGCCCGGGAAAATTGTAATAACAATCTGGTTGCGCAAATTGCGTCGTCGTCGCTCGTTCCGCCATCGAGCAGTCGCTTTAATGCAAACAGCGCGGGAGAGGGGGAGGGAGGGGTGGGAAGGAGGAGGAGGAAGGGATCGTCGCGCGTACCAAGCCGAAGCAATTACCAAAATTGCTGACAGGCTGGCTTGTGCGTGAGTGAGAGAGAAGTTGGCGAACGAGTCGACAGCTGCTCGCACGCGGAATCGCGGTCGAAATCTCGCTTGACCCCCTTCTCGCGCTTCTTCCTTCCCCTGGTTCTTCGTCTTTCCCCCTCTCCTTCGTCTTTTCCCCCTCCACTCGCCTCCTCTCCCCTCCTTTTCTTCGTCGCGCGCGACGCCACACCGCAACGTTCGACGCGAGAAAAAAAATAAAAAAAAAAAGACGAATGAAATACGTACGATTCACGACGAGTGAGATGTCTGAAAAGAGTCTTGTGTTGTGAAGTATGTATGTTAGTAACGTAACGTGGCTTGCAGTGTTATTATAACATTGTTGAAAGGTGCATTTCTTTCAAACACTTGTCCTCAGGTGTAACATTTGTTACTTTAGTTTTATTTTTACAGGATGAGCTTAGCACGGTAATAGCTTTAAAATTATCGAAGAATTTTTATATTATATATATTTATATATCAATAATGACTGATTTTTTTAAATTATTTGCATACAATTTTTATCGATTTCGAAGTGAGTTGAAGAAGCATCATTGTGATTCTTTTTGTGTACATTGAACTTCACGTTGAAGACGAATTCGTTCGTCCAAATTTGGTCGAAATGAAAAAAATAGTCGAGACTATCAAACACGAAGAATGCCAAAGAATACAGAAGCTTTCAGGCAGAGAAATTGAACACAGAAATACGCCTACATCGATGAACATCGTACGAAAAAGTCATTGAGAACATATATAAATATATAAATGTACAAACATACAAATAATTGATCAATGAATTTATTTTCCATCTTAACTTTCAATTCCGACGGAAATCGACGAAAATAAACTGATCACGATGGAATTCAAGAGTATGCAGAATCGAAATCTCAGTGAAACTTGGAATTACCAACTATCTTTGCAAAAAGTAAAAATTACTTTTACAAATCACTGCGAAATTTTATTTTCTAGTGTAAAGAAGAAACGAATTATGAATACTTTCGCAAGTATTTTCATTCGAAGAGAGAAGTCGTTTCGCGATTTTCTTCTGCTCCCGTCGAAAGACACTGCGCGTCGCGTACAAGGGGTGAATCACACCCTCCTGCGTGGTTCTAAAAGCGCCCTGTTTCCCGAAAGTCTATTACGAACCACTTGCGAATCATACAGCGTGGCATTCGCCCTCTCGGAATCCCGTGGCCAGTGAACTCAAAAGCGAGCCTCGAGCGAGTTAGTAACGCGAGTAAAACTGTCTTTCAGAATTCAAGGCTATCGAGAGTTAAAAAATTCTCAGAATTTTGAACAATTTCAGCGATCGCCAAGGGAATCGCCGATTTTTGACTTTGTCGACGTAATGATATTAATCGTCAATCGCAATTGAAGAAAAATGGACAATTAATTAAATTAATAGTTATTGTATAAATATTATTAACAATAATAATTATTAATTTTAATTCCCTTATTTAATTTTCATTGATTAATGAGGAATTTCTTATTAATTTCATTTTATTCAATAAATTTATTATCTAATTTTAATAAATTATACACAGAGTATTAATTTAATTAATAATTCAACCATAATTACATTTTGTCATTTACTTTAATTTATAAAAATTAAATAAAATTTTATATAATTTATGTAAAATAAATTTATATATTGAAATATGTAAAAATTAAGTATTAAATTTATTAAATAAAATAAATTAATGAAAACTTCTTCTTTAACTTATGAAAATTAAATAAGGGAATTAGAATTAATGATTATAAATTAAAGTGCCAGCAGTTAAATTTAGATTATAAGTTAATAATTAATAAACTTTATTAATATAAAATAATTTTATATAAACGTTAATAATTACAGGTGAAATTTAAATTATTTATATAATTATAAATTTATATATTAAAATATATTAATGTTACAATAATAATTATAATTATGACATGACAATAATAATGTCAATTGTCAGTTATCAGTTGTCACGTCGAGTTTGCTTGTAATTTCATTTCAAATTACACTTTGAGATTCTAACGAAGGAGAAGAGAGATAGAAAAACAGCGAAAATATACTTACGGAAGATCATTTGTTTCTAAGAGACTGACATTCACGCGTATTTCTTTATTCTTCCACGTTTGCTTCTAAAATCGTCCTTCTCTTTAAAAACTTGAAATCTGATTCTGGAGAAGCTCTCATTTATGCCTCTCAAAAAATATCTTTATATCATTTTGGAAGATGACGAGTAAAAATTACTTTTCCTCTCGAAAATTTAACAGCTCTTTGAAAATTTCAGTCCTCTTTGTAAACACCAAAAGAACATCCTCAAAGCATTCTCTCAAAGATGAAAGTTTCATCTTTGCAACAATTTGTCGAGCAATTTCTTCTTTTTAAGAAGAGGAAAGAGTTTAAGATATCGATTTTTCATCGAGTGTACGAATATTTTTTACTTTCGTCATCCGTCTCGTTCCATCAAACGTTCGATCCGCGTCGAATTTCGCGAGCTTTTTGCCCTCCCCCCTCCCCCCGCCATCGACTCTGTGATTTACGACGTTCGCGACAGGCCAACGTTTTACGTTCTCGCGCGCACCGAATTACGTTGCCTTAATAAGCCACTTGGCTGGAAGTGGAAGTTTCAGCCGTTCTCGTTAAGGTTTAGGACAGAGGTTGGAGGGCCCCGGTCTCTCCCTGTTCTTATCTGAAATTCATGGGGGTCTGACGAAGGTTCTGAAGCGTCGTAGCGGTCGTTGCGCGTATGACGAAGAAGTTTTCGCAAAGAAACTGGCTGCTGGTGACTTGCTCGTTCGCGAGGAGAACGAACCAAGTTCGGGGGAGGTACTTTGGGAATTTTGGAAAATTCACCAAAGTTTCCATATCTGCCGCGTCACCACGGGAATCTTGGATGCTGAACTATTTGCATTTGGTAACGAGATGTCTATAGCGCGTGTATGTGCGTGTGTGTGTGTTTTTTTTCTCTTTTAATACGTAGCAAGAACACGAAATATCTTTGTCTTGGTAATGTAGAATTTATAATTTTATTTCATTCGAATTTTCTATCATATTTCGTTCGCATTTGTGTGACAAAATTTCAGTTCGTCAATGTTGAAAAACTGCTCAGTATTTGCAGTAAACATCGACACTGATTACTGTCGAAATGAATGGCACGGAAATATAAAAATGGACTTTCATTAAAATGTTCTAAAAATATCTTGTTCCCAATTCTAAAGTTCCCAATTCTGTTCCAACGAGAACGTCATTCAAAAGTGTGTTCCTAAGCGTGACACTTCTTTTTGCAAAAATTCCACGAGAATAGGCATCTTTCTGCACGAAACACATAAATCTGAACAGAATTTTCTTGATAAACGAAATGATCCCTATAAGATATAATATTCTTGACACTTTTGAATGCCAAAACATGACAGGTGAATGAATTCGTCGTGGAGCAAACTGCGTATCCACCTAAATTAAAAGTATAGTTTCACTATAGGAAACAAGAATCATTCTGAAATCTCGTAAGCATCTTGTTTGCTTGTGTAAAATTTATGGGCCCCAATTTCTCTGTGAAATAAAATATTTTCTCCTATAACGAACGAAGTTTAGTAGATAATTGTACAATTATTTTCACCACGAAAATTTCTCTCACAACATTTATTTATAGTCGTAGAGAACATGCTCTTCAGATTGCGCGCTGAAATCAATTTTCAGCTCCAACAATGACGAATGAAGAGAGCCCGGAGAATGCAGTGAATTTTCCAACGGACAAAGGAATCTCTTCTTTCGTGAAATTTTCGCGTCGTTCCAATTACTTGGCCGTAGCCGAGCCACTCAAGGCTTAAGCAAGCACTTTGACGACTCGAATCGAAACGACACGACTCGGTTTCACGAGCGAATTAACGCCCCTTTACGATGGGACCCTTAAAGGGCAAACGGGGACCATAAAGCAGAAGCTACAGCCTACCGGATGGCAATAAGCGTGTAATACTCGGGGCCTCGCGACTCATTGGTGGCATTATCATTAAGGCTGGCGACAGCTTTCAGCCAGCGCGGTTGGGGCAACAGATAATATTAATCCTGGATTGGCGACGTTTTACGCGAGTTGCACTTGTATTTCGTTTCAAGCGCTGGAACCACTGAAATGATCAAAATGGCTAATTTATAATTTCCTATGGCAATTTTTTATCATTATTTTTGACTTATAAATGAGTAATTTATAATTTCCTATGGCAATTTTTTATCATTATTTTTGACTTATAAATGACTAATTTATAATTTCCTATGGCAATTTTTTATCATTATTATTGACTTACAAGTGACTAATTTATAATTTTCTATGGCAATTTTTTATCATTATTTTTGACTTATAAATGAGTAATTTATAATTTTCTATGGCAATTTTTTATCATTATTATTGACTTATAAATGACTAATTTATAATTTCCTATGGCAATTTTTTATCATTATTATTGACTTACAAGTGACTAATTTATAATTTTCTATGGCAATTTTTTATCATTATTATTGACTTACAAGTGACTAATTTATAATTTTCTGTGGCAATTTTTTATCATTATTATTGATTTATAAATGACTAATTTATAATTTCCTATGGCAGTTTTTTATTAATTCTGTTTTTTATATATTTATATATATTTAACAGTGTACTTTTAAATAATCGAGTGACTGTTGATGACGTTTTATGTGACTTGTTTCTACGAAATTACCAAAGTGGTCAGAATAATTAATTTTTAGTTCCTGTGGCAATCTTATATATTTACAACAGTGCATTTTTAGACTCGAATGATTTTTAATCAAATGTATCAATAGAAGTTCGTGTATTATTAACCTTCTCATGCACTTTAATTTATTTGCTGCAAATGTTCTTCTTTAGCCGTTGGTAGTTCTGGCGCTAATGAGCTAATTATAAAGCATCCCCCTGGCTATTAGTATCGCCTGAAAATGGCAGCCACGGATTGCGAGATGGCCATCAAACATGGCTATCATTGGATTTTAATGATTTGCCTAAAATAAGATTGTGCCTTCTTGGTGCATGAATTATTAATAACTGAAGCGTAGAGTTTCCTTTGAAAAGATGAGGTTGAACGAAAGTGAACGAACTTTGTCGAATTAGATTAGATTTAACAGATTGTTTAAAACAAGATTGGACAGGGATCGTAGTAGCAACATACAGATGTATTTTGGGACACAAGAACTTATAAATATTATCGAGATGTAAAATTTGTTCAGAACTTCGTCTACAGTTGTTCGTGAAAGTGTTCGAACATTGTTCATAGATTTTAATATCATAATTTGTTTGTAAAGTGAAATCAAATAAAAATATCAATGATGGCAACGTACCTTTAATATTTTATTATTTTATTATAAATTATATTTTATTTTATATTTTATTTTTAAATTTTATTATTTTATTATATTTCATTGTAAATTATAATATTCTATTATAATTTATTATTCTACGAATGAACTAAAACGCAAAATTTGTTTGCAAGTCGATCACTATTCCTAGATTTTAATACTTTGTTGAAAATAAGATCGAATGTTAAAAATCATGACACTGATGTGACTCGTACATTACGGTTTGCGTGATTTATATATAAATTCTTTATGGATATAAATGCAATGAAACATTTCAGTCATCGATCACAATTACAATATTTCACCGAGAGGTTCGCAACTATAGTCGAGTGAAATTTTCTCCAGTGAAATTCCTCTCCGATTTTTCATTCGTTTGATAACGAATTCGAGATAAGTTGCAATTCGGTGAATCGCGAGGAATTCGTGGCTCGAGATACCGTACGTTGGTAATAAGCACTAGAACTGTTTCAGCGAAAGTTTTATCGATGCTTGTATTTCTTTTTCTAGAATTTGCGAGCGCCATGTGTAATAATGTTTGCCCCCCCTTTCTGTTTCAGGTAAGAGAAACCGACAGTTATACGCGCGCCTTAACAGAGTCGTAAGTAAGCGTTGTCGTTTTAAGTGCCCAATAACTATCACTATTATCTCTACCAATGTATTAACTAGAACGTTACACAATCGTTTGCCAAGTACCAATATTGAATATTCATAGAAATCGGAATAGCAATCGTCGAAGTCACGAACAGTGGAATTGCGATTTCGTTGCCAAGCACGAAAGATCTTGAATAAACTTTTCTCACGAAACGGAAACAGGGACATGTTAATTCTGAAGGAAGTCGTAGAATGATACTGCCAGATTGTCCCTTTTGTTCAACGTATCGAGGTAATAAAGTATCACACAATCGTTCTCCAATTATCAATTCAGAAACAATTGAAATTCTATGTTTCTGTTTCTAATAGAAATTACTGACCGATTCTAAGTCAGATTTACTTTTAGAAGAAAGTTAAAGTCCTCGTCGTAGAATAATACTATCAGACTGTTCCTTTTGTTCAAACGTGTCGAGTAATAAAATATCACATAATCGTTCTCCAAGTATCAATTGAATGTCATAAAAATAACAATTGAAATTCTCTGTAGAAACACGAACAGATTCTATTTTTTTGAAAGAAGAAAACTAAAATCCCTGTCGTAGAATAATGCTGCCAGATTGTTGCTCAATTGTACAATGTATCAAGCAATAAAATGTCACACAATCGCAATGAAAGCAATAAAATATCACGCAATTGTTCACCGAGTTGAACATCGATGAAAATAACAATTGAAATTTTGTGATTGAAAAATGTAAAAGATCACGATTGCATTTTTTGAAAAGAAGACAATCAATATCCTTGTCCCTAGAATGATTCTGTTCGTTTCTGTCTACATATATTATTCCTTTGATCCAACACAATATATTGACACTAGAACCATATGCTTGGTTTTCAGATGTTCCTTTTTTTTACAATTGTCTGAAAAATACGAATATTAATATTGACCCGTGTTTAGAAGGAAACAGAAATTTATTCTAATTATTTATAACGATTTATGCGCAGAATATTTTGATACGTATTCAAGATCGGTTATGTTATCTATCACTTCTGTTAAATATTATTGATACCACGGAACAGAAATAATAAAATAATAAATATCAAAAATAAAACAATAAACAATAAATAATAAAATAATAAATATCGAAAATAAAAGAATAAATAATAAAATAATAAATATCAAAAATAAAACAATAAATAATAAATAATAAAATAATAAATATCAAAAATAAAACAATAAACAATAAATAATAAAATAATAAATATCCAAAATAAAACAATAAACAATAAATAATAAAATAATAAATATCCAAAATGAAACAATAAACAATAAATAATAAAATAATAAATATCCAAAATGAAACAATAAACAATAAATAATAAAATAATAAATATCCAAAATAGAACAATAAATAATAAAATAATAAATATCCAAAATAAAGTAATAAATATCAAAATACCAAAACAATAATATTCCTTAAATAACACGAAATGTCTCGAACGAACTTCTCTCACGTAATAAACCTATTAACTCGGATTCTACCTGCTCGGAAGAGCAAAGCCAAAGTCACCGCTACAGAACAATCCTGCAGGATTAGATCGCGAGAAAAGGGACGGAATTCCTCGACAGAAGGGGAGAAGTACGAAGGAGAATGACGGCGAAAGAAGGAGAGAAGGGTACGTGACTCGAAACGAAGAGGAGACGACGAGGAAGTGACAGTACGAAAAATTTCATTCCGGTCCCGGTGGAACCTAATTTGTCGACCATGCGCTGTTCCCGCTTGTGAAAAATGCAACGGGAACGTCCGCTCGGTTGGAAATCATGGCGAAATAGAAATGGCCACCGGGAAGGCGAGTTATGTGTTTCGCGCCCACAACGTTGTAACTTAAACCGAGCCGACTGGTTTCGAACTCTTTGATGAGGTCGCGGAAAAAGAAAAAGAAAAGATAAGAAGAACGCCTTCCGTGGAGGAGGGAAAAAGAATGCGTGCCAGATGACGGTGTGCGATGTTGCTCGAGACTAGATGAAAAATAAAAAAAAAAAAAAAAAAAAAGAAGGAAATTGCCAAGCGTAGCGATCGACGAATCTTTCTCTCTTTTCGGAGATTCAGCACACGTACCGCGATTAAGCTGATGTATCGTTAACCTCTTGCAATATTTTCTCAGTTTTAAACATAACCCAGACGAAACACGATAAATTTATTACTTTTTAATAATTTCTGTTCAGTGATATACCGATGAATTCGAAAAGGAGACGAGTTATTGTGTTTGGTCACTCGTTATGGTCCGCGCAACCAGCTGCCCAGCGCAAGAGGTTAAGACACTTGTTTTCGTAGCGAAACATTTCGAACGACGTATCGATTACGGAATAGAAATACTTGGAGTTACTCTTAGGTATGCTGCTGATTATTCCAAGTAGAAATTAGCCCGCTTGTGTAACAGATTAAAATCATTTTGAATTAACAAAAGTTATTGGCGAAATTTCATGAGCCACGAGAGAGATGATTACATTCACCGGCATTGATTTGTTCTTCTGTGTCACAGAATACTACTTCTCATTCAGAAATTGTTAATTAATCCGCAATTCGAACAACTTACGAACCTGCTCGTATATTTATTTCCTTTTACAATCAGTTCCACGTTTTAAAAACTAGAAGGAACGCCAGAGAACAAAGTCGAAGCTCTTGTTGCAGGAGCTTTGATCATTTCAACAAACGTTTAGCATTTCTGCTCACAATCAGCATAATTTTTCAAAGATTGATCAGCCGCGTAGCGAGTTGTTATGCAACTCAGGATTAAAAATAGAGAGAATCAACGATAAAAGTCGATAGTTCGAGGGCTCGGCTATCGGAGGACTCTCGGTATCGGTTTTCTTCGGAACCCGGAGAGTAATTTAATTTCTTGGAACATTCGTTTAATCAGCGGCGTGTAACGGCAGAGAGAGAGAGAGAGAGAGAGAGAGAGAGAGTACGAACGATCGAACAGACAGTGGGAAGAGAGACAGAACGTCTCTTCCGTTTCTTCGTTCATTTTGCATTGCATAATCCGCGACGACGACAACGACGAGGCTGTGCGACCGGTAACGGTACACCCTCGGCGCATATTTCTCGAATGAAGTCGGTGTCGGATACTGCATTAGCAGCTTCGTGATCTCCTCGTCCGCCTCTGGCTTGTAACAGAATACCCTTCTCTGAAAACAACCGCAAATACCCAACAGTTGCTCTGTCGCTCTGTCGAGCTTCTGCCAGCGAGGAGAAACGGCCTGGAATTATCATTGTTGACAGTCGGCTGACGAAAGTTTAACGTCGTGAAATCGCCGCGTCGTAAATAATAAAGGCGGACGCGGTAATCTAGGTTGCCACGTTGTCGACAATTGCCGCCGTCTTGATCGCGTAATCGCGTTCAAATGTACGACGAGCCTCGAGATAGAAATATTTCGTTCCTCGATTTTTTTACAATTTTTCTAGGACTGAAGTCTGTTGTGTATCTAGAGTTCGTATCAGCTTTCGCAATGACTTTAGTGGATGTTGATCAGATAAATAACTCACAATCAGTTTTTCATTTTGAATGTCTTTTCTTTTTTTCTTTTTTTTTTTTTAATAAGTCACATTTAGTAGTCATTTGTTGGATTTTTATATATGACAGATTATTCATTGTCTGTGACTCTATATATGGAGTTCGTGTCGAGTTGAGGATCAGATAAGTAATTCAGAAATGGAATTTTTTCATTTTGAGTGTTTTTTTTTCTTATTTTTTTTTGTAAAAGATGGTCATTTGTTGGATTTTTATATATCATAGATCATTCATTGTCTGTGACTCTATATATGGAGTTCGTATCGAGTTGAGGATCAGATAAGTAATTCAGAAATGAAATTTTTTCATTTTAAGTGGTTTTTCTTATTTTTTTCTTTTTTTTTGTGAAAGATGGTCATTTGTTGGATTTTTATATATGATAGATTACTCATTGTCTGTGACACTATATATGGAGTTCGTATCGAGTTGAAGATCAGATAAGTAATTCAGAAATGAAATTTTTTCATTTTAAGTGGTTTTTCTTATTTTCTTTTTTTTTTTTTTTGTGAAAGATGGTCATTTGTTGGATTTTTATATATGATAGATTACTCATTGTCTGTGACACTATATATGGAGTTCGTATCGAGTTGAAGATCAGATAAGTAATTCAGAAATGGAATTTTTTCATTTTGAGTGGTTTTTTCTTATTTTTTTTTTTTTTTTGTGAAAGATGGTCATTTGTTGAATTTTTATATATGGTAGAAGGTCATTGTCTGTGACACTATATATGGAGTTCGTATCGAGTTGAGGATCAGATAAGTAATTCAGAAATGGAATTTTTTCATTTTGAGTGGTTTTTTTTCTTTCTTGTAAAAGATGGTCATTTGTTGAATTTTTATATATGAAAGAAAGTTATTGTCTATGATTTCTTTGATATGGAGTTCATATCAAGTTGATGATCAGATAAGTAATTCAGAAATGGAGTATCTTCATTTCGAGTGTTTTCTTTTTTTTTAAAGATGGTCATTTGTTGAATTTTTATATATGAAAGAAAGTTAATGTCCATAACTCTTCGATATGGAGTTCATATCAACTGTAATAGCTATAGCGGAAGTTGACGATCAGATCAAATAATTCAGAAGTTTGGAGTTTTCTCATTTTGAGTGTTTTTTTTTTTTTCTAAGATTATCACTTGTTGAATTTTTATACATGAAAGAAGGTTATTGTCTGTGACTCTTTGATGTGGAATTCATATCAACTGTAATAGCTATAGTGGAAGTTGACGATCAGATCAAATAATTCAGTAATGGTGTTTTCTCATTTGAAGTGTTTCCTCCTTTTGTTGAATTTTTATATACGAAAGAAATTTATTGTTTGCAACTTTTCGTTCAAAGTCGTTAAGTAGCCATCCACTTGATTCAAAGTAAAACTTCATACGTTCACGCAAACTCGTTCGATTCACACAATCGTGACCGCGATTTTTCGTTCGCGTACACATTCATACATACAATCGTAATAGAAACTCGTATTCAGACTGACTATGACGTTCATCACTGTGCAATGTTCCAACGTGTCGCCCGATGATATTTCACCATACGAGATAATTTCGCAAATGTCGCCGAATATACACGTATCTCTGCGAAGAGACTGTTTCAGAAGCCGACAGAAAATATTAAACAGCAGAGTGATAGTTGGTAATCCAGAAAATAGCCGGCGACGCCACTATTGGACGATGCCAGTGTCGCTGAAACTCCGCAGTAAGGAATCTCTTAGCCGTGAAGTTCGAATTTTAGTACTGTGATGCCATGGAAACGGCTCGTAAAATCTTGACCTCCGGTGGTCACCAGGCCGTAGCCGTGTCATTCGAGGCAACGTTGAACCACGAAAACCGTTCCGCGATCGTGAAACTCGGTACTTAAATCGCGTACGTGGTGTCGTAAAGCGCGCTCGCGTCGCTCAAAATTCTTCGGGGAGGAAGCACAGCGCGCTTTGAATTCAGCGGCGTGGAGCTGTAGGATTCCGTGGCTTTGAACAGCTCTGATGGCGGATAGATATTCCGGATCGTTTGGAACAAAAACTTTGATTCTGTGTGTGTACGTTTGTGTGTGTATATAGATGCAAGTCTTTGGGAAGTTCTGCTTTTGTCACGAACCCATAGACCAAGTTCCTCGGTTTCGCGGTGGATCCTCTAATCTTGGGATGGTTCGTTTCAAGCTCCGAGATTCATGCTGGTTTTCAGATTAGCTTCTTCGATTTCAAGTTCATTCCAAATCTCGGTTTCAAAGACCATCTTCCTTCTCTGTGATAAATATATGCAGATTTTTTTTTTTTTGTTTATATGTGGAATTTTGAAATGCAAAGTTGCACAGAATGCTCAAGATATATAAAATATATATTGAAAGTATAATTATATATATATATATATATATTAATATAATATTTATTTATAATATTTGTAATATTTATTTAAAGTATAATTACATATAGTAATATATTTTTTATTTATAATATCTATAATATTTATTTAAAGTATAATTTTATATATATATTAATCAAATATTTATTTAAAGTATAATTATATATATTAATAAAATATTTATTTAAAGTACAATTACATATATTAATATAATATTTATTTAAAGTTTATAAGTTTATTACAATTATTATTAGTATCGTCACCAGTATTATTAATTCAATGTATGTATTGTTCTCTATAATAATTTTCCGTCTCCCCAATTGAATATATCCTCAAAAATTCATGAATTTTCATGAACATTCACAGCCTGCTAAACTGTTTCACACTGAAAGTCAGCACTGTTCACTATTAGTAATTGTTCGACATACATTTTCCTATACATAGAAAATTTGAAGCTGGAAAAACCACATACGAAACGTATTGAAGAAAGAGTGTCAACTATAATTCCGTCGTGAGAGGAAGAAACGGGATTTTCCATTTAGGTTTCCATTTCGAGCAAAAGTCGCGTCGAATAATTTTCATCCACGCGATCGGCAAGCCTGAGAGTCTCTTGTTTGCGAGAGTTTCCACGGAACGAAATAGCAACAGTCGCGGTTTCAGTGTGTTCACCGCTCTCAGCGTGCGCAAATATAAATTACGCAACAAACGCTGCGGTCGGGAAGTTCGGATTTCCATTTTCTGACTTAATTTCGATCGCTCGCGGTCAGATTTTTCACCACAGCTGTTTATTTACTCAGGCGGAGCCGAACAACAGCAGAATCCGGATGTATGGTTGTTTTGCTTGCGTAACTGGCGGCTACGATCGCGTTACGTCATGATTTAACGAGGAAGAATTACGAGCAGCGATACATGTAATTTATCTAAACGACGGGGTGGTTCGAGCGCCGTTATGGTACGTGTCAAATGTGCCTCAGATGTTGCGACTCTCACGTCTCTCCGGTCGGGCAAAGTCTGTTTTCGTAGTCGAAATTTCAGCCTTCCACGGGAGGCGCAGTGTTGAGACGTTGCTTGCAGAACGAATTATACACCAACCGGAACGTCGACACGACCGAGCTTCTGTTTCTGGAGTACTCGGTTACTCCCAAGTCTTGTGTCGCTTTCACGTTTGACCAGAGCTCGCTGCAATGCCTCATTTTTCTCAGACATTATTACATCTCGAGTTGTCTCTCTGCTGGAGCTGTAGGTTACGTCAGGCTTAAGCTAGAAGCCGTGTATGTTCTTTTTACAAATTTTGGCAGATCAGAGTAAGTTGAGTAACTCTGTATTCTCCCTTTCGATCGAGTTGGCTAACAAAACTCCAATCTCACTAGTTACAAAATTTCGCAAGAGCCGTCGGTCACAGTTTTGATCAAATTATTTGTCTCGTTATTTCTAAAATTCCATCGCGTGTGACATGTTATTTTCGCTTTCGTTGGACTCTTCGAGCCTTTCGTTGGTCTCTTCTTTTGAGAGAAGTTCGACGCTCGTTTGAAAGGCAAACTTCACGAGCTGCTTTCTCGTTGGCTTATTAAATCAGGGCCTGGAGCTGTCGTTTCTTCACAGAGCCGGTAAGCAGGCTCCATACAAGACTCTCGCGAATTCAACGTCGTCTAGGTAAAAACTTCTCGGTGTGGTTCGAAGGGAAAGGCGGAACGACGAATGGCTCGCGCGATAAAACTAGCTTCCGCTTTCCGTTCGCAAAGGGCGCCAGTTGCTCCTTTTCTTCTTTTGCCCTTCGTTTCGTTATTGCATCGAAGATAAAAAAAAAGGTTCGCTTAAATTGGCAAACAGGAGAGAAAAATGGTGACCTCGATTTTCTCAGTTTCTCTGCGACAAGAGAGCTTCTTGGAGTTTCGAGACAATTATTTCGGCTTTCACAGTATTAACATTCGTTGAGTCGTGAACAAATAATTTCCCCTGATTTTCTTACTTTTTCAGAGTCAAAAAAAAAAAAAAAAAAAAGAAAAGAAAAGGAGATTCTAGAAAGAGGTTCATGAAAAATTGGCCAAACTACTTTAGTTTCGCTTCTTCGCTGCTGAAACATCTGTCGAGTCACGAAACTCCCCACGCCCCTCATTTTCCCCTCAATCACCACTGTTTCGTTCTTCGAGATAATACACGTTGGCTCTGAATTTCCTTTAATTCAACAGTGGCGACCGATCATTCCAACGAAAATGCCCCGGAGCGATTAATACCTGGCCGGAACATTTAACAGTAAACATCGAAGCGACAGGGTTCAGCGATGCGCGAGTTCATAACGTTTCGAAGTTCCTGTCGATTTTAATTAAAACGACTTCAACAAGGGGGGAGGAAGGGGTTCACATTTGATCGCGGCCGGAGATATTAAAAGAGGTGGAAAGGTACGTCTGATGAAAATGCTTCGGGCGGTCTGTCAGTCGCTCCTGCAAAAGGATGAACGAGCTCTTCTCCAGCTCTTTTCTTTTTTCTCTCCCTCCCCCCCCCCCACCTTCTGAATGAATTTCTCGCTTGGATCTTGTAACATCCAATTGTAATTTTAAGATTACCTTTCTCTCATTGCCAGACAGTCTGGTACTTTGAATAGATCCTTTCACACCTGTCACAACGTCACGTACGTTGTTACAATTTAATTTCGTTAATAAGATTGATCGTCAGATTGCGTCGTCACTTGCTCGTAATTTAATTTCATCGATGGAGTTTCAAGCGATTCAATTTTGTCGTTCCAGCTGCCGCGAGCAACGGACAAAACATATCGATCGATCGATCCTGTCTTTGATCATTTACGTCGATTATCGAACGTTTACGAATCGTTCAGCTTCGTGATTTCTTTCTCGCCGATTCAGCGGCCGTCGAGTTTGACAGCGGATTGAGATCGAAAATTTGATGTACGACTGTTTCGCCAGTTTTTTTTTTTACGCTGTTTCCTGTTTGGTAGCGTATGTTTCTCTTCAATCACGAACACGTTGGATTTTTATTTTGTCAGCGAGCGGAGTTCCGATAGAAACGTCGGAAGGGACTGATAGACACGCCTGTATGTACATACGTATGCGCGAGCGAAGTTATTGACTGGCTCGACAGTGATTCGCTATTTTATTTATTTCGTGCGCGAACGCCGCGTGTACGGAGTATACCGCGTGCGAAACTAACATCTGCCCCCGGCAGAAATGCAAATACCTTTAGGAGATGTTTTCGCGTCACACGGCTTCGATCGATGATTGAAGAAAATCGAAAAGCTATCGAGCAAGAGGGCAGTTGGTATCTTTTCCTTTTTAATTTCTTGAAAAATTCGCGATCCTCCTGCTCGTATATTTCGTGGGTTTTTATTTCCTCTCGAATTGCATTTGTGAACGAAATTCATTTCTTCGACTGAAACCTTAAAATATCAGTTAGCTTGATTGAAAATTCCTCCCCCCCCCCCAAGTGCATTTCACCTGTGTTTTTAAAGGCAGTTTCAATTTCAATTTTACAAAACTTCTCACACAAGAAACGAGGAAATTTATGTCTAGCGTATCGTCGTTTTACACGTTTCACATTCACGGCAAGTTCTCCGAAATTAAAATTACCAGACTCGACCTTTTTATATCGCACCGTAAATGTAATACTCACCGAAGTATCATTTTTGTTTCTTCCTTTGATATTTGCCCAAGCTTGGCGAGCATCGACTCAATTAAAAGAGATAACGTTTAGACCATTCCCGCAGCGAAAATTGTTGGAAACTGTTGCAACAACGGTCGTCGGCGAAGCGCAGAGAACGCAGAGGAATAATCCTTTCTGTTTACGAAGTGAATAATAAACGCGGATACGCTCCGCGTTTATTGCGCGTAATTTACACGAGTTTCCATTTTCACAAAAATGCCACCGACGTTTCACGGAACGCGTCTGCGCTTCGCGATAAATTCTCGCCGGAGATTGTTAAATTAATTAGAAGACTCGCCGTTAAAGCGAGAACGTTGCCGTGAAAATTCACGTCGCAGCCGACGTGCTCGGATCGATACGTTTCTTTCTCCTTTTCTCTTCGTTTCGTTCTTTCCAGCGGCGAAAGCGGCGTACGTGAAAATGAAGAATCTCGACAGCGACGCTACGTTCGAAAGTCTCGATATATATATATATATATATATATATATATATATATATATATGTATATATATAACGCAACGAAGAGATAATGATGTCGCGCGCGAGCGAAACTCGCAGGACGCAGGCCCAGTTTTTTGCCAATTACGACTACGCGCAGCTGTTCGATTCTTCTCGGCGCACTTTTTAACTCGATTCTTCTGCACGTACGTATGCACGTGTCTCTCCTTCTTCTTGCGTCCCGACGTTCTTATTTCCCTTGCTGTTTATTAACACCAAACAAAATCCAATCGATTCTCCATTTCACTGCAACGTGTGTTTCATTACTCGGTTACTTTCGTTGTTGATTGGATCGATGTTTGCGTGGAATTGCATGGGGGACTGTGTAAAATCGCGGAGAACAGCGGTTTCAATTTTTGAAACGTTCATCGATGAAATTGTTGATTACTTTCCTTTCTCTCTCTTTTCTCGTTTTTTTCTTTTTTCTTTTTTTTTTTTTTTTTTGGCTTTCGATACGGACCAGACTAACTACTAGCGGATAATTTTGGATTCTCTCTTTCGTTTGCACTTTGTTGAATTTTCAAACTCATTGACAGAATACACGAATCTTTATTTACGTATTTTACAAGGAATAATAATTTAAAGATCCCTAAAAACTCGACGGTTCACCAAAAGTTACCAATTTATTATCGATCAATCAAGTAATCTCCAAATATTGGGTCAATCATTCCTGCAATCCTGATCTCAGTTCCCACTCGAAATCGACTTTTGGCGACAAATCACAGAAACACTGACAACAAGATCGCCGACTTTGCTCTCCGAATTGACGTTCGAAACGTAGGATTATCCGAAGATCGACGACTGTGAGAATCAACGAAACAAACGGCAGAAAGTAGTTCGACAGACGATCGTTCAAAGGAACGAGTTCTTTCGTACTTTCGTGAAATCAATCGAACGGGCCTAATTACAGACACATCCTGTGCGCGGTATCGCTTCTTAATTGATCAACGACGGGAGCGTAGCTGTGTGCAAGCAGTCGCAGACGTTTTCAGAAACGAGCCGGCATTTTAATTGAGATAAATACGTGTTAACCGCATAAACGTGCCCGGCTCGCCACTTTCAAAGGCGGACGTAATTACAAACGACTGGTTCGGCTGAAATCCGCGATAATGTACAGGCTTCATCACGGGGTGTGATCCGCGGATGATTATTATTAATTAGCCAGTGCCTCGTAATTGCACGTCTCCACTCCGACTGGGAATCGTCTTTCTCTTTCATTACGTTGAGATATATTTACCCCCGCCGTGGTGGCATTAATCACGAGAATAACTGTCCAAGCAGCTGGAAGCTGAGAAGTCGCGGATTGTCTTCGTCCGGTGAATCCTGGAGTTGGGGAAGAGAAAGGTTTGCACGCGTCGAGTGGTTTGTAACTGCACAGCGTACAAAGATACACTCCACTTCAAATGCAGAGTGCAGTGTTTCAATATATTTACGAAACGTTCTAAAAATTGCACGGAATGCGCGCAAATTTTCTCTGTAAAAATGCGGCACAGCTTTCCAAGTTAGCAATTTCTCACTTGGGTACTGTTTCAATTGCATTTTCGAAAGCACGAATTTGCTTTTTGAAGATCCACGCAATTTTTTGTTTAGATTCTATTTGTTTAAAGTAACGAGCGTTATATCTGTGGAACTGCAAACTCCGCGGTCTGTTTATATAATATCGCTTTACTTTCAGCATCGTCGCTTATGTTGTTCTTTTTTTTTCTTTTTCCTTTCGCTTAACAAAGATCGATATTATGCGAAATATTGATGGAAAACGGAGTGAAATGGGGAGTGCGGAATTCGAAATCGGCTCGTGACAATGCAATTTTGGTAAAAGGTCCGTCGACCTTGCTGGCGAAACGTTTACGCGCGAGTAGGCGCAATGCGGCACGCAATCTGCGAAGTAGAAAATACTCGGCGGCTTTTGCCGAGTGGTTAAACGTTTCGTAAAAAAATATTCGTTCCAAGGTGATTAATCACAGCTTTCAAAGCTGCTGGGAATTATGGGCTATCTTGCAACAGCGGCGAGTAATTACCCAATCGTCGAGTATAATCTTAAGAGGACTCGAGGATGAGATTACGCGAAACCGTGGCTCCGGGTATCGGTCAATCGCGTCCAACTTCTTAGTCCGGGATACGGGTTGCCTAAAACCGCGCATTAATCACGGCATTAGAAAGTTCTACTAATAAGTTCCCTCGTGACTATCTTTTTCACGCGGAACGCTCGATTACGACATCGAAGCGGCAACGCGCGGAGCTACTCACGGACAAATAAATTCGAGTGCACGCAAAACAAATCGATCGCGAAGCTTGGCAACGGAACGAAGGTGTATCGTTGAGTAATACCAAACAAAGATCAAGACGGAATCGGCGAAACGATCACGGCGAGTTTTCTCTCTGCGTTGCACGTTTTTATCGATGCGATCACGCGATCGCTTTTGCCGCTCCACGCGTCCGGAGCATTAATTTCTACGATTGTGCGTGAATTGCCCCCCGAGGTTGTCGCGTTTCTTCGTTCGAGTTATTAATTTATGCCAGGCCAGTCAGGCGCCAGAAGTTGAGTTACGATACGCTCTCACGAAAGGCTGGCTCGCGATATCAGGCCCCGTCGCATCGGCGACGAAAAAGAAAAAAAAAAGAAAAATACGAATATCGTAATACGGGAAGAAACGCGTTATTCGCAGTTGCGTAACATGGCCGTAATGGACGCTCGAGTCGAACGCTTGTCGTTTTATAGTATCGGCGATCGAGGAAAGAGCAACGAAAATAGAATCCGCGGCAAGAGCAGGGCGTGGCCCCGGGAAAATATATTTTACGCTTGACACGCGTTTCGTTCCGTTTCTTTAAAGTTGTTCAAAAGGATACGGCTCGTAGAAGCGTGGACAAGGCTCCCGCAGTGTTACGCAACTGCAACGAATTACGCGCGTGCGTGGCGGCAAAAAGAAATTCACGAGACGTCTCCGTTGACGCATCGCTGCGTCTGAACAACCACGACGCAGTATTTGCGTATGCACGGTAACGACGTCGTCACGTAACGTCACCGAGGGGTGAATATCCTGCCGAGCTTATTCTCAGAATATAATCGTTTGACCCGTCTACCGGAGATACCTGTTTTCCAATAATTTAAGCCGTATACCGTGTAATTCACCATCGATCCCTGGGACTTTATTCTCATAGCGTAATTATAGCAGTTGGAACGATGATTTAATAAGCTGAGGGCTCTCTGGAAGTATTGAACGCCGCATAAAATTACATAAATACGCGGCTTCAATCCTATATCCATTCATAACTATATATTCGTAACTAATCGTTCATTCATAACTATAAATATCATGACCATTAAAAGAGATTCGTTTTGTGATATTCCATAATAGTAATAACTAGAAACTCTAATTACGTATACGTAATGTACGTAACTGGGGATATCGATAGTAGATCTTTCGAAAACCGCGCGCCTGCGCACGCTTCCACGAGTCTTCGCGCCCAATTTAGAGGGTGCGCGCATGCGTCGATCAAATCTGCGTTTAGTGCGTCGCCATGTTTGGTGGAGGGTGACGGAAAAATTCCGCTGTCGAAAGTTCACGAATAATACATCTCCTGCACATGTAAGTTGATTAAAATACTGCAAATAATATCGCATATAGATCGTTCCATGTTGTGATGATTCCGTAATGACTCGGTTATCGCGAAATTATCCCAAAATTTAGTAGTACAATACGTGTTAATAAATTGTAGGTTATTTTGACATCTCTGTTGTATTTGAATCGATTAACGTGTTGCAAAGCATACCGTGGTTTAGTTATTCCATCCTCTAATCGTTTTGTAACAACACAGTTGTGAAATTACTCGAAAATTTTATACAACGTGGGCATACATGGATTTGTCTCTTCATCGTACATGAATTGATTAATATGTAGTAGAGCGTATCATTGATTACGCGATCTGGTGAAACTCAATAATTTACCATCGATCCCCGAGTTATTATTTTCATAGTGTAATTATAATAGCTCGGACGATTTAAATTAAGGGCTCGTGGAAATATTGAACACTGCATAAAATTACATAAATACGCAGCTTAAATTGTATATTACCCATTCATAACGGTAAGAATCATAATTAGTAAAAAAATTCGTTTTATGATATTCCGTAATAACTGGAAACTCGAGTTACATATGATGCACTGGGATATCGATTGTAGATCTTTCGAAACTCGTGCGCCTGCGCCCAATTTAGAGGCTGCGCGCATGCGTCGATCAAATCTGCGTTTAATACGTCGCCATGTTTGGCGGAGGGTGACAGAAAAATTCCGCCGTTTACGAGTAATACATCTCCTGCACACGTAAGTTGATTAACACACTGCAAATAACATCGCATATCGGTCGTTCTATGTTGTGATGATTCCGTAATGACTCGGTTATCGCGAGATTATCCCAAAATTTAGTACAATACGTGTTAATAAATTGTAGGTTATTTTGAAATTTCTGCTGTACTTGAAGTATACCGTGTATCAGTTATTCTATCCTATACTCGTTTTGTAACAACACAATCGTGAAATTACTCGAAAATTTTGCGCAATATGTAGGTAGATTATATGTACGTTATTTTGAGGTCTCTGCTGTACTCGCAAACCGATTAGTACGTTGCACTGTATGCATCGATTGTTCGATTCAGTGAAATTCAATAACGATGCACAGTCATTGTGAAATTACTTCAAAATTTTATACAACGTGCGCATGCGTAGATTATTTTGATTCCCCATCGTGTACGAATTGATTAATATGTATTAGAGCGCACCGTGTGTCGATTACTCGTTCCGGTGAAATTCAATAAGGGGCGCGGTTCCTACGAAACTACATCAAAGTTTCGTTCATAAACACTATAGGTTATGGTAACATTTCCCGTATACATAAATTGATGAATATGTTGCAGGGCACGTCATATATAAACTTCTCGATCCTGCGTAGTTTAATAACGACGCCTATGTCACGAGATTGCTCCGAAATATTGCACAATGTTTGCAGATGTTATAAGTTAGTGTTCAGAGGTTAGAGTCGGGTTGTGTGCCGTTATTAAATACGATAACTGATAGCACATCGTACGTGTACCATATACTGGTCAACGACCTTATAAACAAACGTAAGACAAAGCAGCCCCTTATACGTTATTGGCTTCCGAATAACAAATCGAGCTAACGATAATTCTGTTTGTCTAGGGCTTCCAGCGTCCGCGGACCTGATTCGCCTCTGAGCTCGGATCTGGCGCTTGATAAGCCACGTCCCATACCATCGCCCAGGTAAGCTACTTTGTGGTTGCAGCCTTTTCTCGCCCTCTGAATGCGAATGGAAAACCTCGACCCCGATTTTCTCCGAGTAATAAACACGGTTTAATTGGAAAACTTGGGCGCCGTCCGGAGGACTTTGTTCCTCACGGTCGGGGCTGTTCATCTCCCCGAAGAGAAGATGCTTCGACCTACATTGAGGCAGGGCTTTGATATATTGTACATGAATCGGGAGACCGTGAATAGAACTCGCGGAAACAATATACATAAAAGGAAAAGTTACACGTAATTTGCATACAACGTATTTCGTCACCCGTATTAATTTTCATGGGAACGCGATTCAGAAACACTGCTGAAATCGTGTCCAAAACGAGCTCGACGATGTCTGTAACATTTCTCGTTAATCACATTGCCATTATGTAGCGTTATTTACCGGAATACGTCGAACACGATCGACTCATATCGGCCGGAACATGTCAAACAACAACGGGACCCGCGCAATTGTATTAATTCAACTAGCCGAAAGGCTGGTTCTTTTGTCGACTTAATTTCACAGTATTCGTGTTCAGAGTGTTAATAAACCGTGTGTGTGTGTGTGTGTGTGTGTGTGTGTGTACGTAGTTGCCGAAGGGTGCTCTTGGAAATTCTATTTTTAGCGAAGGTAGGTGCGTTTCACTCCTCGTACTCGCCGAGATTCACCCCCTCGACAGAGGCTCGACGTTCGATAAGCCTGGCAACACAATAAACCATTCGCCGTGCACACTGAAAACGCCTATTTTATTTCCTCATCGACACGTGATATTTCGAGCCCTTGGCTCTGTCGACTGCGACGGAATCGAATCCTCCCTGAACTCTTGTTCGCCACCTGACGAGAGTGAGACAACGAGAGAGATTCCACGCCATCGTGTTCCCCGGCTAAACCACTTATTATCGAGCATCCGCGTGGCTTTCCTTTGTTTTTCTCGCTTTTTCCCCTCGCTCAGCGTGTGTTTCGCTTTGCCCGTAAGCGCAACGAGAGAGCATCGAAAAATGAAAAGGAGAAAAACAAAGAAAGAAATGGAAAGAAAGAAAGGGAAAATTCCACAGTGCGAACGTAGAAACGACGAGACACGGGAGACTGCAAAGCGAAGTTGTAATTAGAGGCCAACTCGTTCCGCCGTTCTAATTAAAATATATTGCTGATTTTCGATAACGTGTGGATTATTACGCGAAGAAAGAGGATCGTGAAATTCGTTTTTTTTCTTCTTTTAGATAGAATTGCAACGTATTAATTAAATTAACAACGATGCTTAGTTAAATGAAGTTTCTTACTGGTAAAAAAATTTCGGAATTTCTTGGAAAAGTTTGAAACATGTGCGAGTAATTTTTAAAATTTCCTTGTCATTGATGAATTTCACTACCGTGTCTATTTAGAACAATTCCATTAAAAGCTTCGATATTTTTCTTACCTTTTAAGATCTACAATTGTTTTTCCAGAAATTTATTTTTTTAAATTTTATTTAAATTAAATTTTTTTAGTTTAATTAAATTTATTTTCAAGTTCCGTTCGTTTTTAATAAATGGCCAATGTTTCGTAAAGTCTGCATAAATCTTTTCAATATGGTCAAAAACTCGATAAACTATAATTATCACCTAATATATAAAGTCTTGTTATTGTCACCTAATTATATTTATCAATTAACTGTATATATTAGAGATCAAATTAAAAAGATTCATTGGGACCGTATATTGCATTAATTTATGTGTTTCAATTATGCACATACATATATCATAGACAACGTGAAACGTACGTCAAAAGATCTCTTTTTAATGGAAATCTTATTTTGTATCGCGATTGCGATATTCAAAGTTTATGGAAATTGTTGGCCCCCGTTTGCAAATTTCGCCCGACAGTAGCCAGTTAGCAATTCGATGGACCATGTGCGTGTGCATTACCCTCGAAATTCCCCGCGAAGTATTTGCACGATCGTTTCGCGTGGTTGCATCGTTCGCATAACTCGCAGCACTATTTGTGTTCATCAGTTCGTGTTGACCTAGTGCAAGCAGGTCAGTTGTAAAATAGTTTCATCGAATGTCACGGTACGTTATCGCGAATTGAAACGTGAAATTTAGTTATTCGCGCGCGCGTGCATTTATATATCATGTTTCTCCTCTCTCAGATATTTAAAAAAAAAATTATTCACCGAGAAGGTAGAAATTTCAGTATCGACGTTTCAATAGGCAGTTCGTTGAATTTTTTGAACAGGTGGTAAATGATAATTCGCGCTGAAACGATCGTCGTAAAAATGTTCCTCGTTCTTCTCGGGCGATGAACGCGAAGTTTATGGGATTTCCTCAATTTTTCGTTGCTCTACTTCCAGCTGAAATCGACAGAGCTGGACACCTCATCACGTCAATTTAAACTCTAAATGACATAAAGTACGCTTTGTACGCGTCTTAAAAAGCAATATCCTTCGCGTGTCTTTCTTTTCCACGTTAAAACGATAATAATCTGGTTATGTACAGATTGCGGAGAGTGCTATTGATTTTATGCTCTCTTAAAACAGCTATGAATCCACAATTGTCGAACGATAAACCGATTACACATCCTCTCGTCCGCGAAATTACGATTTCATTGCATTACGTCGGAGCACGGCCGCTCTGTTTCATGTTTCCATAAATATTTCATCTCTCCGTTCTCTTGTCGCGATGTTATCAAAAAGTTGTCTCGCAAATATCGCGAAAATTCGATAATGGACTGCAACACTGTTTTAGAAGTATCGCCGCGCGGTGTTCTGTATTTTAATATCGCGATAATATTTTTAACACCGTCAGATTATTGCCCATGAAAATGTAAATTGTTTCTCCACATTTTTTCATCGTATACACAGGGAACATCTCGAAACGTGAAAATGTTGCACATTTTTCGAAACTCATCCAAGTTCGTAATTTTATGAGACAATGGCACGCGATCCTCGACACTGGACAAACATACTCGACTCGATTGAATCTGCAAATTAAATCGAAAGAATTCATACGAATTTTATATACTTGCGACAAATTCGAATCGTTTCAAATATTTATGTTAGCGTACGCGTTTCAATTGATAACGCAATGTCCGAGTCTCAGTCTGTCAATCACCATTCTTGCATCAGGACAATAAAACGTTTCGAATAGAAGACCTCTCTCTCTCTCTCTCTCTCTCTCCTGCGAGGAGAGGCGTACGATAACGCTCCATTAGCGGATCAATTTGCAATTCTATCAAAATCGATCCCTCGTAAGATCACTGTCGCCGATACGCAAATGCACTCGTCGCATTATTCGTGCCTAACATCGAGCGAATAACGAACAGAATGGCTGTGCCAGCTTGGTTTAAGTCGGTCAGTTTTCCGGTTGCTCAATAATTCCGCTCGCTTGCATTGAAATGCAACGTGTAAAACTCGCGTAATGCGTTAGAGGCGATGTCAGAGTGCTTTATGATGTACTTGAGCCGCGTTCGTGAGAATCAGGACGAATGAGTGTTAAAAATAGACCTTAAACGTTACAGTGAAACTTCGTTTGTATGAACTTGTCTGTCGAGAGAGAGAGAGAGGTACTTCGTGTGATTTACATGGAGTTCACGATCACAGGGTTTACAATCGGAATTTCATTCACATTGAGTGTTTAAAATTACCAAAAGTCTAAGACTGAATAAACGAGCGTGGAGTAAATGACGAATGGATTTGATATTACATATTTATGTATGTCACATTTGAAACTTCAATGAATAAACCAATTATTTTGTTATTCATTGGTTATAGGATTGTTCTATATAAAACATTCTAATACGAACGAAACGAGTCAAATGATTGTGCCTATTTGCTCGAATTCGAATGAAATATTGGTGAAGCAACGAGCAAACGAAATGAAATTCACGAAACGTGGATGAGTGGATGTGTAAACTTTCAAAGTGTTCGCGATTAATAAATTGTATTCAACAAGAAGTCCATTTGACAAATGGAGTTTACGTTCGTACATAAAAAGAATTAGTTAATTCGTCAGAATGGATTGGAGGAAAATGGATTGGGATGTACATTTCTCATTCGATGACGCGTTAAATGCTCGCAACTTCAAACTTTCTCTCAACGTCAATCCAGCAGAGTGAAGTACCAGTTACGTAACTCGTAGGGCACGTCAAACTTGACCTCGATTTGAAAAGTAGACGAGCTGGTACACTTTGACTGATTAAAAGATATGTCTCTGCTCAAGTTAATCCTTTAACGGATTAAGCTGTTACGAAAGTTTTTTTTTTTTGGAGCGTTTAATTTACTGAGTATCTCGGTTTCTTTTTTTGGCCAAGTCTTGTGTTTCATTCTTTTGTGGCGTGACAAAAATGTGAAATAGGAAAGGAATGATTGATAATTAACGTCATCATTCGATCTAAATTTTCATCACTTTTGTTAGAATAGGAATGGATGAGGGTTGAATGAAAGGATCCGTGAATTCGTTGATTTTATTATTCTACAAAGTTCAATCTACTTTGTCTCAATGAATGAACGATCATACTTTTCATCAGTTAATCACACGTGTAAATTTTTATTCTTCTCGAACTTTTCTTTTTTTAAAAACAACGTCCGCGAATTTATCAAAGTTCATTCCATTTTATCTCATTGAGATAATCTTTTCATCAGTCAGCCACACGTGTAAATTTTCTGACGTTCTTCTTGAACTCTATCGAAAATGAAAGAACAGTTTTCCGACACTGTGAAACGAGATGATCTTGGAGAACGTCGTTCCTTCTGTCTCTCGTATTTTTATTACCAATTTTGAACTTCCTGGGCTTCAAATGATTCACGTCCACGTCTTATCTATATTGACAAAACATATCGAAGACATTCTAACATCCTCTAATAATGATTCACGATGTTTGTACCAGGCTCTGACCTCATTGAATACAACGAACCATCATACACAAGTACAAACGCATTGAAAAAACGAATGTTGTGAAACACGTTGCTAATGAAACTCATTGGTTCGCAAGAACTGTATCAACGTCGGGAACTCAACGTTGCGAAATATTTTTGCTCGGTCGTGTGTGTGTGTGTGTGTATGTATGTATGTATGGGCATGTGTGCTCGCGTTGTAAAAGGCAGCAAAAGCGCGATTTGCGCACGCACTGTCCTTCCAGCCACGACAGCGTGTTACGAGCGTCTGCTCTGAAAATTCAACTAGCGTTAATGCAATTTCCTACCTCGACGTTTTTACTTCATCGGCCGGAACGGCAGCGGTTTTAACCCGTCGCGACCGCATCAAGAAACCTTCCACGCGACACATAATGGAGCTTCATACGACCGCTTTTATTATTAACGCGAGTTCGTTTCCACCAACGACTAAAACTGTGCAACTTGTGCGTCGAAAATGATTAAAGTCTACGAAAATTTTTGCAAATCGCGAAATCCCGAGTGAAAAATTGCCAGTTAATTACTTTGACTTTAGCTTACACGGTTCTTGCGTTGAATAATTTGAATCTGTGCATACACAGGTTCACGAGAAATATTCGAAAGTTCGTGAATACTTACGAATGTATTTTACATGACAAGCATATAGTTTGAAACTTTATTATCGCAAGACCAGATTTATCACGATTTCATTGTACGTGCATGGAAACTAGAAGATTTTAGATATTTGGAATTAGGTGTTCGTTACACGCTTGAGATTACAATTTTTCACCATTGTCGTTGAAATATTTCACTGGAGTATTACGATTTCGACGTCGTCGTTAAATGTTCGTAAAAACAGGATCGTTCTCCATCTCAAATTTTCTGTTGAATCTGTCGTCTGTTAATTTCCATTCGATTCCCCTAAAGAGGAAACACTTTGCAGCGAATTTCAACGAGCCTCGAGAAATCACGAGAAATCTGGCTAATGGTCAGATTTATTTCCTTCAATTGACCGTTCGAGTGTCCTGATCGAATCGAACTTTCGTCGAGCTGTCGGCGCGTTTTCGCGGTTCGTTTGCAATGGAATATTAAACCAGTTGGAAATTACACGCGTGCAAAAGCGTTCTATCGGGGAAATAGCTGGCGGAAGAATCCGGCGGTCGACGAACGATCAAACGCGAGTCGGTTTTTTTAATTTCGTTAGCCGGCTGTTTTCATCGATAAACGTCCGCTGATTGAAACCAGCTTTCGTCTCAGTGGCGTTATCAATCGCCTCGAAATTGTCGCGTTTGCGAGTTATCCGCACTCACGCGCGAATTTTTACAACACGTCGCCCGAATTGTTTGCTCACTCGTTCGTGATTTATTGCTCGACTCGTTGCTGAAACAATTTCAATACCTCCCGTATGGAGTTTCGCCGAGGAAATTATAGCTTTTCGGTTATTCGCGATCAGACAGAAGGTTCAAGTCTAAGGGTTGTTTTATAGCTTGTACAAGTGAAGTTCATTGTGTCGATGAACTTTCAGTGCATGGAATAAAAGTGTTGAAATGCGAAAGCGTTTCACGATGAATACATCGTCGTCTTTTTTGAACCTACAAGTTTCGAAAATCTATTCACAGTTTGACGTTTCTAAGATTCAAATCTTTCGCAAGTAATAGTCGAACCTTGGGAATCAGAATGTTTAGTGATACTAAATAGGATCCAAAGAGGTGATACCACCTGTATTATATATTTGTATTGTGTGTGGAGTTGTTTCAATTCTCAGATGCATTTGTACCAACACAATAGCTTGCAAGCTCGCGTGCACACATATAAAAACTATGATGTGCATTCAGTTCTCTGAATTAAAATTCGTGTCCCTGTGCACATTTGGGAATTATCTAAACTAAGACACGTGTTATCCATGATTTTTCAGTAATTATTTCGTCGTCAGGTTACGTTGCTATACATTTTTGCTAGGGGTGTGCGAGAACCTGAAAATATAAGGAACCTAATGGTCAGGACGAATCGGGAAGAGGTCTAGTCAGAAAATTTCGAGATTCCCGAAGTAATCAGGTTACAATGCTGTGTAGCAGCCTACAAAATATGTAAATACACAGTTTAATTTCTTCTGTCAGTTTTCGTGAAGTTGTTGGAAACACGGATTCTATGTAAGCAAACGTGCGACTGCGTGCTTAGCACTTGGACATTGTGTACGCTGTTGAGCAGTATCGCTGAGAAATTCGGGAAGTTCAGACGTGTGATATTTCGAAATCTGTGTGAATTTAATAAAGATTGAAAATCTCTAAAAAAAAAATGTCGAGTGATAGTGAGAGTAAAGTTGTGGTAGCAGGAAGTAGTGCAGAAGGGAAGAAGGTAAAGAGAAGCTCTGTTTGGGAACATTTTCAAGAGAAAGATGATACAAAGGCGGAAACGCATTGTCACCATGAGTTTAAAACTAAGTATGCAAGTACTACTGGTTTATCACGCCATTTGAAGCGTATGCATCCAAACATAAGTACATGTACTAGAAAAGAAACTGAATCGATGTAAAATTTGTCGCACGTACAAAATGATACGCGAAACATTGTTAAACCAAAAGGTATAACAGAAGGAATTGCTCGAATGATGGTTCTAGATCTGAGACCTTTCGATATAGTTGAAGGCGTGGGCTTTGACGAATTATTTAAGCTTGTTCCCAATCTTTTTTTAAATCGCAACTCTTTCGGATATCCCAATTCTTTCGAGAATTCCGATAAATTCGAGAATCTCGAACCTGATTTCGAGTTCTCGCACACCTCTAATTTTTGCAGCAATTTTAGTCTACTATTAAAATTGGAAATACTCATAAAAGTATTCGAATTCTACGATAGGGTTGAAGCCTATTCTGAAAGTTACTTTATTTTTTTTTTTTTTATTGAACAACTCCAGGCCTATGCTTGACCTATATAACTATAATTATATGTTATGTATTATATTACAACCTATATATATATATATATATATAATTTTTGCAGCAATTTTAGTCTACTATTAAAATTGGAAATACTCATAAAAGTATTCGAATTCTACGATAGGGTTGAAGCCTATTCTGAAAGTTACTTTATTTTTTTTTTTTTTATTGAACAACTCCAGGCCTATGCTTGATCTATATAACTATAATTATATGTTATGTATTATATTACAACCTATATATATATATATATAATTTTTGCAGCAATTTTAGTCTACTATTAAAATTGGAAATACTCATAAAAGTATTCGAATTCTACGATAGGGTTGAAGCCTATTCTGAAAGTTACTTTATTTTTTTTTTTTTTTTATTGAACAACTCCAGGCCTATGCTTGACCTATATAACTATAATTATATATTATGTATTATATTACAACCTATATATATATATATATAATTTTTGCAGCAATTTTAGTCTACTATTAAAATTGGAAATACTCATAAAAGTATTCGAATTCTACGATAGGGTTGAAGCCTATTCTGAAAGTTACTTTATTTTTTTTTTTTTTATTGAACAACTCCAGGCCTATGCTTGACCTATATAACTATAATTATATATTATGTATTATATTACAACCTATATATATATATATATAATTTTTGCAGCAATTTTAGTCTACTATTAAAATTGGAAATACTCATAAAAGTATTCGAATTCTACGATAGGGTTGAAGCCTATTCTGAAAGTTACTTTATTTTTTTTTTTTTATTGAACAACTCCAGGCCTATGCTTGACCTATATAACTATAATTATATATTATGTATTATATTACAACCTATATATATATATATATAATTTTTGCAGCAATTTTAGTCTACTATTAAAATTGGAAATACTCATAAAAGTATTCGAATTCTACGATAGGGTTGAAGCCTATTCTGAAAGTTACTTTATTTTTTTTTTTTTTTATTGAACAACTCCAGGCCTATGCTTGACCTATATAACTATAATTATATATTATGTATTATATTACAACCTATATATATATATATATAATTTTTGCAGCAATTTTAGTCTACTATTAAAATTGGAAATACTCATAAAAGTATTCGAATTCTACGATAGGGTTGAAGCCTATTCTGAAAGTTACTTTATTTTTTTTTTTTTTTATTGAACAACTCCAGGCCTATGCTTGACCTATATAACTATAATTATATATTATGTATTATATTACAACCTATATATATATATATATATATATATATATGAAATTTATACTATATATATATATACAAAAGAAACGTAGCTTGTTATAAAAAAAAATATATCTTGGTAGCTAAGTATCACAGCTTGGCAATTAATTCTTATACGTATTTAAGAGTCTAAGATCTATGTAGCTGCCAAACTGTGGCACAACATAACATAAGCTTCAAATTTTTATAAAACCATCTACGATTTTAAGCTGTTTGATTAATGAAAGAATTAGAATCTCTTAGCATCGAGATCGTTTCTCGATTGTGATCCGATATATTTTTAATTGCTTCATCCCCCCGGTCAGAGACTCCATCTGTACTCGCAACCCTTTAACAACAGCGCGTCGTTACCGACTGTTGCAGACAAATCCACCCCCTTTACGGGGAGAAAGCTGGGCTGCTGGGCTACTGCGATCCGCTCGGTAACGCAGAGAATTTTCCACCAGCCCCGAACATCGTCGTCGAGGGTGGCAGAATCGAGTTTGTCCGCCCCTCGCAGGATGGCACCACGACACCCCGTAGAAACACCATGTCCCGTGGCTCGCAGACATTCAACGACGAGTCCGAGAAGTCTGACCCGGCGAAGGTAAGTCCACTCTTTCGTTTTCCATCGGTCGTTCAACTCGCCTCCGTCTCCTTTTTCCTTTTCCCCTCCCGCTTTTTTTTCTTTCTTTTGTTTTCCTTTCCACGCGATTGTTTGCTTGGACACCGTTGTTTACACAACTCGTTCGAGCCGTGGACTCGAACTCGGCCAACCGAGTTAACCACGAGCACGACTAAAGTGTGGCTCAGCACTTACGAATATCACAGGCAGCGCCTGAATTTTTCATTTCTTCCCTTTTGTCTCTTTTTTTTTTTTTTTCTTCTTTTTCTTTGGCGAACAAAAGTCGGATGACGGGATTTCGGTTGGGTAAATAGAAGCCGGTTCGCTCGGGCGCACGTCCGGTTTTCTACGCGTCTGTGAAACGATCTGTTCGGGCCGCGCTCGTGTGTAATACACCCTGGCTGAAAATAAGCGGCGAATCGGGTTGTTTGAGTGACTTTTGCCGGTCGGTTAGCAGGCAAATATTTTAAGAGCTTTAAGCGGCGAGGAACACTCGAGTTGTTTCGGTGGGACCACCGTTTCTTTTTACCCGCGACTGTTAGTTTGGCTTTCCGGTCTTTTAGACGGCCGGTTTTTCGTATATCGGTTATTTATAGAGCGCGCGAGGGACAAAGCGTGCGCAACGCGCGACGAATCCGGCACTTTCGATTGCCCGAATCGGTTGAACGATCAGTTTTTCAATGAAAATGACAGAGAGACCGTGGGAAAGTGGAACGTTATGAGAACATGTACTTTTGACATGCTCATTATCGAACAGAAATATTCCAATGTGACATTAAAAGTCCGAGGATTTCAAAAATAATTGGTTGGAAAAACATTGAATTTTATGGGAGTCGAGCGCGTAGTTGTTAACATACACGCAATATTGATTGAATCGAATCGAGAGGAGCAAAACAGCACTTTTAGTCTCCGAAACCAAATATAAAGACAATTTCAAAGTTGATCGACAGCATAGTCAATCTAAAAACTGATTTTTTTGTAAAAAAAGAAAAAAAATAAGAAACATGATTTATCTCTGTAGTGGAACTCCGATTTTTTGAATTTCGACAAAGCTAAAACAGCATTTTTTTATCTCGAAAATTAAGTATAAAGACAATTTCAAAGTTGATCGACAGCATAGTCAATCTAAAAATTGGTTTTTTGTAAAAAGAAAAAAAATGAAAAAAATAAGAAACATGATTTATTTCTGTAATGGAACTTTGATTTTCTGAATTTCGACAAAGCTAAAACAGCATTTTTTTATCTCGAAAATTAAGTATAAAGACAATTTCAAAGTTGATCGACAGCATAGTCAATCTAAAAATTGATTTTTTGTAAAAAAAAAAAAATGAAAAAATAAGAAACATGATTTATTTCTGTAATGGAACTTTGATTTTCTGAATTTCGACAAAGCTGAAACAGCATTTTTTTATCTCGAAAATTAAGTATAAAGACAATTTCAAAGTTGATCGACAGCATAGTCAATCTAAAAACTGATTTTTTGTAAAAAAAGAAAAATGAAAAAAGAAAATAAGAAACACGATTTATCTCTGTAATGGAACTTCAAATTTCAAAGTTGATCGACAGCATAGTCAATCTAAAAACTGATCTTTTTTTGTAAAAGAAGAAAAAAAAAGGAGAAAGGAAACAAACGTGATTTATTTCTGCAATGGAATTTTAATAAAGATGAAAAAGCACCAAAAATTTTGTCACCAAAATGTAAAGACAATTTTAAGATTGACAGCACAGCCAATCTTGAAACTGATTCTTCACGAAAAAAATAAAAAAAAAAAAAATGTTCTTGTCACGTTTTTTCCTCGTGACGCAATTAAATTAGTTAATAGTAACTCGTTGCCACGCACAGTGACGGGATGAAACAGTCAAGTCAGGTTTATTAAATTCCAGTCACGAAATAACAACGGTGATAGTAATTCGTTGAACGTTTGAAGTCCATTAGACTTTTACCGCGCGAAAGGGTTGAATTCTGTGTAATCTTTAATTGACGTCGCGTCGACGTTGCTTGAATACAACTGCTGTGACAAATCGCATTTCTTCGATCAACTCGGCCGTGAATTCGGTTAGCCGCGTTTTTTGACGGGGTTGAGACGCGCGTTGATTTTTGTTGAACCCCCGTCAAACCCTTCATGGTTGCATTCATTAGACGCAACCGTAATAGAATAAGTCTCGCAGTTTCGCGTGAAAAATACTTCAACCATGGTTTTTCGTTTTTTTTTTTCCATTTTCAATCAATGTAGCTCGTTAGCTTCTAGTTAAATTCCCTCTCCTTTCTTTTTTTTTTCCTGTCACTAATGCTCTTTCAATTTCCAACTATAAAAAATATATTTGAAATATAAAATATTTGAATAAAAAAACGAAGCGCGTTGATTATCGCGAACACGTTCCGACAAAGCGTGTTCATTAAATCTAGAATATATTCTCTGCTTCTTGATTATATTTTTCTACATTTTCCTTCTTCTTTTTTTTTTCTAACTGTGTACACAGAATGAGTTGTACGATCATTGTATCAGAATTATACATTGATCAATTTTACTTTTTGTTAATTTTCCAATTACAATCTTATTGAAAGAAGATAGAGCTCGTTGCGCCGATATAAAAATCATGGGTGAACTCAGGCTCGAGACGAACGAATTTACCTCGCCCTAAAATCGTCCCAAAAAATTCCCCATTAATTGGCTGTCTTAACCTTCCCGACTGACTGCTCCGTTTTATCAATGTCGCGGAGCAGTTCATTCGAAATGCAGTCACGTTTAATCGAATGATCTCGGCGAACGTTGCGATTCAACTGAGAATTTTCACCCTGTTCTCTCTCTTTCCCCGGCGTTCGAACGTTTTGCGGCTGTGTGCCACGGGGCGGGAGGGAGAGAAAAGTGCGCGGAGATTCCTGCCGAACCCTTTAACCCTTCATGTTGTATTCATTAGACGTAATTGATTTTCTCGATAGGGTGTAGCGCAGGATTTCCATATTAAATTGGAACGGTGCGGCAGGCGACGGCGAATGCTCGCTCGCGTCGATACGCGACGATTATTCTGAAATTAACGACGTTTCGCGCGGCGTGTCGCGCCTCCGTCGCCGGTAATTCTAACGACTTAACCCTTTTGTCCTGCGCCTGTTCGTTTAGGATCAATTGTCGCGACTGTTACGTTACCAAGTCTGGAAATTCATTTCGATACCGCGGCTGTTAATTTCCCGCGATAGACGGATGATATTGGAGCCTGCAGTTGTGTGAAAGAAAAATGTGTGCACCGTGTGTATACTGGGTGTCCCGTTTGAAACGTTAAATTATCTTCTCAAAGTGTGGATCGCTTAATTAAATTTGAAAATGAAGAAACGATCGTTCCGTGGCAGAACGTTTCGATGTAATAAATTATAATATACGATTGGTGTAATAAATTCGTAACGTTATGTAGTAAATTTATCACGTCGGTTTTATTGTATAATTTTGTTATATGAGAAATTTATTATGTCACCGTTGAACGGGAAAGAAGTATAAGTCAGAATTGGAAGTCACAGTATTATATGTTCCTGGAGAGTTTCTTGCAAGTGCAATGTAGAATCTGAGATTTTGATTCGTAAAAGTTGGCAAGACACGTCTCATCTGACTCTACTTCGTAATATGTGATACATCGTTTTTCTGAAAACGGTGACTTTTATTATTTGACTAGAATTTGATCGAACACCTAATCGTTCAGAAACAATTTATAACAATTAGTTGCATTTACTCTTTACACTATTGGTTTCGCAACGACTGAAAGTCTGGTAAAATCTTCTTTCTCGCGTTTCTCGCTCGCTCGACCTTTCCAGCACGTCTTTTTCGTTTCACTTTCACCAAAGTTGGCACTTGCATATTAAACGCACCTCTGGGAGGTGTCGTTGCAAATCTCATTTGCATGCGATCGATCAGTCGATTTTCTTCATCAGGATCAGCCCCCGTTAACTCGTTTTATTGTCAGCCGGCTGTTTAACCACTGATTGCGGACCATAACGAGCGACCGAACCGTATACAATAATTCGTCGCTTTCCTTTCGAACTCGTCGGTACCATATCACTAAATAGAAATTATCGAGATGTAATTTAACAAATTTACTTAAATATACTTAAAACTGAGGAGATATTGCAATTTTCGGGCAAAAGATACGCGACAGCGATGTAACTGCGACAAATGCCAGGCAATGAAAGTTGATAAATTAGAAACTGACTCATTCGTGCACGTGGTTTAGGTTTCTAATCGAAAAGTAATTAGAAGAGGAAGCTTCGATACGACTGACGACGTATAAATAAATTGAGCTGTGCCACTGTTCGATAGAAAATCTGAACAGCACGATCTAAATAAATTTGAACTTTGGCTCCTCCGAATTTTTTCGTTCGTTGTTATTTATCAACACCGAGTACGATAGAGAAATTAGGGGGGAGGGGGGCCCTCGAACACTTTGGCGCGATCCTCTCTGTACAGAGCAATTTCGTTTGATGCCAATAACGGGGTGACTCTTAATTAAGGGATATGGTCGGACGAAAAATTTCATTTCGGCGTGTTTAGAGGCACCCCGACGAGCGATGATATTAAGTTCCACGTATGTACGACCGTATTAAAAGAGTTGTTCGTTTTTTCCCCGAGCAAGGTTATTTAGAGCACGATAATTACGCAGCGGAACGATGAATTACGCTTCCCGGTGTTGAGATTAATTAACTTTCATCGGGTTGTCTACGAAACACGTGGAAAAATGTTTTAAATTCGCTTTTTTTTTCCTTTTTCCTTGACGTTCGAAATTTATTCTGATGTCTGGATCACGTTGATCTTAATTTCAGTTAAACGATGGAAGTAAATTGAACCAACTCAATTTCCAATCTGACCTATTTTTATTATTAATATTTAACTAGCGCTTGGGTGAATTTTGAACGTCGATAATTTCTACGAATTAAAGAACAATGTTGAAACATTTGATGCTGCAACGTTTAATTTTCACTTCCCAGTCTCTTCCAAGAGAAACTCCTCTCGTGATTCAGATCGGGAAGAATTGATTTTTTGCTTTTTTTTTTTTTACTTGAACAAAATCGAGAAAGATCACCGGGACTGCAGAATTATCTTGATTCTGTTTCGGAGCTTCGTGTCATAATACGACACGTACCGGCGCGAATTAGGATAATACTCGGTGGAAACTCGTGCTCGTGCAACTCGCCTGGACGGTCTCGTTTCTTTGACGTTGGGTAATCAGGCTCTTTGATCGAATTCAACCGGGGGAGAAACCGAACGATCGCGTACGTCGTTCTTTCTCTTCTGCGTGCTCGCTCGAAACATGCAAAAGAAAGAGAGAGAGAGAGAGAGAGAGAGAGTCTCGTGGAAATTCGCAATGAAAACGAGTACGTTACGTCGACGAATTAAGAGACTTTTTACGCGGGTTTCGCGCAGCCGGCGGGAATTATTCGGTAGGTTTTTTTTTCACGACCGAGCGAATTAATTTTAATTACGAACACCTCGGCGGCCCGAGGTCAGATAAAAGAGTAATAAAATATAGGGATAAAATAGCGGGGCGCGTGCTACGGATTATTCGCCCCCGTATACGAATACTTTCGCTTTACTTTTATATTTATTTCGTAATTACCGCCCGCTCCCGGCTAACGCCGAATTTCGCGAGCATTCGCCAACGCTGAAATTACATCGGCTATTTTCTTGCTGTTTTTCGTTACGCCGCCTGACTGCGTTTCGCGATTCCCTTTGGTTTCGTTCGAGCAGCCTGATCAGGACCTTCTCTTTTTCCCCTTGTTTTTAAGATTAACGTCGTTGTCTTGTTGCCCATAATAACTTTTACCAACGAAAAAGCATATTTGCATCGTTTTGTTATACTGTTTCGTCGGAACGGAGAGTGAACTCAGCCAGGTTGAAAAATACGACGCGAAAACGGGAGTTTGTGGGGTAAGAAGATTGACGACTTTCCTATGAAATGGAGTATGTAATATAATTTATGCTATTTTAACATTTATATAGTATATGTTATACGAAAATAACAATACAATATATTTATAAAAATATAAATAATTAATGTAATATATAATAATATAATAGTATAAAATATAATATAATAATACAAAAATTAATATAATATTATATTGTATATTACAGTATATGATATAATATATTTATAATAATTATGTACATTGTATAATTATTATAAATATCACTACGAAGTGGAACGTGCGATGTAATGAAATATATAATATTAGAAAAACGTTTTATCTTTGTGCTTTGAATATTTTACATACTTTTATAACGTGCATTCAGTGCATTTCAACATTTATATATTATGTATTATAAATATACGAAAATAATTATTATAGTGTATATTTATAAACATATAAATAATTATTATAATATATAATAATATAATAGTATAAAACATAATACAATACTATAAAAATTAATATACTATCGTATCATTTATTATAATATATGATATAATATATTTATAATAGTTATATACATTATAAATATCACTATGAAGTGAAGCGTGCAATATAACGAAACATATAACATTAAAAAAACGTTTTATCCTTGTACTTTGAATATTCTACATATTTTTATAACGTGCATTCAGTGCATTTTAACATTTATATATTATATATCATAAATATACGAAAATAATTATTGTGATATATAGTAATAATATATTTATAAAAATATAAATAATTATTGCAATATATAATAGTATAATAGTATAAAATATAATATAACAATATAAAAACTAATATAATATCATATTATACATTATAATATATAATATATTTAAAACGTCTTTAAATTTCTCAAATAAAAAAAAAGAAAAAGAAAGAAAGAAAAATACACCAGTATCTGTCATCAATATAGAATTTTATCGTCGCGCGTCACTTTCTCAGTTAGCGTGACATTTCCCCCTCCTCTCGCGATTAATCGTGCATCGTGAAACGCACACTTGAAAGCGAAGAAGGAATTAATTGCGTAACCGTGCGCTTTAAAGGATAGAAGCGATCGCTCGTGCGCAAATCCCGCCTAGTGGAACTAATGAAAATGTCAGTTTAAGGTCGCGGATAAGGGTTGAACAACGTTGCGAGCGTGAATGAATAATTCCGTGAAATGGAGCGCCGGATCCGTGGATTCGTGCCCGATGATCATTGACGTGTCCAGCGACTAGCTGGTGTGACACACGCCGCCGTGTCCGCCGCCGTTACGAATAATAATTAATCGCGGCTGGATAGATGATTAAGGCCCTATTCATCGAGTGGGAACGTTATAAATCACCGTGGACAGCGCTTAGATTGTTCCTACGCGAGTTCTGCACCGGCGCGTTGCCCGGTTGCGCAAGTGAAATTCCGTGACCACCGTAGCTTTTGTCGAACAGCTGTTCCTTCGTTGTTTCTTTTTCAATCGTGCGCAAGCTAGAGAGAAAGGGAGAGTGTACGAGCTTCGGTCGAATGATTCTTTCGTCGTACTGTTGGATTTTCAAGGTGAAAATTAAGCTGAACTTCGTCTGGGCATTAAAATTTAAAAACAAAGAAAGTAGATTGAATCGTGCTTCGTCTTTGGACACGCAGAATGTTTGCGTCTAGCATCAGAAATGGAATTTTTAAAGATTGAATTTCGCCTTTGAACACATTGAATCTCTCATTTTTGTATGCTTCTCATTTCGAACGTTGAATTTTTGAATCTTGAAGAGAAAATTAGGTTCAACTTCGTTTTTGAATACACGGGATTTCTGGCTCTTGCATCTTACGTGGAAAATTAAGTTTTTGAAAAGGAAATCAGGCTGAACGTCGTCTTTGGACGTACTGAATTCCCAACTCCTTGTATCTTACATCGAAAGTTGAATTTTTAAAGAGAAAATTAGGCTGAACTTCGCCACAATTTCCGATTCTTGCGTCCTGTGTCGAAAATTAAACTTTTACAGAGAAAACACCCAAATTTCTTCTTTGAACACAGAATTTTTTACCCTTGTATCGAAAATTGAATTTCTAAAGAGAAAATTAGTCTGAATTTCCTCTTTGAGCACGCACAATGTTTTACTCTTGCATCTAGTGTCGAGAAATTAAATTTTTAAAGAAAAAAGTTCATTTCTGCGCACGTTGAATTTCTGATTCTTTTTTTTTTTTTTTTTTTAATAATATATAGTTAACTTTGTCGGAGTAGAATCTACAATTAATAGTTTCAAATAGCGGCGATTAATTATTTCAAATAACATTCACGCACGTTGGTTCGTTTAAATTTGAATAACATTTTTGAATTCTATTCGTCAGAAGTTATGGCAATGTTACGTGCGAAGAACAGTCACAAACGCAGAGAGGAGTTCAACAAGATCAGTTGTACAAAATACGAGTGACACGAGTACTAAAAACCAAGCCAAAAAGAAAAAAGAGGAATTATTGTATTGGTAGAAGGTTTAATTTCCAAACAGAGAGATGGGAATTTCTTTTTTTTTTTTTGTTCACGAAAACGTACGAAATGAAATAAACTCGAGAGGAAACACACACGAGTCGGTTCTCAATAACGATAAAATCTTTATCCGGTGGATCGGTTACAAATTGACGTTGCTATCTGACACACGTATCTGAGTGCCGTTCTGTCGAATCGACCGGCTACGAAACAGCCCTAATCGAACTCCCTCGCCGCCCCGGGAACAGCCTTGAAAAAGATTTCAACGGCCCTTTTAATTTATGCTAATTTTTCGCTTGAAACTTTTTACCGCGCTCAATTCAATTAGTTCCGCTCTTTTGATCGTTGTAATTAACATACTCCGCGGACGGCTCGAGTTTCCCAAGGGAGGATTCATAATAAATGGACCCGCGAATTTTCGATTATTTGGAAATTTCATTCGGGAAATTCTTTTTATGCCAAAAATCTCCTTTCGTCGATTTCTCAATTTTAACATAATAAGAATGAGCTACGTACTTTCACGAGCTCTTCTTTTTTTATTACAAGAAGAATTAGAAGAATTTATTAGAAAAAGACGATACAAATTGTAGAAAATTCCCACGAGAAAGAACTAAGCTGTAGAAAATTTCATAAATACGAGAAAGAATATTTGAAACGCTGTTCCTTTAATTTTCAATTTACAGAGTTGGTCAAAAAATTTTTCCAGCTTTCAGCCCGGACCGAATGGCTCGTACGTGCATATAAAAATTCTGCGATGAAAATTTTAAAAGCCAATAAAGTGAAAAAGCTGCGGTAGAAATTTTTGTTGAAAAAAATTCGATACTTTTTCCCCGTTGAAATAGTTGTTAAAAAGTAATATTCCAAAGCGGATTTGACTTTAGAGCGGAAGTAATTTGAAGAATCAGATTGGTCTGACTGAAAATCGACATTCTATTCACAGTGGATTCGGTCGTGCGAATTATATTAGTATTACTTATCAAATAATATAATTGGAGCAATAATTTGTCCTCGAGGTCGAAGATAATTCGTAGTATTTTTTATAAACTGTGTACATGCAGTAATGCAAAAGTATGCAAATTTACATTTATTGCAACTTTTCGTGAATATGTTGTGCGTGTTGTATAAAATATTCTGAAATTTTATTATCACTATTGTGAAACATTGTTTCTCGTAATTGTATTGGTGAAGTTTGGAACCAATCTGAACATGTATATAGACATCATGAAATATTTAATACAAGCATATGTTTCACGTGTATCATAAATAATATTCATTGTATCAACAAGCCTCGATATTTAACACTTTGTTCAATGCTTAAGATGCTATTCTGATGCCGTATATTAATCTATTTTCGAGAGAACGATTTTCAGTAGATAATAAAATTTCGAAAACGTTCGAAAAAGGAAAGAAAATTTCAAAAATTACTAATAAAAAAACTAATAAAATTGATAAAACTTCAAAACGTGTTATACAACGCACGTAATTCTTACACGAAAGTTCTTTATTTCTCGCGCGTGCATATGCGAGAGTGTTACACAAAACACTCGACTTCAAACTCTTCTTCGTTCGTCACTGCTCAACTTCGTTTACTAAAAAGTTGGCCGAAATTCGACCCGGGAATGAAATTAGCAGAGTTATCTGGAGGGATCGATCTGGAGAGGATCCGGGATAAAATCTCGCGCAATCGAGTACGCGAAAAGTTCTCCCAAGCACTCGAGAAGGTGTTTTCTCTAGCTCCTCCGATTGTTACGAGGAGAAACAGACATAACTGATTGCCGGTTGCAACTTTTCCCGACTGTTCTCGGTTTCTCGAGGCGCGGCAGCGTTAACAAGAAAAACGCGCAGAGGTAGAATGCCGCTAACACCGTTGTCTGAAAGCACAATAAAGGCGTAACGTGACTTACCTGTTCACTCGCGTGAAAGTGCAAAGCCTGTACCCGGTTCTAGCAGAGGAAAGTAACCAGCGATCAAAGCGAAACTTAGAGCGTGTCAGCTATTGAACGAAAGTTTCGAGAGAGAGAGAGAGAGAGAGAGAGAGAGAGAGAGAATATTCGTTTCGTTTATGTGGACGAGATATATACAGAGTGTCACATATGAATTTTCTTAAACTGCAGTAGTCCCCAGTTAATCGCCTGTTGCCATTCTCTGTTCTCAATTCTTGGAATTGGGACTATCCTTACTCTATACTATCTTACCATGCATTTTATATATATATATATATATAATTATTTATATTTATTTTAACCAATTTATTATTGGGATTAATTTTAATTTATATTATATATATATTATAATTTATATTTATTTTAACCACTTTATTATTGGGATTAATTTTAATTTATAATTATATTTATTTATGTTTTATATATATATTATAATTTATATTTATATTAATTTATATTTTATATATATATTATAATTTATATTTATATTTATTTATATTTTATATATGTTATAATTTATATTTATATTTATTTATACTTTATACATGTTATAATTTATATTTATATTTATTTATACTTTATACATGTTATAATTTATATTTATATTTATTTATACTTTATACATGTTATAATTTATATTTATATTTATTTATATTTTATATACGCTTTAATTTATATTTATATTTATTTACATTTAATATGAAGAGTGGAGAGATGGATGTGGATGCAGTGGAGGGGGTAGCGCTACCGATTTGCAAAGTGGGGGCAAGGGGCGCCAGTTAGCCACCTCTGCTATATAGAAAAATGTTTCCAATGAAATTTGTTTTGAGGGGACCTTAGTTTTTTTTTAATGACACTGTATATTTTTGAGTTCGCAGTCTTATAGTTGAAAATGTATAAATATATATTAAACATATTCCTAATTGAATTTAACAAGCGTGTCCATTTGGCGAAAAGTTTCAAAATTCCCTGGTCCTGGAAAGTTAGTTTAGCAAAGTGTATCAACGGCGTAACGTTGTCCTTGAGGACAAATTTCTCAGCCAGTGAGTGGTCCAAGGGACCGGAATCTGATAACGTCCCCGGTAGGACCGTGTCTCTATCTTTATCTGGGTGACGTTGATCCCCAGTTGCAGGTTATCTGCGGCATCATTAATCGAAGAGATTTTCTTCGGATTCACCGTGGTCGTTATCGCGAGATGTGTAAGATTTTAAAAGGTTTCGTGGAGAATGAAAGGAAAGGGCAAGGAGTAAGTACCTATATTAAGATATGGCACGTGACAAATCGTTCTTTGGTACTTTGGATTCCGTGGAACGCGTTTCTCTTGTTTCGATCCCCTCGAATCGGGAATTCGATCGAGAATTTCTCCCTTCTTCGCGACGCTGTTTCTGCAAATGGTTTCTAAGAAGAAGCTTGTTTCATTTTGCGAAAAACTCGCGTAAAACTGCTTGAACGAGCTTTAACTCCTTTTAATTAATAATATCACGTGAATTAATACGAAAACAAGTATTATTTATTTAATTTTGGAGAAATAAATATGATTTATTATTAAAATTGTAATTTTGTTCATAATTAAATAGATGTGATTTATTTAATTTTATAACGATATGTTTTCACGAATGTTATCATGTCACATCGTGTCACGTGAAACGGATATGTGATTATTTGGGATCAGTTGATCCCGAAAGCTTATTACATTCTACATACTCAGAAAAGATATTTTTCAATAAATTTTGAATTTTACTTTTTTTTCTTCTGAACGAGCTTTCTCTCGAATGTTCACTATCTTTTAAATTTATACTGCTTTCTTGTATGAATTTAAATTAGATCATGTTCCTCGGATATTTCTCCAGTAGATTTTCAAAAGTTTTGGAAAGTTTGGAGTCAATTTCTCAAAAATTTTCCGTGACAGAGCCTTCGAAAACCAAGTTTATCGTTTCTAAAAAAAATCGAAGTGTGTTTTCTCGTTAGAAATCGCTGGGTGCAAATTTATCAATTGCATTCCGATGAAACTCGGCGATCATTTTCAAAAATATCCAACGTCAGTCTTTTACATAAAAATGACACGACCTGATAAGTAAATGTATTTACTATCGATCTTCCCTTGTTATTTCATCGAAAGTAATTTTCAATTCAGTTAATTTCAATTTAATCAGAATTTTATTGAAAATAGCGTCGAAACAGTTTCTCCCGTTTCTGAATTGTTTCTTTCCAAATGGATTAACAATGGAAGGTAAAATTGATGGAAACGAATAACGTTTTGCTTTCGGGAAATTTTGTGACTCTCTCTCTCTCTTTCTGAATTTTCTCTTCCTGATAGACACTCTCGCATCGTGTCCTCGATGGGAGAAAGCGGCAGCTTGAACATCGGGGAGGGGGGGGAGGGCAATAATCGGGGGCTGTCGATGCGATTGCATCCCCGTGTCAAAGTTCTATGGTTAAGTGCGGCTGTCTGTTTCGACGTCGAAGGCACTTGACACGGGGGGATATTGTAGTACGGAATTATCGTCGTTTCTGTTTAAATCGCTCGTAATTCTGTGCGTATCCGGGCCATAACAATGAAACGTTTCGTCTTTTTATAAGCGGACGTGAAAATCCTTTCGTCTTTATTACGTGCTGCGAAACGATTCGACGCGCGTTGTATCTCGCACATTTGACAAAATAGTCAGACAAAATGTGATTTCCAATGCAGCGCAAACAGCGAAATGATTTAGAATTCTCTTCGTTCGCGTCGTTGAAATAAAATTGGTGATTATCGAAAATAATTCGATTACAAGGTAGAATTAAAAAACGAGACACATACTTATGGGAAAATGAGCGAAACTGATCAGCTGCAGTTTCATTAGCAGATTACAAATGTTTATGCAAATTTCTATTTTTGAGAAAATGATTTGTTTCACCCAGAATATTCTATTTTCAAATAATTAAATAATTAAATAATCATACAATGATAAATATCAGAATAAAAATGAAATAAACTGATTTTAACTTTAAGTTAGACATTGACATTCAGTTCTCAGATTGAAAAGTGGTAGCTTCAACAAGTACTTGATTCCACTGGTAGTCCAGCGACAGAAAAGTACTAAATAAAACATTAAATTAAATAATCGTACAAATATTAAATTGAATATCAAACAAAGTACTTAAACAACTGCAAATACGTGACCTGAATTAATTTAAGAACTCTCTGCATTTGTCATTTTCCCTGTTATAATCAATCATTTGTTAGCTCGATTTTCTCAAAAAAAAAAAAAAAAAAAAAAAAAACGAAGCGTCTGACGAAAAAATTTTGTTTCACATTCTTCATTTATTTTCGCACGTAGAACGATCTTTCATCAGTTACCTTTCTTCTCTGGCTAAATTCAAAGCACATCGAATGAAACTTTCAAACTCGATTTTCACAAAAATCGGAACGTCGTACGGAGAAAATTACTTTTACGCGTCGAATATCGATTCATACATGTAGTACCATTTCGAGAACGCTCTGTCGACGACGAGGAATCAAAGTTATTGCATTCGCGGTCGTGCTCGGCGTTGGTCCTTGAAGAGATCGTCGAACGTGGCGTTGAGGTCGCCGGTCTCTCATGCATTTGGTCCACGGACATGAATGACGGACGAATCTATGAATGAGAGAAGGTTTGCACGAGCGGCACGCGCGCTCGTTAATTAGAAGGCCCTCGAGGCTCACGAGGAACACGGTCATCCGAGGAGAAAGTTTCAAAGGCGACCTATTGTTATTGCAATTAGCGTGCCACTTCGCCGGCCGGTTTCCTTTAATGCTTGGTCTAACGATGCTTTCCGCGACGATATTGTACCGCGAAGACGTCGCTTTTCTACCGTCGAGCACCGTTAAGCAACGTTAATTAAAAGCCTGAAACGGGAAAAACAATCGCGGTTTGTTTCTTTGGCAATTTAGAGTTGAGGGGGAGGGAGGGGGGTGGACAACGATTTTTAAATGGTCGGGACAGGAACGAAAAAAAAAAAAAGAATTGCCCATTATATGGGATTAATGAATTCGTCTTTGGAACGAGACGAAGTTGAGTATTTTTTTTTTCTTTTTTGAAGAGAGCAAGCCAATTTCGTATTGTTTTCAGTAGTAATAATTTCATCGAATATATCTTACATTGATTTATTAATGTAATTGTATTGTAATTTATTAATGTAATTGTAATCATTCGTAATAATTTTAATTTTTATGTACAACAACCGTGTACGTAAGACACTTTTGCACGAAAGAAAAATCAGACAAAACGTCAATTTTAACGCCTCGCGCTGGCAACTGGTTCGCGGACCATAACGAGCGACCGAACCGTATACAACAAGTGGCTGCCTTTTCCTTTTGTACTCGTCGGTATGGTTCTGCCGCTGGATAGAAATGATTAAGAAGTAATAAACTTATCTTTCTGCCTGGGTTATACATTTAAATATAAATACTTAAAACACTGAGGAAACAATTTGCAATTTGGGACAAAAGAAAAAAAAAAAAATACTCGACGTGCGTGGCAAGAGGTTAAGCTGCTTTTCTTTCTCGTCACTGTGCACAACATTCAACCCCTCCCCCCCCCTGATTAAAAGAAGAGGATCAGAGAGACTTCTGTTCGATTTGTGTCGACTTTGAAACCCGCGGTGGAAAGTCAATCGAAGTGTTCGAACGAGTCGTGAAACGAGATACGTATGTACGTCCATACATCTTTCTCCTCGAGGTCTTTGGGTGAAACCTTAGAGGGTGGAAAATTGGTGAAACGCGTCGGCATTCGTGGTATTCCCGGCGGGACGAGAAAAATTGCCTGAAATCTCACGGCTGAGGGCGTTGACACACGCTTTGATGTTCCCATTGGTCTTTGATGTTGTCGTCGCGGCGCGCGGAGGGGAAAAAAAGTTTGGCAAATTAAACGGTGGATTATCGAGTGGTCGGATAGTGGATAGTTCCTTCGTTAATTAGAGGTTTGTGAGACAAGTCGCGGATCAAATCCTCGCGATTGTGTTCGCGAGTTAACGTGCGTTAATTAACGCGTGGTACAACGCGGTTGCTCGAGGCTCGAGGATGAAAAAACTTGGCACGCGCACCGTGTTGCCGGAGGTTCAATTTGATCGAAGGATCGCTGCTCGTATCGCTGCTGCTAATTGCAAATGATCGCACACCATCGAGACGCAGATATGTTTGTAGCTTGATATTTTTTTTCTTTTTTCTGTGAAAGAGTTTTGTATTGTTGGCAATTTTCTCGAGTGGCTGTCGCTGTGAGTATGAGACATTTGAAATTTCGTGGAATTTTTGTAATTTGAGTAAATTAGGGATCGAGAGAAAGTTAAGTAGATTCTATATAACATATAAACATAGATCTTTCTCGAAAAAAATGTTCTTACATTCCCGATCAGAGAAAGGATAAATATAAAATGGAAAAAATCTTCTCAAAAATAAAAATTGGACAAATAAAACAGCAAAATTAGTATATTGGAATAGTAAAATATTTAAAAAGTAATATGTTAGTACGTTATATTTGAAGAAAAGTGTATTGGAGTGAAAATAGTATATTAAAATAGTAAAATATAAATGTAAAAATAAAAAATTTTCTGACAAGAGAACAGATAATTCGTTCATCAATATTGAATAAAAAGTTTTGAATATTCGTAGCAAATGTTGAAACGCTGAATTATTCAATGAATCGTACTTGAATGTAAAAATGTATTTTTAATTTAAAAATGTTATTGTAAATTTAAATGTATTTTAATTAAATGTTCTAAAATAGTTACTTCTTCTCACGGAGACTAAAGTTACTTTTCTTTTCTTTCGTTACATAGTAACACTCTTCTTTCTACAAAAATTTCACAAAACAGAACGGGATAAGTTGGAACAGAATTGTTTGTTCTGCATAAGTTAAAATATTGTGACGTGAATTTATTCTTATTCAGTTGTTCTGACGATAATCAAATCGAGTTCGTGTGGCTTCATATTTTCTCTGAAAACTATTTATTTAAAAAAAAGAAAAAAGATATTCAAATTCTACGAGTTTGAAAATCAGGTTTTTGATTCGTCTATTGATCGTGCATCTTGCAATATTACGTAGATGGAACGATAGAAAGCTCCAATATTCTCCAAATTTAATAAAAACTGAGTAACAATTTAATTTAAATAAATTTAATAAAAATTGAATCTAACATGAATCTGACAAGAAGCGAAACGTAGAATCTCCCAATAAGTTAACGTACAGCTCGAAGATTAAAAACTATACGTTCGCATACAGTGATTTCAAAAAACACCCATACCTTTTCGAAATCAATAAATTTCGTATAAATTTCGTCTAGAGTTGTGCAATCTGCTAAATATCGCAGACAGGTTATCGCGGATAAACAAATTTCGTGGATGTTTACGAGGGAAAGATTTGGAGGGGACGTTTTTAAGAGAGAATTTCGTTGAGTGACCGGTTTCATTACCGGTTGACACGTTAACCAGGCACTCGTGAACGCCACCTGAACCGTAGAAACGTTATCTCGAGCCGACGACACTTGCCCTGGTACGCGTCTCTGGTTATCTCTGTCCCGTTATCGTTCGTTCAGTGGCTATTTTGCAAACGAGAGGCGTACCCGATAATCTGGCTCGCGATAATCAGCGCGCGTGTTACGTCTAACGAAGCCCGAGTTGCTCCATTTCGGATCGAAGCGAAGATTAAATTAAAGCCAGCCAGCCACTTTTCCCTTTCTCCCCGATCGTATCGTTCGCTGGCTTTTAATTAGGTTACGATTAGATGGGGATTTCTTTTCTTTTTCTTTTTTTTTTTTCTTTATTTCTTCAGTTATCGTTAGTTGGAGAAAGTTTGATACGATCGCGAGAAGAATTAATTTTTAACAGAAGGAGCGCGATTCGTTTGGTCACTGATCTTTCTTGAATTCTGTAAATTTGCACGAGAACCAAAAATGTATTAATACTAAAATATTTAAATTTTTAATTTATTTAATATTAAAATATGCTAAAATACTAAAAATTTTCGTGTGAAAAGCTTCTTGAGAAAATTTCATTCAGGATTGCGGAAACGATTTCGTTGGTGGTGAACGTTTGTAGCATTTTTCGAAATTAATTTTACAAAGATCGACAATTTTCCAGTCGAAATTTGGCGATTTAATTGTCACAATGGTCAGAACGATTTCTAACTTTTTAAATTTACATTTGGAGATTCGTGAAATATACAAAATTCACTTCAACTTTAACTTTTCCGATACAAATTTTATACTTTAACCGTCTCCGGCAGCTCTGATCTTAATATCCTTTTATAGTCTCGTAGAAATATTCTCATCAACACTGCCTTTTTGTGCCAATAAACTAGAAAAAAGAACGAAAGCAAGAGAGGGAAGAACTGAACCGCAAGCGTTAAAAAAAGGACGAGAATGGAGACGGAGTTGTTTTCAATAAATCGAAATCGAAGGCAATCGAAGGCAAAGGAGATTAATTAGACGGGTAACGATGCACGCCGGGTTGGCGACGGTACGCAGGTCACGCAGCTCCTAAATTTAATTATAGCGCCTCTAGTAATTAGAGAGATATGTACGTGCACGGGGAGAAACCGGGAGCCTTGTATCGTTTTCCACGTGAAATATGCCAGAGATGGCCGCGATCGGGGCACGGTCACGGACTTCAAAGGACGCCGCCCGCCCCCGACCGAATCGCTTGTTTGTCGAAAACGATAGGCACACAGCGACCCACGTGCCGCTTCCACCCTTGGCGCGGAGGGGTGGAGTACCACGGCAAACGTAATTTCGCTAATAAATGGCTAAATCATGGTGTTAACCGCCGCGGCGTGCATTCGAAACGAGCGGCGATACTTCCACTATCGCGACGGGACCAGTGCAAATTTCAAATCGGATTTCACCTTTTCCGCGACGAAACTCCACACTTTGGAGTTTGGAAGCGAGGGTTGATTGTTTTTAGGATTTTGATCGATGCGAGTGGAAGTACTCACTCGTAACGATGCTGATTGCAGGGTAGGATAATTCGTATTTTTGTTATATGTACGTCGTACAGTTCGCATAGACGTGTAAATTTTATTAAAATTTATATTTCACTTAAATTATTAAATAAATATTATTTACTATTTAAATATTTAATATTGAATATTATTTAATATCTGAATATTTAATATTGAGTGTCATTTGATATCTGAATATTTAACATTGAGTGTCATTTGATATTTGAATATATAAGATTGAGTGTCTAAATATTTAACATGTGGTGTCATTTGATATCTGAGTATTTATTATTGAGTGTCATCTGATATCTGAGTATTTAATACTGAGTGTCATTTGATATCTGAGTATTTAATACTGAGTGTCATTTGATATCTGAGTATTTAATACTGAGTGTCATTTGATATCTGAGTATTTAATACTGAGTGTCATTTGATATGAGTATTTAACATTCAGTGCCAATTGATATCTGAATATTTAATGTTGAGTGCCATTTGATATTTGAATATTTAAGACTGAGTGTCACTTGATATCCGAATATTTAATATTGAGTGTCATTTGATATCCGAATATTTAATATTGAGTATCATTTGATATCTAGATATCAAATATTGAATATCAATATCAATATTCAATATCTAAATACTCGATATTGAATGTCATTTAATATCGAAATACTCAATATTGAGTGTCATCTAATATCTAAATACTCAGTATTGGGTGTCATCTAATATCTAAATACTCAATATTGAGTGTCATCTAATATCTAAATACTCAATATTGAGTGTCATCTAATATCTAAATACTCAATATTGACTGTCGTTGAATATCTAAATACTTAGTATTGAATATTTTTAAGTATCTAAATACTTAATATTGAATGTCATTTAATATCTAAATACTTAATATTGAATGTCATTTAATATCTAAATATTTAATATTGAGTGTCAGTTGATATCTAATCATTTAATATTCACCTAAAAATTCACTTATCCAATTATTGTACAACTTGAGAAGAACTTCATTCATTTACCAGATGATTTTATAAATTATCGAACAGCATTTCATCCGTAGAATAATTGGTCGTGGTGATCTCAGCAGTTTGGTAGTACCCATTGGCCGCGACGTCAGAAAAGTCAGTGGCGACACGGTGTGAACCCTTTGAAGTCGTGAACCATGACGGTCGTGAAACCTCCACGTCGTGGAGGGACCTACACGCGTACAAGGCCGATGCGATTCGATTGATTAGTCTAATTACTCGTCGTTCTATCGCTACTCCTGTCGCTAGCAGCGCCGCGGGGAACACGGACGAATACATTGGTCTCTTCCTCGCCTCCCTCCTGTTGCGAGTTTCACGTTCGAATTTGCATCGAATCGCATGAAATGGAAGCTCGAGGATCGATCGCCGCTCTGGCGCCGGCGGCGTTCATTTAAGACGATCGTTTCGGATTCCAGCGCTTTAATCGTCAGTGTCGAGCAGCAACTTATTATCGGATAAACGATCCTGGTGGGGACACTGTCCGCTTACGAAATTGTTCGAACGCTTGGAACTATACATACTATTATACATAAAGTACTTTCATTTTTATAATTATCACGGGTGTATTGTCTGGAGTTTCAATATGAATGGATTATTCAGCATGAATTACTTCGTGGGGATCGTGAAGATATTTGTGCAGCACAGTTTCAGAAACATAATCACTCACGGAAGTTTACAGGAACTGTATTATGCATGCAGGAACTATAAACTATATATACGTGAAATTATTATAATAGTATTGCATTTGCAAGATATCTAGTACGATTATTATTTCGCAGAGATTATGAGAGTAGACAGTAAACTTCGGTGGAGATTTGTTATATGACACTTATTATGTGCTTAAGATACTTATTCGTATCGTATTTTAATTAACTTTTTAATTAAGACCACACGATGAATTTAATTTAGGAGAAAAATTCATCTTTGAAGAATTCAGGATCAAAAAATTATGCGCGAGATCTGTGTATCGTTTAGCTTCGTCGAGTTACGAAGGCAAAGTTGGGACACGTCTAGTCTCGATTCTGATGACCGATCTATTTCTAAACGCGAGTTCCGATTTCTCTATTCAAGGCGTTCGCAGAAGACTATGTTCGTAAGTAGGCTTGCTAGGAAATCTTGCGGCGAGCTTTTATGAATGACTAATTCTTCCAACACTCGATACAGTATCACGCATTTGCGCATACTATTTTACAGTCGTTATTCTAACCTGACAGTCGAACCTAAGAAAAAATCGCGTAATTCCCGAATTATTATTTACGCACATTTGCGCATACTATTCTACAGTCGTTATTCTAACCTGACACTCGAACCTAAGAAAAAATCGCGTAATTCCCGAATTATTATTTACGCACATTTGCACTACAGTCGTTATTCTAACTTGACACTCGAACCTAAGAAAAAATCGCGTAATTTCCGAATTATTATTTACGCTGGTTGTTTTAAGGTTTAATGATTTGAAGTTGTTTTTATGTTCGCATGAAATCGTTTCTTTGGGAACTGTGTTAATTTTCTTTGGTTAGTTGAACAATCAAACAAATATTTCAAATCGAAACTATGTAACTTTACTTTCGTGTTTTTATTTTGATTTACTCTATTTTTTTTTTTTTTTTTGCTTTTTCCGCCATTAGCAACATTGTTTTCGCGTACCTTTTTCCCTCCAGGGGTAGAAATCGCTGATCTATTAGAAAGAAACAATTTTTCGTTGGTTATATTTTAAAATATATATATTTTATATTTGAAGATATATGTATATATATATATATTTTTTATATTTGAAGAGATATATATATATTTTTTTTTCTATATTTGACGATATATGTATATATATATATATATATATATATATATATATATTTTATATTTGAAGATATATGTATATATATATGTATTTTTTATATTTGAAGAGATATATATATATATTTTTTTCTATATTTGACGATATATGTATATATATATATATTTTTCTATATTTGAAGATATATGTATAGATATATATATTTTTCTATATTTAAAGATATATGTATGTATATATATATATATTTTTTATATTTGAAGAGATATATATATATTTTTTTTTCTATATTTGACGATATATGTATATATATATATATATTTTATATTTGAAGATATATGTATATATATATATATATTTTATATTTGAAGAGATATATATATATATTTTTTTCTATATTTGACGATATATGTATATATATATATATTTTTCTATATTTGAAGATATATGTATAGATATATATATTTTTCTATATTTAAAGATATATGTATGTATATATATATATATTTTTTATATTTGAAGAGATATATATATATATTTTTTTCTATATTTGACGATATATGTATATATATATATATATTTTTCTATATTTAAAGATATATGTATGTATATATTTTATATTTGGGGGTATATGTATATATATATTTTGTATTTGAAGATATATATATATATGTATGTGTATATATATATATTTTTGTATTAGGTATTATATATATATATATTTTTATATTTGAAGATATGTGTGTGTGTGTGTGTGTGTGTGTGTGTGTGTGTGTGTGTATATATATATATATATATATACATACTTCGCCAACTCGAATATATAATAATATATAATAATAATAATAATAAAAACTTGAAGTTGCCCGACGATATCGTCGAGCAGAAGCCGGTTCAGTTTCAATCGAGCGACGTTTTAACGTACCAATAACAGTCGTGGAACTTCGAAAAGCGCGGCAACAAACTCGGCCGCGTTGTTTTCATCGACCACCCTCTGCTCGTGCTTCGCCCCACGTGCAAAGAAGAGGCATCACCGGTGCGTAGGGGTGTGGAGCAACGATTCTCCCTACTACGAGAGCTATACCATACTATACTGATATCGACGCTGGGGAAGAGGGTCTGAAACCTCAAAGGGTCGACTAATTACGGCTGTTTCTGCCGTGGCCGTGATGCTCGCTGGCCACCAGCTCTCCGTAGCGAGAGTTTCCAAATGCGAGCACGAAAATATCTTGGCCCGAATTGCCGATCGGTCTGCTAATTACCGAGCTTAATTTCGTAAACTGTTTCGCCTCGGTGCTGCATGATCCGGCTATTTGAGTTACGAATCTCTCGCGGTGACTCGCGTTCCGAGGAAATTCGCGTCGTTGTTTCTGGAGATGCTTCGTTGTGCCTGGCGAGTTGGAATCATAGCGCGAAGTTTTAACGAGTGATGTAACTGAAGTAATACGTGAAATAAAGATGAATATGGAATATATTGTTGGATTCCATATAGAGAAACGACGCTCGCTTTTGAGAGGGGTTTCGTTGTTGCAATCGTGTTGAAGGATGTTTCTTCTTTTAACACTTCTTAGTCTTGATTTTTTCATAATTTTGTCTATGGTAAATCGAAGGAAGTTGTTGTCTTATTGTCATATTTTTATCATATTAAAAATAATAAAAGAAGTAAAAATAATAATAAATTAATTAAAAAAAAAAAATACAGATGATCTTGGAAATTTCGAGACCCACGAAAAATTGATACGCCATATTTTGCCTCCCTTAAAACCATACAACTTTTGTATTACACGATTTTGTCATTGAACGCATAATTTGAAAGTTATTTCACGTGTGCAAGTTACGTGTGAATCACCCTGTATATTTGTGGGATTTGTTCAGAATTTCTTAGGTAAGAGCGACGTATGTAACTATTGTACTGTGCAGTGAAAAAAAATCAGATTTGGAACTGTTTGTCTAATTAAATACTTTAAATACTTTCTTTTTTTGCACGTGCGTGTCTGTGTGAAGTGTGTACGAAGGTTTCAAGAGTAAAATTTTGGATAGAGAGTTGTGATAGCATACAGGTCTTGAAAGAAACTTTCTGACTTATTCAGTTTTCCTTAATTAATAGTTCTCATTAATTATCAGTTCTTCCTAAATTAATAAACTATTTATTACAAACCTTTACGTGGGTTTTTAATTCGTTCGATTTTTCACCCACATACTCTTTTCCTCGACGAATTTTTATTTTTTGGAAGATGTTGAAACGTTCCACGGACTGGTAGTCGTTGACCATAATTAGAAAAGCAGTCTCATCGCTTTGAGTCAATTTTTAACGCTTGTGTCAATCAAATCACGTCAAAACCTTTCTATATGGTACACGCTTGTCCTTTTTATTTCACGAAGGCTGTGTTTTGATAATCGATCGACGAGCATGTGAAAATACACAGACTCGGTTGCCCCGGTGGTTGAGGTTAACGATCAATCAGTGCAATCACAATTTTACAAAACAATAGTTAGCACCGTGTAGCGCGGTTATTACTCGCACGATACGCTAAATACTCGAACGTTAGAGTTAAAAAGGGTTACACGTGCACGCGGATACTCGACGTGGAAGATCAAGCGCGAATAAGCAAGCCGTATGCACGGTCGCGAAACCTGTTACACGGTGGTATGTATTTAACACGTATTTTCCACGGAGTTCTCGACTTACCAGCGGTCTGATCGTAATCGAACGACTTGTTTCGCGAAACACGACTCCTAACTCGATGGAACACGCGTTTATTTATTCCCGGAGAGGGTGGGAGGGACATTGTACACACACACACACACACACACACACACACACGAAATTAGTCGGCATTTGTTCGCCGTTGCTTTCGTTCGAGCTGGCCGATTTCGATCGGCAAACGCACCTAATTGATTTCGTAACAACGCTTTCGCCTTATATTATATATATTATATTTATTTATATTATATATTATATATTATATTATATTAATTTATAGTGTATGTTATATATTATATTATATTTATTTATATTGTATATTATATATTATATATTTATTTATATTGTATATTATATATCATATCATATTTATTTATATTATATATTATCAGGGTAGCGATAGTGACGAGAAATTTTACAAATTTGCAACGATGCGTTTTTAGAGATTTGAATTTATTTATATTATATATTATATTATATTATATTTATTTATATTATATATTATATTATATTTATTTATTTATATTATATATCACTATTATATATTATATATTTATTTGTATTATATATTTTCGCCCGATTCGTTACCACGGACTTTCGGACTGTTGCTAATAACCCTAAATGGTTGTTCGATCGATATCTCTCGATATCGATTCTCGGTCGATAGACAGTGGAGCTATCTGAACGGCTGCAAGCATGCAACTTTCATCAAAGATATTTGTAGTAAAAGAATTTGTAGTAGAAGAAGATCACAATAGAATGGCATAGACGAGGTTTAATTTATAGATGTTACAGTTACTTAAATGTACTCTTATCTTTCAATCGTTATCCACATTTCAATCGTCTTTTCAAATTTTCTTTTCAAAGCCGTAGGAAATTCAATGTTTTCGAGCCTAATTAATTGCCACGAAAATTCTACAATTCTAAGTGCAACGCTTTCGAATACTTTTTTTCTCAAATAATATTCGTACCTCAGCTGCACGGTTGTCTGAATAAGAATACATAGCTCCATTTAAGAAAGATTTTGGTGGCACGTTCGTCTCCCTCCAAAAAAGAAGGCGGGGGGGGGGGAGGTGAAAGGATTTTCACTTGAAAGATCCTTCTCTATAATATTACTTAAACAGAATGACAAAAGATAACCAAATAACCGATCAACGATCAATTCTATCATGTATCGATCAATGATCTTGTATGCTCGTCTCGTAGCTGTATCTACAAAAACCATTGTCAGAGAACAGAGAATTAAATGAACTATTTAATTATAAACTGCTTAACCCTCCGCCTACTGTGCCGGGGTCACAGTTTTGACCTGTGCTGGGAGTTGCTTGTGTCAGTGATGGCAAATTGTCGCCAAATTGTCGAAGTGACGACGAAAAAAATCAGTCTCTGATAACGTTCTGAGGCTGAAAGACGTGTGCAGCAAATCGAAGCAATTTTTCATTTCAAAGTTTATTTTATATTTCAGTGTTTTTATTATTGTTTTTGGTATTTCAGTATTTAGTATTTAATAGTTTGTATTATTTTCTTTAGTATTTAGTATTTCATACTATTTTTGTATTTAGTATTTAGTATTTCACGTTATTTTTGTATTTACTATTTAGATTTCAGTTTTTAGCACTATTTTAATATTTTACTATTTTTATTATTAATTTACTGTTTTTACTATTATTTTTGTTCTTTCCATTACTTTTTCCGTTGTTGCTGTTTGTTGACGCTATGTCTTCTTTTGTTCAATCTGCACAAGATGTTCCTGGCACAGTGAATGACACAAATGTACAGTAAATATATACAACTTTATCATTCGTGTGACTATTATTTGTACCTTATGCTCCTACATGTTCCTATATGAGTCGATCACTGTGTTGGTACAATATCGGTGAGGACCTTGGTCTCAAGCCACCGTCACTCTGTACAGTGTCGGTGAGCCGTCCGGACAACCCTAAATATGCATTAGTGGGATATCCGTGTGGTTCAAAATGACCCCGACACAGGACGCTGAGCAGTTAGAGGGTTAAATAACTGCGTAGGTCATTTCAAATGGTACACCCTGTATATACACATGTACATTCGTTCATAATCAAACGACACTGCACGGTGAATTATTTCAAATTGAAAGATGCAAGATTTCTTTCGCTTCAGTTTCGAATATATTGACGATCGAGGAAATTCCCAGCGAACACGTCTCGCGAACGACAGGCAATTTTCACGTCTTCTTTGGAATAATCCCCCTGCGAGCAGGATCGCGCCAAGAGCCCTGCAACGTCAATTAGAATATAATGGAGCCTCTTCCGTTCCCTTTCGGTGGTGTCGTATCTTCGTGACGGATCCGGCTCTCCCGCTCTGGCCAAAGTGTCGGAAGAGCCTGTACGTGTCTCCATAAATGTTAATTAACAATAATTACCGGACACCCTCTCTGTTTAACGTTTCCAACGTTACCACACCCAACGACATCTAGACGCTATCGGCCTCGTGTCTGTGACGCTGTTAGGCAGCTCTCTACTCTGTGTGGAGTGAGCGTAACAATGAGAAATGACCAGGGAATTTTCGAGAGCAGAAACCGCCGTGCCGATTTCATTCATCATTCGTCCCTTTGTTTCTCGCGTGTGTTTTTTTCTTTCTGCGTGTCGTTCTGCTTTTGTCCTTTCGATTGAAAACTTTCGGTCGGCGGTGTCGGTTTTGAGCGACGGCTCGTCAAAGGAACAGAAATATTTTTCGCTAGTTTAAAAAAAAAAAAAAAAGAAAAAGAAAGTAGAATCGGGAGAAGAGTGACGTTGAAAATGTCAGTGAAAATTTTGGATAGAATTTTCAGTTTTAGTTGTGAGTTTATCGCGGTAAGTGTGAGTGACCAAGTAACTTTCTCTTAGAAACAAGATTAATACACACACACACACACACACACACATATTAATTTTATATGATTAGTATATATAAAATTAATGATCTTATATATAAGATAATCTTTATAAGATTAATATATATTATATATGTTGTATATTATGTACATACTGTTGTTCATTGAACAATTTTCTTTTAAAATTACAATTTTTTCGATCTAAAATTCCTACAATTTTGGTAGTATCCTTTTATAGTATAGTGTAGTATAGTATCATTTTTAACAAGTTTAATAATGTATATGTATTAAAATTGATTGACTATAGTAAGTGTAGGTATGTATTTAATAGTATATTTTATATTTTATATTTTATAGTATAGTGTAGTATCATTTCTAACGAGTTTAATAATGTGTATGTATTAAAATTGATTGACTATAGTAAGTGTAGGTATATATTTTATAGTATAGTGTAGTATAGTATCATTTCCAACAAATTTAATCATGTATATGTATTCAAATTGATTGACTATAGTAAGTGTAGGTATGTATTTAATAGTATATTTTATATTTTATAGTATAGTGTAGTATCATTTCTAACGAGTTTAATAATGTGTATGTATTAAAATTGATTGACTATAGTAAGTGTAGGTATATATTTTATAGTATAGTGTAGTATAGTATCATTTCCAACAAGTTTAATAATGTATATGTATTCAAATTGATTGACTATAGTAAGTGTAGGTATATATTTAATAATATATTTTATATTTTACAGTATAATGTAGTATAGTATCATTTCTGACAAGTTTAATAATGTATATCTATTGAAATTGATTGACTATAATAAGTGTAGGTGTATATTTAATAGTGTATTTTATATTTCATAGTATAGTATCATTTCCAACAAGCTTAATAATGTATATGTATCCAAATTGATTGTAGTAAGATATATATTTAACAAAACGTCCACCATGGCAGTCAAGAAAAATTTCTCTCTCAAATAATCTCCCTGTTGACGAGATTTCAAAGTCACAAGTCGCAGAGTAACTTAGAATCCTCCTAAATTCAACAAAATTCGTGCAACTTTGTTAATCTTTCTGGCACGATATCCTTTCCAAAAAATTTACAGTTTAATCGTCTGCATATAAGCACATGTGCTGAAATGAATTGACTATATTATATCATGTGGCAACCAAGAAAAAATTCTCTCCTAAAAATAATTTCCCTCTCGACGAAGTTCTAAAATTACAAGTTGCAAAGAATTTTGAAATTCGAGAGAATCCCTCCAACTTTGTTGATCTTCCCGGAACGACTAACAGTCTTCTTCAAATTCAATTACTTGCAATCCGTTCGAGCAAGTCGTCTATAGATGGCGGAGTTTGAAGGTTTGTTTATTAACGGGAGTAACGGGATCCACTTTGCTTAACAAATTCTGGAAAACAACGCGAGCTCTTTGATCTCGCGGCGGACCGTTTAGAATGCAGATAATCACTCGATGAAGGTGTATCAATAAGCTGCGCCGTACAACAATAGCAAAGTGGAGAAGGAGGGAGGTTCGCGCCTCGTTCTACCCTCGAAATCGTAGATCAAAGATCGGCCCTCGTTTCGCCGATGTTTTTCACAACCCTAGTCCTCTTTGCTCGTAACAAGCCGCGGCGTGCTTTCAGCCGGGCCACCGAATTTCCATAAATCAACCCCCTTGAGCCTCGATCCTTCCACCCTTCGTCCTCGTTCACGATACGCTTCGCGAAATTCTCTGATCTCCAGCTCTCCTCTCATTCTCTGAATCTTGCCGAAACATTGGCGAAAATATTTGTTGATTGATGATCTACGCTATAACATATTTTTCACTGAAAGTTTCTCAAGAATTTTTCAAGACATTTTTCTTTAACTATCATCTGTTGTCTACGTTGTACGATGGTACAGGTGGATTTTTGATTTTGTCACATGGAATCTCGTGAGAATGGGGAGTTGGTTGATTTCGTTTAACCTGTTCAATACGCGATTAAATATTTTCATATTAATAATAATCTTGATAGTAAATATAATAAATATAAGTGTAAAATAAATGTATTAAATTTAATTGTTTCATATAAAAAATTTCATTCTAATATGAATCTTAATATTAATGGTAATATAGAATAAATTAAAATTCATAATTTAAATATATAATTTATAAATTTACAATTAAAAATAATGTATGATTTTCTAAAAATTTAATTTTATTAATAAATTAATAATAGAATATAAAATAATTGAATATATAATAGGAAATGAAATAAATTGTTTAATATTTATTATATATATATAAATTATTAAAATATTATTTAAAAAAAGTTGAACATGCAAATAATTTTTTAAAAGAAAAATTAACATTAATATAAATTGATATAAAAATTCTATTCAAAATTAACAAAATAATTAAATTTAATCAAAAATTTATAAAATGACAAGAAAATATAATTGGAATAAATTTTATAATTGTAGATAAAAACAAAATTTGAAAAATATCCTTTCCTTGGTATTCAAAAAAAAAAAAAAAAAAAAAAAAAGAAAAATGATGTGTTGAATGTGTTAACATTTAATACCTATCTCGTGGATAGATGATAATTAAAATCTCTTGAAAAGTTTTCAGTTTTAAAAATATAGTAGTGTATAGAAGTAGTAGTATAAAATAGTGGCACATGAAAAAAAAGGAACAGCAATATCTAAAGAAAGAGTATCTCGTTTGAAAGTTTAAGTAGATTGTGTCGGGCGACGTGCAGTAGTCAGACAACAGAGAACTATAAACGAGCGTATACTTGTTCTTTCTTCAGCTGTTGCGTAAATACTATGAATTTTAAATTTAATTTAACGTATTATTAAAATATTAATTTAAAATATTGTTAATTTTAATTTAATTATAATCGTATAACAATAGCAGTTATCATTATTCACAATCACAATTCATAACTATAACGATAATTATCCTTATTCATAATCGTAATTCATAATAATAATAATTATTATTATCGTCATAGTCCATAATAATTATTATCATTATAATCACATATATCAAAATTTGAAGTAAAAATTCACTAAAATATGAAACCTCTCCTTGCTGTACAAGACACTGACCATTTCTTTTCTCTGTACCACGTACATTCTAAACTTGACGGCATTTCAAATTCCTCCAAACGTTGAAAATGACCACGTCGTCAAAAAAAAAAAAAAAAGGAAAGAAAAGTTCCACATGGAAGGTTACATCTCTCGGATACCCGAAGTGAGATCGATCGACTAAAAGTCGGAGCGTCGTTTCGGGGCGATTCTTCAAGGCTCGCTGGGAGAGAAAACACGATCTAGCCGTGCCCCTAGCCATCGTCGACCTTAAAACGCAAGTGCGAAAATTTCCGGTTCATTGCTTTGACAAACGCGTAGCCAGTCAATGACTCGTTGCTTATATAAAGGCTCTCGAGCAGACAGGAAGCATCGATCCTGTCTGCCGCGCGTATCGTACACCAGGAATCCCTGTACCAACGCCTTTCGCCTCTCCCTCCCTCCCTCTCTCTCTCTCTCTCTCTCTCTCTCTCTCTCTGCCTCTCTCTATTTATCTCCTTCTCCGTTCGATGCCTGGTGGCGCGCGTTTACGGCTGGAAACCGGCTTTACGTCCCGACACCCTCTGCCAGAATTCATTAGCCCGCCCCTCCTCGACGCTGGCGAGCCGCCCTGAAAAAGAGACTCCAAAGAGATTTTAATTGGCTACTTGGACGTCCAGGCGTCGCGTCGACTCGCGTTCGGCATCATCGGTTTCGCAGAATGAATTCCTTCAGCGCCGATTAACGCTCTGTTCTCTCTCTCTCTCTCTACGCGACCTTCTATACTAATTTTCGCGACGATGGGAAACGATTTGTCACGCGTGTACGGCTGTTGCTCGCGGCGGAGGATCGGGACAAGATCCTCTGAGGAGGATCCGAGTTGGTTCTCGCGTTTGATTACATCTGCGTCTGTGTCTTTCTGAAGAAACGTTTGTCTTTGGCTATCATAGATCGTGGAGTTTTACACTTTCGATTTGAAGAACCTTTCAAAATCCCCCCCCCCCCTTTATTCGTATTATACTCTACTCACCGCGAAGGACCAACGTTTCTAACATGAGAAATAGCTAAAAAAAAAAAAAAAAAAGAAGAACTGGCGAAATACACGTGAAACAGTGTATTTTTAGAGATTTTTCGTAAAACTTAAAATAAAAACTTCCACGCTCCGTTTTATCATCAAGTTTTTCTATTTTATGTCGTTTCTCTTCTTTGATGCCTCGATGAGCCTTTGATCAGAAATTTTTCAATCGTTTAGATTTGATCTAGTCCAAAGGTGGTGTACATAAACGCGGCTTTCTCCACGAATTGCTTTCTTAGCTTCCGCGAAGCTATCGATCCCCGTCGACTTCACTTTTCCTCGTTCTCCGCGCGCTCTGTACGCGTCGTGGTTATTGTTTATGGCCTGCGTTTCCACTCTCACGCCTGATGCAACGGATTGACACGTCGGTCGGTGGACACGTCGACCGGCTATCTGAACCGCCATTGAGAAAGCACGGGAAACTGGCATCGACTCTCTGCCAGAGGTGGAAATTGCAGTCGCAGACTCGATGCATAGTCTCTCTCTCTCTCTGGCTCTCGTGAGAGGGTGTTTTATACGTCGCGCGACCGGCGCCGATTGTCGACCAGACGAGAACCGTTATCAGACGTTTCCACCCTCTCTGCTCCATTCCTTGGCTCACTCTCTCTCTCTCTCTCTCTCTCTCTGTCACTGTTTGTCTCTCGCGTTTTCTCTTTGCTCCCGCAACTCGTTCTCTCTGCTCCTTCTTATCTCCACCGATCCGACACTGTATCTTCGACATCTTTTTTTCTACGTTATTTCTTCCTTCTCTTCCGGTTCGTCGCTCCTCGTTGTTCCACGTTCCGCGAAGATGATTGGGGAGAACTGATATCGTCTCGTGCAGCAGTTCCGAGGTGTTCTCAATTTTCGAGAACAAAATTACTCTTACCTTTTCCGTTTAAAGTGTCGACAATTTTTCATCCGTATTCGTTCAGTTATGCTCTCCGTTCTTAAACTGAAGTTAAAGATGTAGTATATAAAAATGTATGAGGGTAACGCGAATAATATTAAAATGTTCGTATAATCCATTATATGGATTTGTTATTCATATTGTATTGTAAATATTAATAAGTAATTCATATTTATTAGAATAATATTATAAATAGTATATTTATAATATAATATACTGTAATTATTATAATTATGTATAAATATATTATTTATAATTTAATATTATTATTCTAATAATAATATAATATATATATTATAATATATTATAATTATTATAAATAGTAATAAAGTATATAGCATGTAAAGATAATATGCATAAAAATAATCAATTATACCGAAAGATAATCGTAATTCGTAAGTAACATCAATCCACACATTCTTCTCGAGCCTCATTTTCGAAGAGCGCGATCTCTCAGCTCCGTGTTCTCCGACTTTTTCTCTTCGCTATCCCATTTTCGTGATCTCGCGCCCAATCCTTCCTTCTTCCTTCCCCTTTTTGCTGTCTTCTTCTACTTCTGCACGCTTCACTCCCGTGCTTGCTCGTTATCTACGAGGTTTCTGCGTTTTCGTGAACAAGCCGCGTCAGACTTGCAGAGGCTGCGAAAGCAACCACTCCACACCCTCCGGCCACTGTCACGGGCCAGTCACGCGCGTCCATCCGAGATAAGGCGTCGCCATCATCGGCGTCGACAAGGTCGAACAATACCACCAGCGTCACCCTAACGCGAGCATCCGGACGAAGATTCTTGGCGTAGATAGGACCCACCGCGTGATGTGTCGCCCTAATAGTTCTTCGCAGCCTCTGTCTTCTTTACGCTACCCCCGGTGACACTCGTTCTCCATTCCAGCGGAGGATCCTGGTCCTTTTTGCTCCTCTTCCCGGCTGTTTGTACCGAGGGACGGACTTCTTTCATCCTGCTGGAAAATCTTCTCGGGAATCTTCGTTTTGGGTTAAGTACGTTTGGTACGGATTTGGGTTTGGCTTGGTCTCTTCCAAGGTTTCCTCTTTGTTTCATCTTTTCGTCGTAAATTGTAGTCGAAGTTGTATTACTTGTTAATATTTAGGATTTTTTAAATTCCGCTGGAAGGTATTTTCAGGAATCTTGGTTTCTAATTAAATACGTTTGATTAGGTTTGATCACTGTTGATCTGTTGATAGTTCTTCTAAGGTTTCGTTCGGGGATTCTTTTGTCGTAGATTTGAAGAAAAATGATATTTTTACATATTTATTGATGTAACTCATGATTCCCTGATTCTACAAGGAAAATCTTTTGTTTTTATTTAGCTACGTTTGATTACGTTGGATTAGGTTTGATCACTCTTGATCTGTTGATGGTCTCTTCTAAGGTTTCGTTCGGGGATTCTTTTGTCGTAGATTTGAAGAAAAATGATATTTTTACATATATATTGATGTAACTCATGATTCCCTGATTCTACAAGGAAAATCTTTTGTTTTTATTTAGCTACGTATGATTACGTTGGGTTAGGTTTGATCAGTTAATGGTTTCGCCTTTGATCAGACATTTGAAGGAAAATGATATTTTTACACATTTATTGATGTAACTTGTGATTCTTTGATTCTGTTGGAAAGTATTTTGAGGAATCTTGGTTTCTAATTAGATACGTTTGATTACGTTGGATTAGGTTTGATCTGTTGATGGTCTCTTCTAAGGTTTCGTTCAGGGATTCTTTTGTCGTAGATTTGAAAAAAAATGATATTTTTACATATTTATTGATGTAACTTATGATTCTTTTATTCTACAAGGAAAATCTTTTGTTTTTATTTAGCTACGTTTGATTACGTTGGGTTGAGTTTGATCGCTGTTGATCTGTTAGTGATTCTTCCAGTGTTTGTTCAAAGATCCATTGGTGTTGATTTAAAGAAAAATAATATTTTTATATATTTACGAACTTGTAACCAGACAGGTTGATCTTGATGCGTTTATGGGAAATTTGAAGTTAAACTATCAAACCTCTATAATAATATTCAATAGGTACAGTAGCGTTCTACATTACACAGTGTTCTGTCTTTTTTAATATATCAAAATATGAAATTGCGCAAGCGTCCACAGTCCATTGATATCAACCTGTCAGTTTATTTTTACGCCTAAATAACAATTTTTTTACTACATATTCCATTACCGAATTTGTATCGAAAGCATCAAACTGTAACATGTGATCCCGTATACATATTTCTCTGATAATAAAAACCCAATGTTGAAAATATACATCTCCCTTCTTTTCCCGAGAACTTCAAATCATACTCGGCAAAATCGAATTTGAACGAAACGAAATTCTCGAGACTCGCGACGAACGATACGGAGTCATTCGTTAATGGGAGCAATAGTCGAATTCACGGTCGAGTGGGCAAGAGGCAAAAAGAAGGAGGAAAGAGAAAAAGGAGGAGCACAGGGAGAAGAAGCTACGATCCACCGTAGATCCTTGCCAAATTGAGATTATACTCGACAAAAAAAAAAAAAAAGAGTGAAGAGGAAGGGGTGGGTGGCGCGTTCCTCTCGACGGTATAATCCGTCGAATTCCATTAGGGGCGCCACTCATATTCGACGCCGGCCTCTTTCTTTCTTTCTTTTTTCTCTTGCGGGGGGGGGGGGAGTATCGAAAAATACTGTAATTTATCAAGCTGTGGTTACGGTACTGCCCCGGAGTTTCCTGCGCGCGGGGACTTTAACCCTGTCTGGTCTCTCCCTTCTTTTTCTTCGTCCTTTCAGGATCCTCCCTCCTCTCCCGGTGGGGTAGTTGTTAATGCATACGTCCGCCGTGGCCGGCCTCGAAAGTCGACGCCCACCGTTAACGCTGCGCTTAACAATTCCGAGAAGACTTGACTTAGTCCGGGAGAGAGTACGCGATGAAAAGGACGACTCCGCGATTGTCGGGGGAGGAAACAGAAAAAAAGGAAGGAAAGAAAAGAGAAATGGGAACAGTGCACGACGGTGAATTTATTTCGATGAGCACGTGAAAGTATTATCGCAGAGCTTGCAACGTCGCGGAAAAGTTTTCGTGGCAGTTCTCGCTCGTGGGATCTAGTCGACTCTGTGGATCTTTATATATTTACGTATCTATGAATTCTGAATATACAACAGCCGCCGTACGAAAATATATAGAAAATGTCTGAAATGGAACCTACGGGCTAAAAATGTAAAGCCTATTGTTTAAATCTTTTCAATAAATTCAATGTCTGATATAAAATATTGTCGCCGTATTCATATTTAAATTTCATAATTTCATAACGAGTTTAATAATAATAACGTAGATTTTCTTTTTCAACTATCTGAAGATCCTCTACTGTTCACGGATGTATTGTATTTTTAAGTGTTTAAAGACATTTTGCATACATTACTTCTGAATATATTGTTTGTTTTATTGTATATTTTTAAAAATTTACGTCATCTACTGATGACATAGTCACAATTAACATTTTAAAGATGTTTTACACATTCTTCAACATCACGTTGAATACAGTCAATTAGTAAAACGTTGCAATTAATATTGAAAGATATTTTACACGTTCTCCAAGATCACGCGCCATCTACACACGTTCATTTTAATTTAGTCACATTGTTCCTACGTAAATATTCGCGATAATTGCGAGTGTGTCACAATATCAATCCGCTGACTCACGCCATTTGATAAAAGACCTAACGAAAAATGTTTCTCTTTCTGTTTCAGGTACGTCCCTCTATATATTGCAATTACACACGTTCGGCTGATCACGTGAGTACCATTAACCCTTTGAACTCGCCATGTCACGCTACAGGTGACAATAGAAACTCGCTATTAAAACTCGTGCGTTGGAAATTATTTTAAAACCGATCGCTCTTCGAAAGATTGTAGAAAATAAATTACGTAATAATAGCAATAAACAAATAAGAAACGTTGAATTCGACGTGTTTCACATTAATTTGCCTCGAAATGAATGGAAGCGGACGTTTTCGACGAGAACATGGAGAACAGATCGAGTTCAAAGGGTTGAAATCGAGAAGCAGCGGTAATCCTTCTTTTCATCACAAAATTGCCGACGCTTCGGCTGTTTAACAATTTCGCTAGAGAGACTGGCGCTCCTTAATATCGATAATTGCCTCGTAAATTTTCGTCTGTATCGAGGCATTCGAGCGAATATTATAGCCCCCCCCCCCCTTCCGTCACCTCTGCATCGAGAACGGGCATAATATTAACCGGCGTGGAGGAAATTAAAGAGAGGGGAGCTTTTAATAAAATGAAAATCAGCGTAATACGATATTTGCGACGCGGTGTTGGAACGCTGACACAACAAATTTCCATACGGCGATTATTACCACCGGCCGTGACCATTAAAGAATTAATGGCCTGGAAGCATTCGCAAGTCCGCAGCATGAAAACTAAATTAACCCTCGCCGGCGCTGGCCGATACTCCGCTTGGAAAAAAAAAAAACAAAAAAAAGAAAAAAAAGAAAAATCGTACTCCGTCTAATGGCCGTTTCGTGTATGACAATTTTTTCTCTCCGCCGAATTACGCAAAAAATCAATCGCCTGGCTGTTTATCACGCGCGCACGTTCGCGATTCGCGCATATTCGCGTCACATTACAGCGAATGATCGAGGAGTCTCGAAATAATTAAATCGGCTCTCGACGCGAATCGAAACGCGCGGCGTTTTTCCCCAGCTTTCTGTCCGGAACGTTCGAGAATGAAACGTTTTCGCGTGTGAAATTTCGCCGACCTTTCTTTGTGGGAGGAGGGGGGTGGAGAAGGGGAGGGACACGTGCGGTGTATATGAAAATGTGGATCGCGTTCGATGAAAATCAACGTACGTGCGTGTTTTTTTCGACGAACGTGTGTGATTCTTGTTTCTTTTTTCGTAGATAAGCGTCGACTTTGTTGATTTTTGACAAACTTGTACAATAGTGTTTCTAATTCGATGAAATCAGATTTTTAGCAACGTAGAAGCTGAAAATATAATTTTGTTGAAAAGTGAAAATGATCGTGACAGAAGGTAGCAAATTTCGCAAAAATAAAACAGACGATTGTCAATTAATCGATTGTTAATTAAATAATTAAGTATATTAAAGTAAAGGCTGTCGTTTGCTTTTCGTAAAATCGAGGAACAGAGTGTACTTTTATTGACAAAAGTACTATATTATATTGTACTGTACTGTACTATACCGTACTATACTGTACTGATATTAATACTATTTTTATTTTTATTGTATATTATATATTATATTTTTATTTTTATTATACATTATATATTATATTTTTATTTTAATTATAGATTGTATATTATATTTTTATTTTTATTATATATTATATATTATATTATTAAAACAGTGAAAAGATATTGTCAATGAAGGAACACAGATTTTACGAAAACTAAACGACTATCTTTACTTTATATGTACGAAGTATATTACTTATAATCACTAATAATTAACGACAATTAACAACTATAAGAACTAACAATTAATAGTTGTTAAAACTGTTGTAACTATTTTTGTGACATATTTGTTACTTCGAAACTTTCACATTTCACGACTTTTGTACTTTCGCCGTATACTTCATGTATGCAATAAAAATATAATATATATAATAATAACAACAATCTTATATATAATACAATAAAGTATATAATAATAATAATAATAATATATAATAATGAAAACAAGAAAAAAAACGATTCCAATGCAACGTGAAACAAATGCGACCAATGTGACTCGTACTTCAATATCGCTCGAGATATTGCGATTGCCCGATCCTGGCTACACCTTATTATACCTGTGGGCACATCCCTCGAGATTTTGCCGCGAGCTGCGCCCGGCGATTTCTACGAAACGCTATGCAAATGAGTAATTAGTGGAATCTCGGCTAATCGAGAGGATCCGCTCTGATCGAAGAATAATCCGTGATTAATCGGTCCGGCGTGCGGGGTAACGGTAAGGACCGGTATCATTGCGGTACACGCGCCTCTCTGTGCGCCCGTGATTCGCGTCTCTCTCTCTCTCTCTCTCTCTCTCTCTCTTTGCGCGCGTGGAGGAACGACTGGTTGGTAACGGGCACGCGGATATATCTGATCGTTGGCGGTGAATTCATTAACGGGAAAACCGTGGCCGGATCGAGAAGACAATTTTCTGAAAGAATCAATTCTCTCGACATTTTTTTTCTTTTTTCAATTTACACCGATTTCACCGATATGACATAAAATTAATGAGATAATTCTAGTCGAAACGAACGCATAAAGAACGTTGGTTGTTTTAAATATCTCGATTCCCATCAGATACTTTATTCTCTTGTATTTGACAGAATAATCAAGTGTAATTATTAAACATATTGATTTTAATTTTACTACTTTACAGCATTTGTAAATTTGAATTACGAGCATGTAATTTGTGCGTGTTGAAATGACCGTTCGATTTTGTTTGGTTGTAATTTCGAAATTAATAGTTTTGTCAGCACATCTGTGATTGGTTAAATTAGTTCAGAAGTAAATTAGTGTAGTAAATAGACTGTGAAACGAACAGTTTGTCGAATTTGTCAGTTAATGAAACAGAAATTAATGAAATCATCTCGGTTATTTATAACCGATCGGCGATCTATTTAGAGGAAGGGAAAAACAGAGAGAAAGAGAGAGTGAGAAAGAATCAATCTTGAATACACCATTCTGTTATTTATTATCGTAATTACGCGCGTAACCAAAACGTGGAATTTTTCGTTCGAAACAGTTTTTCTTCTCTCAACGTGGGCAACAAAAACAAAGCTTCAGTTATCGATGTTTTTTCGTGGCAACTGTTGTTTCCGATCTCCCGGCGTAAAATGTCCAAAGCTATCGTTCAAAATATTGTTACGATGTTTCACGGACGAAACGAATTATTTCTCAATTCCAAAATAAAAAAGAAAGAAAAAAATTCTCATTTTGCGAGATCTTCAACGACGACGTTTCATTAACATGCGTCGATGAGTTTCTAAGGGGTATATTGAAAAAAAAAATTGTAGACGCATACAAATCTCCTCCTAGCTCAGTAGTGGAACTACATGCTCGTGTTATAGAACAGTGGAATCAAATGCTACCTGAATTCTGCTCAAGACTGTTTGAAAATGTGCCAAGACGTATTAGAGCTATTATCTAAGCAAATGGCTTATGGACAAAATATTATGGTATGATAAAGCTTGTAAATCTGACTATGAAAAAATTCTGGTGCAAAATTGAGTCTACGTTTTTTAATCTTTTCAGCCAGGAAGAAACCTAATCTTAAAAGTTAAAAAATAGCTTCAATTTCCCAAAACTATAAAGAATCGGATAGTCAAGTTTATTTTCATGTTTTTACACTTTATTTAACAATGAAAAGTATTTTTCTTAAAAATTTTTGTTATTGACTCAATTTTGCACCCCACTGTATATATATATATATATATATATATACACACACAAGGTAGTAAATATGTATAATATATTGCATTGACTTGGTTCCAAATGCTGTTACGCGTCATGCCACGTGATGTTCATAGATTAGCATAATTCCAGCGTACATCGGCGCGAACCGAGCGATTTTTCCGCGCAACTTGATGCGTATCGCCGAGCAGACTGTGCGGGCTACCAAGCGTCACCGCACTGAAAGAGAGAGAGAGAGAGAGAGAATTCATTAACAAGACACCGAACAGAGGGTGGCGGACTATTGATGGCTCCGGGACGGTGACGCTGGTTTGCATCGAAACACGCGGGGGAGGATGGCAACAAAACCGAGAGCGACGCTGGCCAACCGAGGGCTAGCGGACAATCGAAACCGAAATCGATAACTCATCGTACGCGTCTACCGTCTCGTCCTTTCTGTTCCAGTTCCTCCACCCTTTCCGTTTATGCGTTTTCGACCCCACCGCGTGTCAATCACGCGACGCTCGCCGACGATACCGAACGAACGAACGGCACGAGTAGTCGAACGTTTAATGACGCGCGCTTTTATGCCCTCTGTTTGGAGCAATCGTTCCTGTTGCTGGAGCTCAAGTTCGCGTGTCCTCTTGGAGAAAGTGGAGGGTGAGGCTATTCTTCGGTTTCCCGGTCATACTCGTCGGGATAAGATTATGAAAGACACTTCGTAGAGACGTTGTGTATGTAAGATTATACATGGATGAGACTTACTTTGGTACCCTGGATCTTTAATCCAGTACTGGCAGAGCTTCGTACAACTGTACGATCGTAGAGTCGAATAGAATTGAAATTAAAATATGCATTGAAACGAAGACGCATGGGTGATGAAAACACGCCTTTTATTAAGTAAAGGCAAAAATTTTAAATATCAGCCTCCGAAAGAGAGAGGGAGAGTTCCCGAGGGAACAATCAGAGCAAACAGAACGATAATAGAATAATTCGATTTCCCGGCCACGCGCGCTCACCCTCGCGCCGAATCCACGGAAGAATAAAACGTCAGTCAGGCTGGTGAAGCCCCGTTTACACAACTCCACGGTCTCACCCTTGAGTGTCTCGACTCACGCGAGACCGAAACAAGACGTCACACCCAGCGAGGTCTGTCTGTCAAGAAGATGAAACGACGAGCGACGCCATTGCCGTGTGCCGTCGCCGGCTCGGAACGCGTTCAAAACGAGCACTGTAAACGAGCGGATTCCGTGATCGCGCAACCCTGTTTCGTAAACAACGCGTTGAATTTCCACGAGTGTTCCGTTTGAAAAATTAGGAAGCATCGTCGATACCTTCCGAAAGAAGAAGCACAATGAGACGCCTCGGTTCGTCTCGGTAGTTTCGTTGTTGGGAATTGGTCAGGTATTGGAGTTTTCTTTAAAATCCTTCCATTTACATGGAGCATTGATTCCACGGTTTGGAATGTAAATCACGTTAATAGAGTCTGTCGGTAAAGAAAACAAAATATTGGAAAGAAAGCTAAGTATAAGTCATAAAACTACATATTTATTTTTTTTTTAATTTTCATTAACCACTCGTGTGGATTATTAGCGACTTGGAATTAAATCCTACAATGTATTACAAAAGTTAGACTGTGTTAGAAAGTTTAGTATTAATTTTAAAACCGTTTCTTTGTCTTTTAGGTGAGAACTGATCGCTAGCGCTACCCCCTCCACTGGGTGGCACTATCTAGTGGAGGGGGAAGCGCTAGCGAGCATCTGTTCCTTCATTTACGTGGAGTATCCATTCCACGGTTTGGAATGTAAATCACGTTAATAGAGTCTGTCGGTAAAGAAAACAAAATATTGGGAAGAAAAGCTAGGTATAAGTTACAAAATTACATATTTAATTTTTTTTTAATTTTCATTATTTACAGTCTCATCAACCACTCGTGTGGGTTATTAGCGACTTGGAATTAAATCCTACAATGTATTACAAAAGTTAGACTGTGTTAGAAAGTTTTGTATTAATTTTAAAACCGTTTCTTTGTCTTTTAAGTGAGAACTGATCGCTAGCGCTACCCCCTCCACTGGGTGGCACTATCTAGTGGAGGGGGAAGCGCTAGCAAGCAAGAAAGTAGAGACAGGGACTCGCGGGCCGCCAGTTAGCCAACTCTGCTTTAGGTTGTCAGTCAGAAAAGGACAATTACATATTTATTTCACAGAAGGTTAACAAAAAAAGAAACAAAACATCAATAATAATGATATTTCAGAAAACAAAAGTAAATTTTATTCACTATCGTTACTGTAATTCGAAAAATCAATCTTTTCTTTTTCATTGGCACAAACTCGTTATCCTCGTCGCTCGAAATATTTGAAAGTTCGACTTCATTTTCATTGTTAATGTTAATTCATTTTCGAATGATTCATTCTCGAATTTATTTATTTTTTCTTTTTTTGCCCAGATACTTATAAATTTGCTGCAACATTTCTTTAAATTTTGTTAGAAATTTAAGGCTCTTGTTGAACATTTGGATCAATGTCTACGATGTATTCTTCTGGTTACGTAAATTCAGATATCGTAAATTGATATAAGGTACAGCGTATAAAAGGTACACGTAAATGGAGAAACTCTCGCCTAAAAGAGAGTACTTTAGCCAAGGACAAGTTTTTAGCCAGTATTGCAGCATTTTTACATTGATACGTTTTCCACTGACTGGAAAATTTGTTCAACTCGTTTCATTCGAACGAAAGTTGTACAGCATAATTTTTAATTGTACCCTTACAACGTGACAGAAGCTCGAGGAAATGTCACTAAAGCGATATTAAAACGACATTTCGAGGATCTCTCTCGCTCTCTTCGCTTCTCCCTCGCGTCGCCTCTCCTTGGCTTCGTCTCTCTTCCTCTCGTGAATCTTCGACCAAGCTCTTTAACGCCGATTCCCCGCGCGACGATCGTTAGAGAATTTTACGGTGCCGTAAACTGTCCCTGTGATGCTCGCCGACTGACCTTTCGCTCAATGGGACATTCTCGTCCGAACGATTTCGAGGGAGGCGAGTGAAACTCGCGCCGATTGCAGGTTATGCCACTTCTAGAGTTCGTCGCGCGAGAGTAGATCTCTCTCACGCGCACTGACGAGATTCATCGTTCTGAAATAGAATTCGTTTTTCGAAAGTCGAATTTTCGAATAGAGAATTATTTGGGCCTTGAAGGAACTTTTTGAGTGCCATATCGTCCGTTTGTTAGAAGAATGACGCGGTTAGAAATTACACAAGTTGCCTAATTACAAAAATTACACAATTTCTTCTTATCTCGTTCCTCCAGTAACTGTTTCCTCTTTCGTTTCAATTTCCTCGTCTTATTTCCTCTGTATCTGTTTTCATACGGATTTCACGAGTTTATAAATCAGAGAATTATTTCGACAAAGGAACTTTCGAAGCTTGTTGCGATTAAAAGTTACATAAATTCTCTAGCTTATCTCATTTCTCCTTCCAAACCATTTCAAACCATTTACAAATTTTCATTTTTCATCTCGCACGTTAGCCATTACGGCCAATGATAATATCAATTCCCTTGACCACGTTGCTCTTCATCATCGAGCCAACGATATGATCGCGCGACAACATGGAAATTTCGTTTGCCTTGGTGTCGTTGCCCGCGACAAATAAACCACGAAACTAGCGCACGCGGCTGTTATTAAATTATCCCATGGCATGCGTATCAGCGCATCAGCCATTAAATCCCCCCCCCCCAAAAAAAAAACATCGCAGACACGAAGTTTCGAGGGTAAATCAACTCGTTGCAACGAGATCGATCTGGCATCCTGGTTTGATCCTGCCTCTCTCTATCTATCTATCTATCTCTATCTCGTTCGTTTCGTCCGATCGACGCAGAGTCGGCGGAGATTTCACTATTAATTCGGCCGTGTTCCAAACGCGTTCACCGCCAGTACCGAAATTTTCACGTGCCAGTACGTCGCGTCACGCCTCGTCACTGGCCGGCTGCTCTCTCTTTTATTTTTACCGTCTGACGTTAATGAGAATTGGCAGTGTGATAGGAGCAGCGAGAGCGGGCAGAGCGTTAGGTAACTAACGAGACTGGTCACAATGCACAAAGGGTATTATTTCCCCGATAGGTTTGAACGGATCCCGCCGAATCCCATTCAAGCACGCTACTTTTTTCCTCCCTCGATTCTCGTTCGTCGCGCGACACCGATTTTTTTTCTCCCTCTTTTTCACTCCTCCGGATCTGTTATTTCCTCTTTGTTTATGTCTCCGTTTATCTACTTACCTATCCAATCGTTGTTCTGTTTGCCCACGGTATCCGATGTTTGTCCCCTCGTATCCGTCGTTTCTTTCTCTTTTCTCTTTTGCTTCTTTGATCTCTTCGCCTGTTTGCAGCGGTAGAGTTCCTAAGAGTGAGAGAGAGAGAGAGAGAGAGAAAGAGTGTGTCGATCTTTGGAGGGAAGAAGCTGTATTCGACACTTGCAATTGGTTTTTGCACGTTTAGTATTTTTTAATGCAAAGTAACGAAATTAAGAGAGAATAATTAGAGATATCAATTTTATTTCGCAAACAAGAATCGTCGTATCATTTTCTGAAATATACTTTGGAATCCTCCGTGTACGATGAGCATTTAATTTCATAAAAGTAAAAGTAAATCGTTTCCTTTCCCTGCAAATTTTAATTACCAATCTGGTTGATGAAATTCTAATCTAATTTCCTCCGAACAATTAAATATGTCTTCGAATTTACATTAGTCGCTTTAGCATTTTATAATCGGAATTCAATTCAGAATCAAATTCTACCAAAATTGTCATCCGTGTGCTCGAACCACACGGATCTTTCTCTCGTTTCAATCATCCCCTCCCCTGATCGTTCAGCATACTATAATTTACCTACACCCTCGGCACAATACTTTTTTCTATATGTCCGTTCGATCAAAGAGGAGATCGACAAGAGGAATAAACGAAAGTTAAGAGAGAGAGAGAGAGAGAGAGAGAGAGAAAGATTGAATTGGTCCAGCGTCTATCCACTCAGACGCGTCTGTACGCTTTTTATTTTCTTCCTTTTATCACGAGCCTTCACTCGTATTCTGTATATGCCTGTCTTTCCATCCCCGTTTGTCCGTTCCACCCTCGACGATAGACAAATAAATAGGCAGATGGACGTTGCTCGATCGACACTCATACTCGTCCCTTTTTCTCACCCCTGTTAAAACGTGCCACAAATGCGGCCACAATTAACTCGAAGTCGTGGCTTGTGACGTGCACTTCATTTCCGAATTTTCTTATATTTATAACTATCTTTATTAAGTTTCTTAACTTTCTTATGTTCATAACGAGGATGTTTAATTTTTTTTGGAATTGAGGCGTTACGAGTGTTACGTGAATTTGTATTTTTGTGAAAGTAATCGAAAATGTGGAAACTTGACAGAGATCTTTCCGTTTATTGGATATTATATAACAGATACTAAATTTCACGTGCATATGTAGGGTGAATATCTTTTCGAATTGTGATAAAATACGAAAAATAGTTTTTATATATGAGTGGTATCGAAAGGCCATAACTGCTGAAAAAAATTTTTTTTTCATACCACCAATTATTTTTTTTTTTTTATTATTATTATTATTATATCATGTAGACGGTAAAAAATACATTCAGATATGCAAAGAACATGATCTTAAAAATTCAAATTTTATCTATCTCTGCAACGTGTTCTCACGAGTGAGTTTTCTCCAAAATCGAGTGGTTTCTCGCTTTCGTGCATAGACCACTCTGCTATTTAATTCTTTCGCATAGTCCATTCCGTCAAAGAGCAACTAGTCTCCCACGCCATGAGTGTACACATTGATCAAATCATTTTCAAGTTAATCCGTTTTGAAATGTAATCTTTTTTGAATTTCCAACGTTTTGACAAACTTTAATGTTTTAAATAAAAATCTAACCTCAATTCAACTTGTGACCGAATCGCAACAGATTGAGAAAGATTTTTCTTATTACAATAATTTCTCGTCGTTGTTAAATATTCCACTGTCAACTAGAAAAAATAAAAAAGGCTCGTCTCGATGGCTACAGTGCGTCCAAAGTTTTCAATACTCTTAATGCGTGATTACTCCAAAACACGTCGATACGTTCGGCGCTCGTAATGAAAGGGTTAAAAATTTGCTTCTACAGCGTTTCACAACGACCTTCGGCCTCGTCATTTTCGCGAGCGCGGAGGGACGCGTGCATCGCGCGTTATTTCATACTGGGCAATTTAACGGGGTTGTTCGACAGGGACACCTGGCGTCGCGACGTCGGTACACCGAAAAGCCAGCTGCGCGGATTATGGCTGCATTTTTCGCATCGAGATTCTTAATGACGTTGCCCGGGGCGCGATGATGCAGTGCTGATCGTTAAACGCAAGCGGCCACGCGAGTCCAGCTATCTTTTATTTGCAACGCGGTCTCGCGAAATATAGGCGCGTGGTTTCGCGCGGGGCAATTAACGTGAATCATCCTCGGGACGATCGTTTAATTTTGGTCGATCGCGTGTTGATCCCTTTTGCTTCTCTTTACTTTTCTTTTTTTTTTTTGTATTGGTGGCAGTTGAGAAACGAGAGAGGAACATTGGTTCCAAAATCGGGAATCTGTCAGAATGTTCGTTGATTTATTTTGATTGCTATTGATGAAATTAATATGAACTTTTTCTTGCTCTGTATTTGTACTTTGTTACCTTGTATTTGTTTTGTTGATCTAATTGTATTAAATAAACTTAATGTAACACAGAGGTGGCTAACTGGCGGTTTGTACATCCTTCCTCCCACTTTCCTGGTAGCTAGCATTACCCCCTCCACTGCATCAGTGTGAGAGTGGGGCTCATGCATGGCGAGGAAGTGTCGATATAGTGAAGAGATCGTTGCAATGGAGGGGGTAACGCTCCTAGCGACCAGGAAAGTACGGGCCGTCAGTTAGCCACTTCTGCGTTACATTAAGTTTATTTATGATAATTTATAATATTATAAATTATTATATTATTGCAAATATTATATTTATAATATAATTTGTAATAATTATATATTAAATTGTCATAAATATTATGAATATATTTGTAATATAATTTATAACTTATTTATTATTTATAATAAGGTGGAGTCGGGGAAAAACAATAGTACAAAATACTAACTTTTATTAGGAATAGATATACATTTATTTCTTTACAATTATACAATTTATTATAATGTATAATATATTGGAATTTATAATAAATTGTATAATTGTATACATCTGACCATTTTAAGAATCTAGAAATGCTCAGAATGCAAAGAATACGCACAATATATAATTAAAATGTAAAAGTAATATAAAATGTAATTATATAAAATTACACAAAGATTCGTAATCTATTTACATACTACAACGTATTTTAACAATACGCGAACGTATAAAGATTCTATATCAATATTAAACTACGTTTACCGTATCTACTTTACAACACTTTGTCCAATTTACAAACATCTCCCTTGAGGCTTTCAATTATTTAGCAAAATTATACTTACATTTTACAAAACGAAAACACGCAGGGACAATTCACATCCAATTATACTCTCAATTTATCGTTTGAGTCAACTAAGAAATATCACCCATCTTACAAAATACTCTCGTCGATGTCACATTTAGTAGATTCACATTAACATTCAATGAATGATAAAAACTGTCGCGATCTCGTGAAAAAAGGAAATTGTCAGTAATAGCAAACTATGGCCCATTTTGAAGCTCGGCTACTTTCAAAACGTATCGTTCACTCGATTCTAAAACAATTTGCTGTCGGATAATTAGTGCGACTGTGATCGGTGGATCAACTGTCTCTCCCGAATCGTTCAACGAAAAACACACCGACAATTGCCACTCCATCGGAATAATTCATCGTCCTACAAGGATCCTATCGCGCAAAGTGAAAATAAGCCGCGGCGGGAAAACTCGGTGGAAACGGAAGAGAAACTTTCCAGCAGCGAAACGCCTTTGCGGCGAAACTCATTAAACGCCTTTCCCCGATCCTCGTTCGCGCGAAGCTTTTCTTTTCGAATAGATAAACAGTCATCCTCCCTCCCCACCTTTTGTACGGATTAAACAAAGCTGGCTCCTTCCACCGGCTTGGCACCGACCTGTAATTACGTAAAGTGCGCGGATAACAAGACCACGGTCGGTAGAGAAAGTTACTTTTCTTTCTTTCTTTCTTACCTTTTTCTTTTTTTTTTCTTTCTTTCTTTCTTTCTTTCTTTGTACCTCTCCGGCAAAGAGCGAAAGCTTCGTTAAAACGCGACCACGTAGGGTAGTTTGAAAGAGCATTCGTTACAGAGAGGAACAGCCTCTGAGGGGATGATTCGTTGCCTCGGAGAGAAACATCCTTCGCGTCCTGTCGCTCCCCCCCCCTTTTCCTCGAGTTTGTACGCGCGAGCATCGTAACTTCCGTTATCTTCGTTACTTCCGCTTGGCGCTAACCATCGATTATTTTAAGCATCTTTCGCTCGGGAGAGCGAAATATTCGGCCAAGTGCTCGAGCGCCAGGCCCGTAAAACTCGTGTCGTTTATCTTTTGGATTTCGTTTGAAATTCACGCGCGCACAGTAGCGATCGAGTTTAGGGTGATTTTATGCGAATTTATTTATTTGTGGAAATGTATCCTCAATTAAATGTGTTCTGCGACAGATGGATATTAAAAAGTTATTAGTTAATTAATGTTAATTATTACATTGAGATCGATTGTAGATATTAAAAAATGTTTATGACTATTAATATTGTTGATTTTCTGCAAACTTTTGTAGATGTATATTTCTAAAATGATTGTATTTTGTAACTAGTTGTCTCGAGGTTTCATTAAAGTTGGAAGATTTGTTATTATCGTAAAGTTCTTACAAGTATTTGAGACGCAGCGATGAAAGTTTGTAATTTCTTTGGTTGTGTGTTCTTCTTTATCAAAACGAAACACAGCAGAGATCAAAATTAACAGAACAAATTTCTTTTCCCTTTCCCCGAAAATAAATTTCACGTATTATCTAAAAAAAAAACAAATTTGACTCTTCCAAAAAATGACCAACTTTCATCGCTAAATTGTATCTCAAACACTCGTAAGAAGACTTTGCAATAACAACGAATTTTCCAACTTTAATGAAACTTCGAGACACGTAAAGATCCTTGTACGCTAAGATTCCCAACACTTTTTTCTCAGCCACGTGAATCTCTGTAATAAAAATTTCGCGACGTGAAACACAGTTTTGCGCCACCAGCGTGAAACATAGGTCACCGATGCTACGCGAAATTTGTTTGATCGTTTTAGAAAGGCCGAACGATCCTCCAGCGCCTCGCGGTTCTACGAAATCGAAAGTTCACACTCCTCCGAACGAGTCGTTCCCACAATTACCGCGGAAACGGTTGAAGACAGAATCGAGCCGCGGATCGTTAATGTTGCATTACGTTTGTGTTATTGCCGTAGAAACCGATGCGGGAATTCGATGAAGCGGTCTTCGCGTTCAGCGACGTTTCGAATTAATAACATTCTATTACGGGTAAATTGCCACTGATGAAAGAGCTATCAAGTGCAATTTATATACCCGGTCTGTTTTTAGCCGGATCGCGTAGCATCGTGTTTCTCCCTCGATCAAATTCGACGCCGTTGTCGCTTTAATGGCAGTTTCGAACCTCGGCGATCGGTATCCTTTCGTTTTATTGAATTTTTTTTTTTTTTTTTTTTGGTGAAATGTAACGACCCGTAGTAACTTTCACCGGGGTGCCGGCAAGCCTTAAGAGTTTGCCATGAAATTTTTACTATGTGCGCAGAAAACAGGAGAGCAGAAATAGGTATTCGATGAACTGGTATAAGTAATAATGTAAATTTATTGTGTTATCGTAATTTGGAAAAACTCTTGTTCTAAATTAGTTGCGCTGGACAACTGATTGCGGACCGTAACGAGTGACCAAACCGTATACTACGAATAATTTCGTCTTTCTTTTTGAACTCGTCGGTGATATCACTGGATAGAAATGATTGGAAGGTGATAAATTGTTTATTGTGTTTTGCCTGTTTTACCCAAGTCTACTTAAAATATTACAATTTTGGGACAAAAGATTCTCGACGTGCGTGGTTCGTCATTCCAGCGCAGGAGGTTAAAGTAATGTTTCTATGAATTTGTGACATTAAGGTAATATTTCAAGGGACGTTTTTTTTTTTTATTAAGCAGTGTATCTGAATTTTAGGTGCACTCGATACTCTAAATTCCTCCACTGTACATTTTAAAACAGAAATGTGAAAAACAAACTATGATGTAGACTAGATGATTAATCTTCATACGTGCAAGTGTCAATATAATATAGGAAAATTACAATATATATTAATTTCCTATATAATTTCAAACTTTACCTCGTAACTGTAAAACTCTTCACTTCCATAAATTTATATCAAAAACACTTTATTTACAAATTTTATACCAGTATCGTAATTCTTCAGTAATTCTCACAAAAGAATCGTAATTCGACAAGTCCGGTCTACTGAACCAATGAGCAAGAAAACGAAGGAAAGAAGATTTTCGAGAAACATAGAAGATTCACAAAGTACACCATAGTCGCAGCGTCGAAAGTCACGTTTATTCGCGAGAGGAACGATCGGCTCGCGGTCGAAAATATATTCGGAAAATGGCGGCGAAAATAATATAAACCGTTATGCCTTTTAGAAGCTCTCGTAACGATTTATTAATGCAGCCGCGGGATGTCATATATTTTTTTCTTCTCGACCGCGGCGGTATCGCGGGACATCCGCGAGATCTTCCCCAAGCCGGTAAATCACGATCCGCGTGCAAGAATACCGGTGGCTATTCATGTATGACCGTCATTATTTACGCATCCCGGTACTAACGGTGCGAGGGTTCTCCCTCCTTACCCTCTACCCTCCAACAAGCCGGTAACACCCGCCAAAGCCCGAAGAAATCCCTTTTCAGACCCATTTTCCGCCTTGGGGATTACCGCGGCTTCTCCTTAAAATTCCACGGGTTTTGTTTTTCGCGCTCGTGTCCGAGGACACCTTTCCACCCTATCCCAATCGCCTTACGGGCCTGCTTTTTATCGGCTAACGTTCGGATTCTCGTGCGTTCTTCCAAGGCTGAATCGCATCAATATTTGCTTTAGCGTTTTAAGAGCAAAAAAAAAAAAAAAAAAAAAAAACACCAATTTGTAATTTTTCAAGGTACGAATCCTGCGAGAGCAAGATTTACAGTTCAAATTTGAATGATTTTTGTAAAAGTGCTTGCGCCTTTGCTATCCATTCTAATCTCTTCGATCCTTGCACTTTGTGCGTCAGTTGTACGAATATTTTGACACTTGTGCTTGCTACGAGTACGTACAGGCCGAGGCGGTTGTAGTTGCATTTAGATTGCAAAATTCTGACACGCTTTTGCCGCGTAATCGCTGCCGGGATGTCGATCGAGATTAATTTCGTGTCGCGAAGGGAACCCGTGTTATTTGGGCTCTAGTCGACTTTTAATTAACGTAGCAACGTTATTAATAAATGACGACGTAACCGTCAAAGAGCGTAGCATAATTAGACCGCTACTTGGATTTTTATTGCAAGTTCATCTAACAAAACGAATCTGGAATTATAATTGAAAGTAGATGTACTATTTGGTACAATTACTTCTGTACAATTTATATGTTAATATTAAAATTATTAAATATGATTAAAGTCATTAGAATTATTAAACTTGTTAAATGTTATTAAAATTATTGAAATTATCAAATATATGTTATATGAATGTAAATATATATATTAAAATTTTCCACAAGCGCGTAAAGCGCATAGAAAGATCTACAATGTAGGGCAACATGGTTTAACAAGTCTCTGCAAAGCTTTCCCTGCCCCCGTTCGTAAATTCGTATTTAAACTCCAATTAAATCACACTCGCGTCTGACCACTGACGACCACTATCCACTGAAGAAGATCTCCACTACATTCGACTTTGAAACGTAAGTTTCGATCTTTAATTCCACTCCAACGTAGATTCAGAGAGCCTCTAGAACTGGGCAGACGGAAGGAAACGAGTGACTCTGGTATTTTCCGTTTTCCGCTCGCGGGAATCCCGATTCCGTCGTTAAAAATAATCTCCACTGAGTGGCGGCTCTTCTCTTCCGAGAATGTCCGCAATTAATGCTGTTTTATGGAGGAAAACTCGTGGCCCCGTTGGGTAGAGGGATCAGAGCTTCAGAAGATGGCCACACGGACGAGAGGATTTCGTTAAGTACTTCCCACGAGATGGGACGTTTATCCTTTTTACTCCCGAATTCGGGCGAGCCCCAAATGCGAACTTTATTCTTTCGCCACGGCCACGCCCCACGTCACGAGAACGACCTCACCACGTTCTTTCGCGTCTTTTGAGAGCAATCGCTAATCTGTTTTCGATGACGTTGGGGGGAAGAAGATTGTGCGGATGAATCATCCGACGAAACAGCGTACAAAACGATGAAATTATCTATTTTTTTTCGTAATACATGTCCCCGACATCGATAGTCTCGCTCTTTAACTTCTCGCGCCATGCACGTCGAGAATATTTGTCCCAAAATTGCAATATTTTCTCAGTTTTAAGTATATTGAGATATAATCCAGACGAAGCAAATAATAGCCCAGCGATGTACCGATGAATTCGAAAAGAAGACGAGTTATTGTATACGGTTTGGTCACTCGTTATGGTCCGCGAACCGGTTACTAGCGCAAGAGGTTAAAAAGTAATGGAAGAAAATTTTAATTATTGCTATGCATCGAGAACATGTCGAATAGAATCTCGATGTAAAATACGGATCGAAAATATCAACCAGATCATTCTAGACTTCAGATGTTAAAGATCACTCTGTATCAGCCAACTGTGGTGTATTTCATGATTTCTGGTAGCGCGTAGAGCAAATTATTTAGAGTAAAATATTATTATTATTCATCAGAGTGAGTTATTGTCTTTTTCTAATGTGTTTCTTATACGTTCGCTATTCATAAAACACGTTTCTGTGCTTAAAATAATATAGTGGGGCTCACTTGAGAAAAAGTTGGCAAAAGTTTGGCCATCTCTATTCTATACTATATAATATAATATATTACGTTCTGTTCTATTCTATTCTAATAATATAATATTTTTCTAATATAATATAATATTAATTTCTGTTCTAACAGTATAATATCTTTCTGATATAATATAATATTAATTTCTATTCTATTAGTATACTATTTCTCTAATATAATATAATATTAATTTCTATTCTAATAATATAATATAATTTTCTAATATAATGTAATATTAATTTCTGTTCTAACAATATAATATCTTTCTGATATATGTAATATTAATTTCTATTCTAATAGTATAATATTTCTCTAATATAATATAATTTCTATAATTAATAATATAATATAATGTTAATTTCTATTCTAATAACATAATATTTCTCTAATATAATATAATATTAATTTCTATTCTAATAATATAATATAATTTTCTAATATAATGTAATATTAATTTCTGTTCTAACAATATAATATCTTTCTGATATATGTAATATTAATTTCTATTCTAATAGTATAATATTTCTCTAATATAATATAATTTCTATAATTAATAATATAATATAATGTTAATTTCTATTCTAATAACATAATATTTCTCTAATATAATATAATATTAATTTCTATTCTAATAATATAACATTTTTCTAATATAATATAATATTAATTTCTATTCTTATAATATAATTTCTATAATTAATAATGTAATATTTTTCTAATATTAATTTCTATTCTAATAATATAATATATTATATTCTATAATAATAATAATAATAATAATAATAATAATAACTATCGATCAGAGCCACATGCTCTCTCTCATCGTTCCGTAGCAACTCGCGACGATCGAGCGAACTGGTCGTGTCTCCCCGGCGAAAAAGAAAGGAAAGAAGAGAAAAAGAAAAAAAGAAACGAAGAAAAGAAGGAACATCCTGTTTCGATTAACGAGCTGCCCCGTGGCGAGTACCGGGCAAGAGCAGCCGAGCATCCTGGCGCCAGCGAGGAGAACGCTCTCGCGAGGAGATCGTGAAGGATCGTTTCGACACGCGTGGAACCGTGGATATCGCGTGACGATCCACGCCGCACGAACCGAACGTGGAGAAGAAGCAAACGACGCGGGACGTTTCCATCCAGAGGCGGCTCGAAGCGGAAACGCCAGGCACAGCGTCAAGAGTTAAACGGCCTGGCCGCCGGGCGTAATTAAACTTCGTCGCTTAAAAATCAGAGGAGCCGCGAAGAAGCCGCCGTAAACAGTCGACTTTCGGAGAGTGCAATACTTCGGCGAGGCTGGTAATTAACGTTCTGTTCGGTGACTGGCTCGAAGCTTTTTAGAGGAGGGCTTTTGCGAAAAGGGAGAGAGATACAGTGTGTTTGATAAGAACGTGGACACTGTTTTTCTCTGGGGGAAAGATATTCTTTTTGTGGGAAAAAGAAAGATTAAAATTCTGCTTTTATTCTACTGGAGATTGAGATTCAAGCGAGTTCATTTGCCTGACAATGCCAACATGTTTTTAAAACACTGTCTTCTTATTGAAAAGCAGGCTTGATATACATAATAATATGGTGGACGCTTCAGTGTCCTTGATCTAATAAATATATATTCTTTTTCATATTTGAAGATCAATCGTGTGAAAAGAAATACGAACTCAGCGTTCAGAAACGTTCGATATCCTTGCAAAAGTTTGTTAGCAAAGTGTGTGATAATATTTTAGATTCTTAGTATTGTCGATCTGTGCGGGAAATTTTTTACAAAGAGAATTTTCTTTTTTCTTCGGAGAAACGAGGTGCACGTTGTTATTGAACACGCTGTATTTTCGTTCGCCTTCGCTCTTCTCCTTCGTTGGCTGCGATTTCATCCTCGAGTGGCTCGATTACGTGGAACAGAGCGGTGAGGTCGAAAAGAAAAGCGCGAGGCGACAACTCCGCGCAATTTTGACAGTACGGTGGTTAAAAATGTCGAATCTCGAGACAAACCGGTTCTGAGATTAATCAGATTAATTCCATGCTCGTAGATCAATGAAATTATTGAGTATTATACTAATGAAACGTAGAAATGAAACAATTTTTCCCGCTTGCCAGTCTAGTTGAAAAATACAAAATTCTGAAACTTCGACTGAAAGTTGGATCAACAAACAAAGAATGCTGTTTCGTGGCGCTGTGATTATTGAAAAGTGCAACAAGAATTTGAAAATCTCGTATCCAACAGAGATGGAAAATTGGGTCAGAATTTGGATCAATGAAAGAAGAACGCAGTTTCGTGATTACAGAAAAATACAGAAATTTGTAAATCTCGAGTCCAATGAAAATCAAAAATTGAATCTAAACTTTGATCAATAAACAAAGAACGCAGTTTCGTGGCAGTTTTCGCAATTATTGAAAAATGGACAGGAATTTGAAAGTCCCGAGTCCAGTCCAAGATGGAAGAGTATAATCTGATCTGGTTCACGCGTAAATGGCGAAAAATTTGAAATTTCATCTCTGGCAAAAGGAAATCGAACTCGGTTGCTGAAAAGAAAAGAGACGAAATACCTCTTTAATTCCCTTCGATTGCCTCTCGTGAAATTCCATCCTGGTTAAGGGAAAGATAAAGACGAGGGTTGGGGGTGGGAGGCAGTCTGAGGAATTCGGTGACCTCCTCCGCCGATAGGATCTAAATTAAATGGCTAATTAATTGGCGGGATATGCATCGCGGTGAGCAATTAATTGCCTTATTTCGCGGTGCTGGGATTGGCCTGCGGTGACAGCTTGATGAGAATTATTACGTCATTAGGTCAGAGGAGAACCAGCAGACGTTCCTGAATCCTAATCTCTGGACAAATAACATTTTCGCTCCGCTTGGAATTAACTCGCCGGAGAGAGGTATTTGCAAATTTTCCCCATTTCCGCGAAATTCGTTCAGACAGACGGGACTAATGATTCGAGAACTTTAGCTCGCCACGATTTGAATATCAAAATGTTAATTACTCCGGTCGATTAAATCGAAAATTGTCACTTTTTTCAGTTTCCACACTTCCTTCACTTTTCCTTTCAGTTGTTTTTTTTTTTCTCGAGTCTCGAGTGCAAATTGTCGTTTGTTAGAAAAAAAAAGAAGATCTACTGACGTGTGATTGTAATTAACTTTTTGGGTCTGTACAGACCCAAAAGAAATGAATGAAATTTCAATAGATGTTAGTAATGCGTGCTGTATTCGTTGCTTTTTCCTTGGAACAATCATCAGTTCAATCTCGCTGTGGTCGAGACTTTGATCCGATATTTATCGATTTGCCCGCATACTTGCGAAATCCCGAGCGATCGTTCGTCGAATCACGACTGCCACGGGATTTAACTCGGTGCCATTAGGGTCGACTGGTTCGTTCATTTGTCACTCCGAAAGGGAAGAGAAAATCTTCTAACACTAGACACTACCGAAATGGTCAAAACGACCAATTTAAAATTTTTATATATTTAGCTGTTAATTTTATATATTTAACAATATATTTTTAGAGGCTCGAATGGTTATATAAACAGAAGCTTGTGTGCTTCATTGTTGGATTCTGTGTAATAGAGTCAATACGCTTATAATTTAGAAGAATTTATTCCCTTACAGTCGTGGTCGTGTATGAAATAGAATGATATAGAATGATTTACAATAATTTAGAACGCTTAGAATATGATGAATGTCGAATGCTCTCGAATATGATGTAGAATGATATAGAATGCCTCTATAATGATTTAGAATGTTTTATGCTCTTGAATATGATGTAGAATGATTTAATGATATAGAATGTCTCTATAATGATTTAGAATGTTTTACGCTTTTAATGATATAAAATGTTTGCTGTCGAATGTCTCTAAAGTATGTCCTTATATATATATATATATATATTTGGTTATCATCGTCAAGTGGAAGAGGAAGGAGCATAGATGACCAACTATTGGATCTTGCCCTTATGACTAACTATTCACAGTCCACTTTTATGTGGACTGTTGCTAGCTCATTGTCAGTATTTGCATAGATTCCATATTGTCATCCAACATCATTCTATTGCGAATTCTTTTTCCTTTTCTTTTCATTTTCATTTCTTTGCTGTCAATTTTATATTTCAGACGTCGGTAGTTTTAATGTTGATTGGTTGGACGTTAGAGAGACCACAGCAGTTCAAGCTTTTCAAATTTCGTGATTTCGGAATTTTTCAATTTTCGGAAAGTTCTGATCAGTGAGAACGTGTAATACGAAAGAAAATTAACACAATTAACGAGTGACGCAATTTCAAAATTAGAAAGAATGAATTTATTCTAAGAAAAATATTTGTTTGTTTCACTCGTCGGTTGATTAAATAATTTGCTGCGTTGATGTTCAATCGGTTGATGAAAAAGATTGAAATCAATTTCTACAACGTCAGTAAACAATCAATATATAATTTTTCGTTATCTGATCGTTAGTTTGCTTTCAAGCTACGTTATAAATCTTTCACTTTGTTTTCTCGCAATAGAGCTACGTTCTGTTATTAAATTTTCCACAATATTACACAAAAGTACTAATTTTTACGACATTAAAAAAGAGGCTTTATAACTACATTGAAGACAAGAAAATTTTGATCGATCGAGTTAGATTCGTGTTAAATTGCAAAACCAAAACTAAACGATTTCACTTTTCATACTGATTTCAATTTTACTGATATTTTTTAAAAATTTTATCTTCCTCTTCTCAAGGAAACTTTATGAATAATTGCCAATTCTGAGCTACATAAATTCTACAAAAGAGAAATATTTTAAATTGTAGCCACTCTGACTATAATTAAAAATTCTTTGTATTTTAACAGATGTAAGTGTCACTGTGCGTTATTTCTATAGTCAGTTTCATCAGTTCGTGTCTTTCAGCAAAACAGATCTATTTCATTTTTCATGCATTGAATTTTACACTGATATTCTCTAAAAGAAATTTTATTTTCCTTTTCTCAAAGAAACTTTATGAATAATTGTCAATTACGAGCTACGTAAATTCTACAAAAGAGAAATATTTTAAATTGTAGCCACTCTGACAATAATTAAAGATTCTTTGTATTTTAACAGATGTAGGTGTCACCGTGCGTTATTTCTATAGTCAGTTTCATCAGTTCGTGTCTTTCAGCAAAACGGATCTATCTCATTTTTCATGCATTGAATTTTACACTGATATTCTCTAAAAGAAAATTTATTTTCCTTTTCTCAAAGAAACTTTATGAATAATTGTCAATTATGAGCTACGTAAATTCTATAAAAGAGAAATATTTTAAATTATAGCCACTCTGACTATAATTAAAAATTTTTTGTATTTTAACAGATGTAGGTATGTATAACTGTGTGTCTATATTTCTTTGGTCGGCTTTATCAGTTCGTGTCCTTTAGCAAGACACTGTTATCGCAAACGAGGCGTGCATTCGGCACGGTCGCCGCTGTTCACGTGATTCATTGTTTCTTCGTCCCTTCGAACGAAGGCACGGAGAAAAGGAACCGAAAGGGGAGGATGCAACCCCACTTCTGGTTTATCTTGCCGTGGCAACAAATCTGCGTTCATCAGCAGCTTTCGAACGCCTTTATTTCGAATAAATACTTTCCCTCGCGGTGCTGTTTCCGTACGTCGGATATAAATTTGAGATCGGATCAAGAACAGCACGCGTCGTGACGTACGAACGTGTTTCAACGTTTCGCTTTGATTGCAGCTTTGAAATAAATTAATATTTGCATTTTTTTAATTTATCCTTCGTTACTATTCTTAACTAAAATGACCATTTGATAATTTTTGTTTGGATATTTTATGGATGTAGAACTATTTCTGGAGACTCGAGTGATTTTTAAAATACACAAATGAAAGAAGCTGCTGTATTATAAAGATTTCTTTTACTTTTCTTTTACTTTAACGTCACTGATGGAAATTTGTATGCTTCGGTCGATAGTTCCACTGACAAGGGGATTTTTTTTTTCCATCTGCTCGGAAACAAATTTTCATTATACATTATTAATTGATATACAAAGTAAATTTCATTTTTGTTATTTATTTCATACTTTATTTCTCTTTTATCGAGTGTTTTAGCTCTAAATAATCAACTATCCTCATAATAATTAAAGAAAGAACAAAAGAACCGTGAATGTCTTTAAAAAATTCAATTGCATTTGACCTCAAAAAAAAAAAAAAAAAAAAAAACAACATGTCTTAGAAACCATTTACTTCATTCGCAAGTGTTGCTATATTCAGAGACAATGTTCGTCCCACTGGCTGACGCTGGCTCGAACGAACACACCGCGATTCCTTACAAGGACTTATCGTTCCGAGACATCCCCTCGTCGCAGCTAACCCCTCGAGGAGTTATCAGGAAAAATTATAGTAGTCGCGATGATGGGGACAGCAGAGGCCGGCCACGCGAATAGTGCAAACTGATTCGCCTTTTCTCTCGGCGTAAGAGTCAACGGGCACGCAATCATACATCGTGGGCAAGGACACGAGGAGGAGGAGAGGGGCCAACTGTCGTGACAAGAAAGCCGGGGGTCAATCTTTTGTTTGGCCGCGACCTTTTGTTTCACTGTTCTTGCAATTACTCACGTATCCGGCGCGGTCGTAAATTGGAGGGAAGCCTTTTTCTACACGCGGCGTGTTTCCCTCCTTCCATCCCGTGTTTTCGCCGTGACTTCCTCGCGAGAGGAGCATCCTCCATCCTTTCACGATTGACACCTCGGACGCGGAACTCCGTAATTGCTGAACGCGTAAAAGCACATCTTTGCTTTTACCTCCAGCCCTTTCTCGTAACCCTCGTCGTGCCGCGGATAATGATTTAGCCGCCGAGTTAAAAGCCGGTCGCTCGAAATATGAAAGAAAGCTCGCGTTTTCGAGGGCATAATAACCTGGTCCGTACATTGTTCTCTCTTTCAGGCGTGAGAAATCTGGATTCGAGTCTAGTCTAAGTGATACACGTTCTCCGAACACCGAAATAAATATTATCTCGATGTCAGTCCAACGATTGACGGTGAGTTGTTATGCAAATTGATGTTTCTCGGGAGGAACATAGTTAAAAAAAAGAAAAAAAAATAGAAAGTTATTGGTTTGTAGATTGTTAACCTCTTAGCTGTGTATACTCATGAAGAAATTATTTGAACTGAAGTTTTTCGTGGAAAATGAAACGTGTTTGTATGTTTTACACATTTTAGAATAATTTGAGTTTGGACTTGACTGGGTTCTTTTTACTTATCGTTTCTAAATACTTATTATTAATTGATATTAATTAAGTTAAACTGCTTGATATTAGTTATCAGTAATTACATTACATTAACGAAGCTGAACAATGTAACTGTTGATTTTTCAAAAGGAAAGCGTCGTTGCCTTGTAATTTAATTTAAACGTCAATTTTACAACAGTTGTACAGGTACTCCGTGTTTGACGAGTATAATCGTCATCACGTCAGTTAAAGAATCATCAGTCAAAGAAACCAATCTCTGTGGGTTTTCGAGTAAATTTTTGAGAACGTATGTAATTCAAAGAAACAGATCATAGACTCTCACGTGAAACGTTGCAATACAATTACACAAAATTACACACGAAGTTGATAAAATTACAAAAATACCTGGCACGGTATGGACAGAATTTTGAAAAAAATTCCGCAAACGTCACGTACGCGAACATTCGCCTAATAAAGACGCGTCTCGCGACCACACGAGCAGAGACACGAAATCGATAACTCGCGCAAACATAATTTACATTCCTCCATCAACCGTGTCCGAAATCAGTCATCTGTCTCTTTCGATTCACGTACCATGATCTCCTTCCCACGGATTTCCAAGCTCGAACAAATCGAAAAATCAGGGAACACGAACCTCTGTGAGAAGCTCCTTCAGCTCATTATGACCACTTGCGCTGATTGCGGACCATAACGAGTGACCGAACCGTATACAATAATTCGTCGCTTTTCATTTCGAACTCGTCGGTATGATGTCACTGGATAGAAATGATTAACAAGTAACAAATTTATCATTTGTTTTGCCTGAGATTATATTTAAATATACTTAAAAATTGAATATATTAATTTAAATTATTATTATTAATATATATTATTTATGTATACAATGTATATTATTATGTATTATATATATATAACATTATTATATTTATATTATAAATTGTATTATATTATAATACTATTATATAATATATATATAAAATAATTAATTGTTATATATTATTATATATATATAACTTAAATTAAATTCATATTAACTTAAATATATTAAATATATTTACTGCAATTTTGAGACAAAAAGTTCTCGACGTGCGTTGCTCCAGCGCAAGAGATTTAAAAATCGGATGAAAATGGAAAATTTTGCCCCAACAGAGCGGGTGAAAATTTCAACGAAGAAAATTCCTCGGTTCTCAACTGGAGGACTGTTCCAAACAAAAATTTGTCGAAGTAGATGAGGAATTGTTAGGCGATGGGGGAGAAATCTTTTTCCTCGAGAAATCTCCCTAAACCGTGTTCCGCGAAATGTCCACTCTCTCGACGGGTTTCCAAGTGACCGTTGCCAAGGGAGGCAAGAGACTCCACTCGAGCAACCCTCGGCTGCTTTCTCAACCCCTCCACCCCCCTCCCCCTCCCCCTCCCGCCGTTCAAGTAGAGCGAAACATCGCGGCCTGCCTGGCGATTTTCGAAAACGAGGAAAACGGTCGAACATGCTCGAAGAATGAAAAGCTGATCGCTACTCTTGGAAAGGAGAAAAAAAAAAAAAAAATGAAGAAAGAAAGGGAGCCTGATGAAGGGAGGGACTCGGAGAGCGTAATTTGTCGATGAACGGCATCTCATAGTTTCATCCCTCCGCTGGCTCTCCTCCATGCTACGTCTCGTCCAACATTTCTTTGTTGATTCGTCGCGACGCGTTTGACAATGTGGATCTTAAAATTCTCTCGTTCTCTCGCATGTGCGTTACGAATAAAAAAAGTGATTTTTACTGGCTTCATTTGATGCTTCAACTCGTTAAACAGCAATTTTAATAATGGAATATTTGTATAATAATTCCTTTGTGTTGATTCGTGTTATCAACGCCTGCTTTTATAATTTGCGCGTTATGTTACAACATTGTAACATTGGAATTTTGCTAATTAATGTGATATTTTTCATTAGTTAGCTTATTCCCTTATTTTATCATTATTTAGGTAATTTCAAGAAACACACATACAAGAAAATAGGGAAAAAGGAATTGTTCAACTCAGTTTTAATTCAGTTATAGAACAGTTTTGAAAATAGCTGATAAAATCTACGAAATTTTGCAACGAACTGTGACATCACTGTGACAATTTCAACGGTATGTTCAGTACCAAAATCAAACAGAAACAGAAAAATTACAACATTGAATTTGATAATACGCGAACATATGAAAAGTCTTGTTTTTCTTCTGTACGATTTTTGTCAATTTCCGTTAAATTTATTTATTAACGAAATTACTATAAATTAAATTTATTATAGATTGTCCATTATAAATTAAATTTAAACTCTCGTTCCATCTTTAACGCGTGTCTTTAACAATTGACGAAGAGTTTCCGAAGAATCGATGATTCGATTTGCACCGATTGCGTCGTTCCTGTCGCGTTCACCCCGAATAAATAAATTAGGAACGAAGGATGGTTAGCTTGTCGTTGTTAATTACGCGGGACGAGTACCTTTCGGGGTGGGAAAGTTTGCAGCATCGTTGCCCGCCTAGGAACTTTCTATTTATCCGTGGCGCGGTGTCCGGTAATTGAAAAGAAGAATTAAGGGAGAATAGGATCAGGACGGACAGGCGCAACCTGAACAGTTCATTTAGCTACACACCGTGGCTACACCGAGGGAATCGAAAGGAAGAAAGAAAAGGAAAAAGAAAGAAGGCGAAGAGACGAAGGGTGAACTGATTTTATTCCCTTGCACTCGAAGCTTTAAAGAGTTTCGAAGGTGCTTCGAGAGGCCATTGAGAATCCTTAAGAAGCTCTCCTGCCTTCGCAACTAATTAAAATTCTTCCCCCCTCTTTAGATCTTTTGAAACTGCCCGAGCCGATCAATCTTGCCGGGATCTAACGTTTCCCTGTAACGAACCGTTTCGCGATGAAGAAAAAGAAAAAAAAAAAAACAAAGGAAATAATGGGGAGGGAAGAGAAGAAGACAAGAGGGGGGAGGAAGAAAATACGGATAAAAAAAGGGGGAAACAGGAGAGAAGGGAATGGTAACTCACGCACGTTCACGCTCGAACAATTCCAACAAACAATAAGACACGAAAACCGCGAGCCTTCCCGGCGACGAATGTTTTAACCCGCGTTGACCCTCGCGAGAGTGGCTGTGATTATGTGAATCAGCGGGGCTAATTCCTCTTTGCCATTTGTCGTTGACCTGTCGCTTTGTTCGCCCTCGGTTCCCCTTTGTCCACGTTTATTAAATCTTGCTCGAGATTTCGAACGCTCGTTTCGCTGCACAACGATCATCGAGATCCGCGATACTTCATTATCAGCTCGTTCGAAGATGTGGGAGGAAGGTTCGAAAGGGCGTTCAGCATTCGAGTTTTCGGCCATTCTGTTCTTTGCGCAAGATTTTTGCAGGATTTGTAGCAACAGCGTTTGTTCTTGATTGAATTTTTATGATTTGTGCTGCGCTTTGGCTAGAAAAAAAAAATATCGAAATATTATTTAATTGTAGTATTTTGGTACTAATTAATCAGATCAAAGTATCGTTTATTTGCTGCGATAGTGACGTGAGTCAACATTTGCAGGTAACAATTATTTCGGAGAAAAATAAGGTTGTAGTTCCTACAGTTCTGTAAGTGTTCATGTTCGAAATATTATTACAATGATATATATTATTATAACATTGTTACAATTATGTGTAAATGTAATTTATAATAATATTAATTTATTATATATTTATTATTTTTTATTATTATATAATATACGTATATGTTATATATTATATTTCATTATACCATATGATTATACATTTTGATACGTAATTATATATTATCATATATTTTGTGCAAGATTTTTGCAAGATTTATAACAACTGGGTTTGTTCTTGATCGAATTTTTATGATTTGTGCTGCGCTTTAGCTAGAAAAAAAAAATTGAAGTTCTGTTTATTTGTAGTATTTTGGTACTAATTAATCAGATCAAAGTTTATTTACTGCGATAGCGACGTGAGTCAAAATTTTGGAGAAAAATAATTGTTAGTTATAGTTCCTACAGTTCTGTAAGTATTCATGTTCGAAATGTTGTTACAATGATATATATTATTATAACATTGTTACAATTATGTGTAAATTTATAATAATATTAATTTATTATATATTTATTATTTAATATTATTATATACAATAATAATATTATATTTATTAATAATAATTTATAATAATGTGTGATATAATATACGCATATGTTATATATTATATCTCATTATGCCATATTATTATACATTTTGATATATAATTATATATTATCGTATATCATAATTGTATATTTATATTTTATATTATATTATATTTCGTTATATCACATCATACAATATTACATCATAATTATACGAAGACAGCATCATGCTGCAATAAAATCATAACAAGTACATTCGAACTCGTTTTCCCTAAAATTATGACTTTTTAATTAATCATTATCGCAGCGAACGTTAAATTTCATGCCACTTAGCGATATTTTCTCTGTCCCGGTAACAAAACGTTTACACACGCTAACGAAATAATTTCCATACGAAGTCTGTCCGCGATCCATCGCGAAACTTCTCGACGTATCTCGAAGTCCCGTGATCGAAAATTTATCGAGACGCGCGTGCGGTAAAAATCCACTAGGAAAACGAAGTCCCGCAGCCCACATGGTCGCAGAGATTAATTGACTCGGCGCACGAACAGGCAACGTTCGCCTCGAAAGCAACGATTCGCCTCGTGTTCTTTGCCCAGAAACAAGTTGATTCGCCTGTTCGATTAATCCGAGAGAATGGCGGAGAGGGACGGTTTAATTAATTGCAATTACGCTAGCGAGCGGCCGAGACTCTCGACTCGAATCCTTAGGACTCGGTTTTTGAGGTGAAAACGTGATTATTCGTGCCACGCGTGCACTCTGAATTACAAATGCGGCGACACGCGTTGCAGCGAGACAAGATTCAAGAACACGGATACAGGGTGCGTTAATACGGTCGATGCCAGTGACTCACGAATAGAAAGGCAAAGACGGATATAGAACTGAATGGAGAAGGGTATCTCCTCGATTTTTACGAAATAACTATAAATACCTCGTCGTGAATTCCTCCTCCCCCCCCCCTCCGAAGTTCCTTCTTTGGAAATAATTTTAATAATTCTCTCGGGATAAATATATATTTCAGCTTTGTTTTTTAGTTTTCCTTCGAAATTCTGAATGACCCTGCTTTTAACTTCTAGAAAAATTAACTTCTCGAAGAGACTGCTCGTAGATGGTGAATTTTGATCTTACAATTTATAATCTCGTGTCAGAATCCTGATAGGAAATTCTTTTTTGCATAATTTTAATTCTCTCGGGAAACTAAAATGTATGTTTCAATTTTATTTCGTCGCGAGTGATGTTCTCTCAATTTGCTTTCAAAATTCTGGTACTAGTTTTAACCCTACGAGGCCAAGAATATGTATATTAAAAGAGTTAATTCGCAAGCTATGATTTTAGAATTTTCTGTTAAAAATCTCCAACTATTCTTTCACGGGAGTGAAAGGGTTAAGTGTATGTAAACCTAGTTACAAAAAAAAAAAAAAAAAAATTAAATCACAGTGACACATTTTAAATTTCTTCAAAGTATTACATTCCAATTAAGAGTTATTTTTACGCTGGAATTATTATTGAAGCAAAGAATTTTCACCAAAAATCATTAAAACAGAAACAAAACTATATAACACAATCTCGTACAGGAACATCAATTTGTTTCATGAAAAATCATTCGAATCTCTAAAAATACATTAGGAAAAATTATAAATCGGTCGTTTCGACCAATTTGGTAGTTCTAGATTAAACGTTAAACATTTATCACTAGCTTCAACCAACTAGTAATGCCACCAGAAAAAAAAAGACACAAAATTATTACACTTCGTCCCATTCGTTTTAATTTCTTGTATCGTGTCCAGAAGAAAAGCCAGCATCGTAAAGATCGATATACTTTCCTGCTTCGAGGCGTTGAAACAGTGCTTCCTCGAAGCCGTGCCGCCTGTGCAATCAGTACAGTCTGCGGTGAAGGCAGTTTGCGGTCGCGAGAGCGAATGTTAAATTGGCCAGACACTTTCGCGAGAGGCCGAAACGAACCGGAATTCGCAGGTGTCTCCGCGACGAGCGTAAAGCAGACAGGATCCTCTGGCCTCGTCTCGTTCACGGCTCGCCTTTCTATCTGTTTCCTTTCTCTCTCTCTCTCTCTCTCTCTGTCCCGTTTCGTTCGTTCTTCATTCGCGGCTGTAATTAACCGGTTTGTTTTGCAAACCAAGAGCCGCTGCCACTTGTCACGCTGCGTCGAGCGAGGGGGGGGGGAGAGGAAAAAAGAAAAAAAAAGAAAGAGAAAGAAGAAAAGGTTGAACAGGCGAATGAATGCCAGCTCATTTGCATGCCATTGTTTCAATATTTGCCCGACTTCCGCGACCACGGTTCGGTTGTCCTGGGAAATTTACGGCCTTCCGGTACGAGGTGAGCGAATTTGTTGGACGAGGTTCGTAGAAGTGAATCCGTGATCTTTGTTGAGATTTTGAAGCAATTTTCTCTCTTCAGTTTTTTCTTCTTTTTTTTTTTTTTTTTTTTTAATTGTTATTTGGAGCCGAACTGACTAATTGGCGCTACCCCCTCCACTGCATCCCCTCTACTTGCTTAACAGACTGAGAGAGTGGGGGTCTTGCACGGCGATCGATGCAGTGGAGGGGGTAGCGACCAGAAAAGAGTAGGGGAAAAGGCCTATGGACCGCCAGTTGGCTCTAATTTAGAGATCATTCATTGCGTTGTGTTGTTCGACAATAAAAATGCTCGAGATTTGAAAGTTCAGATCAAAGTGTGAAAGAACATATACAGGGTGGTCACTGATATAAAACAAACATAACTTTTGCAAACACGTGCTTTTGTAACCTTTTATTATTTTATTTGGAAATATAATTAATAGATTTTTCTTCTGTATTTCTTCCTGTAACCTACGGAAGAGGAAAATAAAAAAAATTGAAAATTAACAAGTTATAACTTTTCCAAACCCTTCTGTTTCTCAGTGGCCATCCTGTATTATGTCTGTTGTGAGAGATGTTTCGAAATTTTATTGTATATATATATATATATATTATAAACATATAAAATGTATATATTATATATTATACATGTAATAAACTAATACGAGTCAGGAACGATTTTCGTACTATCACTAGTAGAGAAAATATTCAGATTCTCGCGAAACACCCCGTATATCCGCTCTTTCCTCGATTGTAGTTTCAGCGTACTGCACACCAAAAGCAATCATCGTTTATATATCAATTTAACGGTAGATATCATCGAGTTAATATTTCGTGATACGCAGCCTGGATTATCGGTGTTCTTTCTTGGTCAAGTGTGGCCAGGTATACTTGCCAGCCAGTTCTAAATTGGCTGATTATGCTTTGGAAGTCCGTTCGTTCGTTCGTCAAGCCGGTTGCTGGATAAGCTCGATGATTTCCGTCGAATTATGTAAACGAGCGGTCTGGGGCCGCTGGCCAAGCCGTAATTGAGGCTGGAGATGTGTATTTTGCGGAAAAACGAGCGGCCCTGTGGAAAAATTCGAAGTACGCCCGTGTACGCTCGTGCTCCGCGCCGCTCTCGTTTAGCCCCGGGATCATTTTAATCAGAGGGATGCACCAGCGAAAGACCTCGTGCCGCTGTTGCACGCGAATTTTCTTTTTCGAATTAATTGCCGCCGAGGGTTGTATTAATTTTCCATCGCGTCAAGTACGAAGGGGGGGAGCTTTCGTTCGTTTGTAACTATTTTAAAGATCGTTGCTTTTATAGAAAATTTACTTCTTTCGACAGGTAATTTTCTTTCAATAAATGTTTATTTATTTTTAAATTTTATACGTATATATATATATATATATATATACTTCCACTTTTTGTTGAATATCGTTCCAAACATTGTTCTCGAAGCTTTCTCTTTATAAAAAAAAAAATACTGTACGTGTACTTTTATATTCTTTAAACTCCGATTTCGAAGCTTTGATCTCTTTATAAAAGGAATTACCGTGCTTGTATTTTTACATTCTTCAAACTTATCTGCAACGAGAATTTATACTTCTGTATAAAATTTGATAAATGAAAAATGACAGGTATTTTAATGGTCTAATCTGTTAGAATGTTTATCAATATTTTTGTAAAATATTGTAAGTATAGTTAGAGGCAGTAGATACATAGTATTGTATAGTGTAGCACAGTATACATAGTATAGTATAGTATAGCATAGTCTACAATACAGTATACATAGTATAGTATAGTATACAATATAGTATACATACTATTGTCTAGTATACAATATAGTATACATACTATTGTCTAGTATACAATGTAGTATACATACTATAGTATAGTATATGATACAGTATACGTGGTATAGTATAATATAATATACAATATAGTATACGAAATATAGTATAGTATACAATATAGTGTACATAGTGTAGTATAGTATAGTACACAATATAGTATACATAGTATAGTATAGTATACAGTGTAGTATACATACTATGGTAGAGTATACAATACAGTATACATAATATAGTATAGTATGCAGTACAGTATACATTGTATAGTATGATATAGTGTACAAGTATAGTATAGTATGGTATACAATATAATATACATAACATAGTATAGTATACAATATAGTATACATCGTATAGTATAATAGACACTCTGTCAAGTCTCTCGATATTCAATGTTTGCGATACATGAAAGCGTTTTGAAAGACATTAACTCTCGGTTAATACCCGTGATAAAAGTCTTGATATAAAGTTTCGTCACCGCGTGTTTCTTTGTCTGTTCGTCGAAAAATCCATAGATGATAATCACACGACCGAGATACGAAACTGTGTGTGTGTTAAAGCGTGGCCGAGAGCAAGAAAAAAACCGCGTTTCGACGTTCGTCGTTCGCCGGTAGAATCACCGATTTTCACCGTGGAGAAACGTGGAGACCCTTAACGATAATTACGACAGCCGAGCCGCATCAACGAAAAGAAAAAAATAATAATTCGCGTACGTCCCGGTTGGTACCGTTATCTCCGAAAAAAAAAAAGAAGAGCCTCGGACGAGCACGGCACCTTGTGATTTTTCGATGGTAAAACACGACCGGAGTATGGTCTTACGGAATTAAAAGGTCGTTAAACGCGGTAATCTGCCGGTCTCGATTTTACCGTCAATCCTTTTTTAATCACCCCTCAGTTTACGATTTTTGGCGAATTTTTTCCATTCGATTTGGAACGTTGCACGATTTTCTTAAATATTTTATTCTCTTTAAAGCGTCGTTCTAGCGCATTTGCTTTAATTCCTGTTTCGAAGATTCAGATTTCGTGCTTTTTTAAATTAATTAAACGTTCTTTCTTTTCTAAATTTCTCACATTAATTAAATATTCAGCCTTCGCGGTTGATCTCGACATGAAACTGCGAAGCTGATTGCGGACCGTAACGAGTGACCGAATCCTATCACTGGATAGAAATTATTAACAAGTAACGAATTTATTATTTGTTTTGCCTATTATCTGTTTTACTTAAATATACTTCAAGCTGAGTAGATATTGCAATTTTGGAACAAAAAGTTCTCGACGTGCGTGGCACGTCATAGAAAGACTGAGTGATATAAAACGAAAATTTGATGCGTTTGCAAACACGCGTTCTTAGAATTTTGTTCACTATTTTATTTGGAAATGTAATTAATGGGTACGTAACCATTGATAATTAATTAATTAATATAACCTACAAAGAAAGATTGAAAATAAGCAAGTTATGACTTTTTCAAACCCTTCAGTTTCCCAGTAGTTATCCTATATACATAAATCGCTGTATTTTCAACATTTTTTCTGCGTATTTATTACTTTTTCTGCTTCTGAAGAATACAATTTTTTGTAAAATCTCTGAACAGCGTGCAGTTGGTCACGAGCGAATCGAAAGAGCTGTTTTCCTCGGGAGAGAGCACACGCCGTGTAAATTTCTCAATTCGCGCGTTGCCGAGGGCCTCGCCGTGTCATTAATCCGGTTACGGATACCGCCAAAGCCAAGGTCTCTGCCACCAGACGTCTCGATGTTCGATCTTCCTCTCCGTGGCCTCGTCGCGTTCAAGTACAACCACCGAGAGCGCCACCAGGTTCGCTCCACTGGATCATGACACAGGGATTAAAAGGCAGGATGTGACAGTTCTCACGCGATTCTTGTCTTGTTCTCTTTCTTTTCACGTTCTCGTTTCGACTAGCTCGATAGCCTCGCGACTTCGCGTCTCAATTGACGTTATTGAACACCGAGATACGTGGGCTCTTCGTTGCTCAATTTTGGAATTTTATTGCCGACGCACGTCAGAGAGAACGTAAATTGCCAAATAAAACTAATTAAATAGCTCGAGCGTTTGTGACATAATGCAATTGATGCAGTCATCGATTTTTCACTGCCCAATTTTGGAATTTTATTATCGACGATGCAATATAAAATTTAATGAAATAGTTCGAATGTTTGTCATACAAATTGTTATAATCGTTTGTGATCTCGCGATCAAAGTAGTAAGTAGTTTCGGTTTGAAAGCAGACTCGATCAATTTTGGTCATTACTTCAACCTTTTGATTTGGTTAAATGCTTTGGTTAAAAGCTTCAACTTTAGAAGTTCTATCCTAAATTGTGGGATTTTGTTAGAGACCGTAAGGTCCAAAGTAAAATTATTTCGTCTCGCGATGTTATTCGAGGATCGACTCAACTCGATCAATTTTTATCATTTTACTTTACCATTTAAGAATGCTAGAAACTTCGACTTTAGAGTTTATCGTCGTTTTATTCTTCGCGACTGTAAGTAACTGACCTGTACAATGATGTACAACTATCGTCAATTGTCAGTTCAAATGAACGAATGTTCTTTGGAACGAAAGTAGAAATGAATTAATTGATAGAGGAACTAGCCGCCGATTGACCAAATGAACCGCCGCTGGTTTCGAGTTCGAATCGACAATGAGCCACTAACACACATGCAAATGTTAACGGTAATCACGCAATTACCTCGGCGTTGCCTCCGCGATAATCCGCTATTTATGGCCGCGTTTGCGCGACGGCGAGGGTGCTTAGCCGTTTAAATATTAGCAATTTACCGAGCGTACCACGGGAAAGAAATATATGTTCGAACGTTCGTCGTTCTACGATGTTCACCGCGTGTACGACGTACGACGAGAACAGTGGACCAGGAGGGAGAGAAGAGCGAATTTTCGGCTTATAATGCCCCATCCGCACTGATTTTTCAACGTGTCGCTTATGCCGCGTTCGCACTTCCGAATTTGCCAACAGTAGTCGAGTCAGATGCTGGACAATACTGTAACAATACAGTATGTTAAAAGTAATTTTGTATACAAAAGTATTTTAATTCACTGTATATTGAAAATAATTTCATTTCATTGTATATAAAAATATTCTAATTCACTGTATATAAAGAAATTTTATTTAATTTAAAGTAATGGAAACGAAATTCTTTTGGTAAATTTTACAAATGAAAGTTTCTATCTTGTGTTAGGATTAATTAATTTAATTGTCTCGAAAATAAATGATCTAAATATATGTGTGTGTGTGTGTGTGTGTATTTTATTAAATAAGAAAATTTAATATATATTTAGAAATTAGATGTTTGTCGTATTTACACTTTCGAACAGCTCTAGGTAGCAGTTCCAAACTTGTTCGTTTGCTACTTAATGCATTACTGGGAAAATACGAACAAATTGTGTCGTTTATGCGGCGTTTGGCGACCCCTCGCTAGCAGTTTCCAAGCTTGTTCGCTACTTTCAAGCACAATGCTACAAAATAAAGCCTCTAACACGTCCACATATGTTTCGAGTTCACGAACCAATTCTTTAATGTACCGTTTATGCCGCGTTCGCACTACAATTTCGAATTGCTCGACAACAAAGAGAGTGGAGAAATTCAGGTTTCAGCTCCAAAGAGAGCTGACGAACAATTTTTTATCGTACATCCTGTAAATTTATCGGGTATTTTAAATTTTTTTTTTTTTTTACCCTCACAAAGAATATAAATTCAAAAGGAAAAAGTCCCACGGCGTTAACGAGTGAAGAGAACTTGAAGGTGTAGCAGCGAATCCCCTGCACGAACTATTAAATATTTAACGACATGGATGGCTGTCGAATACGAAATACCGTATGGGTATTCATGCGCGTTTAATTACTTAGTCATGTCAACATCTCCGGTAGACAATGCTGAAATGGTCGTTTGTAACGAACAACGTCTTGCTAAATTCGTGGATGGTTTCAATCTGCGAATTTACATACATTCACGATCGCACGTTCCCACTGTCGAAACGCGGACGATTCATTTCTCAAACTAAATTGCGAAATTTAGGTCTTGACCAAGATTCTCTTGCACGATTTATTAATTGATATAACATTCGTTAATTGTATTACATTTCTGTTGTTCAAACACTTCTCAAAAGTTCATGATCTTATAGTAAAAAAAAAAAAAAAAAATATTTAGATCTTAATTTAGTTAATAAAAAGAAAACTCTTCTACTCGCTGGATCGTCGGTCAAATTCGATCTTCAATTTTAATCGTAACCTTAATTAAATTTGTAGTTTGGACTAATTTCATTTGTTTTGTCTAGCGAGTAGATTGTTGTTTGTTTCTTTTTTTTTTTTTTCTATTACGAAATATTTGAAATTATACTTTCTAAGTTACGAGATGCGCGTTTACAAACCTGTTCAAATTCATAATTTGCAAATCGAATAATTTCGAGTCGATGTCGATTTAATCGTACAGGAAATTCACGAAAGCAGATTTACAAAAGACAGAAATCGCACGAAAAACGTAAAGTGACAAAAATAAAACGAAAGCGAATCCCTGGTAGTCGTGCTTCTCGAACTTCGTCGAAAATCCTCGATTCAGCTTCGTCTTCGGATTGAAATGCGCGTCACGATGATCATTCGGAACGATTCGATTTCCGATCGGCAAATTTCGAAGGGCTACGTAATGAAACGTGACTCGTTAACGGGAAACAGGTTCGTTCGTCCAGATGTTGCCGAACATTCGTGGGAGACGCGAGTTAGGTGAATCAGCTCGAGCCGGATTCGTCTGCCCACGAGTTTTAGCTTTCTCTTTGCCTTTCCCCAGTTAGCCTCCTGCAATCCTATTTGCATTTGTCCGCGTATCATTCCTCGAAATCCTTCTCTGATCAGACAGATTTTCAACGCCGAAGTAAATCGAACGAAAATTCCTTCATTTCTGTCTCTGATGGACAACTTTTACACTAGTGACAGTGTTTCAGAGTTGAACGCACTCAATCGTGTTTTTATTTAGTCTTCGATGAGTATTTCGTGGAAATTCACGTATTATTGATCGTGAAAGTATTTTTATGGATATTTATCCTGTTCAGTTTTTTTATATGGAAATTCGTATGTCATTAACTCTTAGGGTATATTTAAAAAATAAAAATGCAAACTTGACACTCTTCCATGTTAGAATGTCGTAGAAATAATTTTACATATTATGCTTGAAACAATTGATTTTACTTGCTAGCGTGCAAAGAATGCAATACATATTGGAGTGTATTGGATACATCAAAAAGTATATATTTAAAAATGATTGGTACTAAATTTTCAGCAAATTTGTAATTAGAATAGAGTCGATTATAAATTAAAATTGAAAATTAAAAATTATATGATAGAATAAATATCAAAACAGCTGTACGAAATTTTCCATAAACGATTCTCAGGTCTCGAGCTCAATTAAAATTTTAATATCACTCACCAGCGACAATTGTATCTGACAACAATAATTTACTTCTCGCAAACGTTTACCCTCTGCTCTACTAACTTCCAATTGCAGTCTAAAAGACTGAAAATAAACTGGATTGTATAAAATATCGAATAAAATGAGAAAAGAAAGAAATCGAATGAAATGGATTGCAGCGTTACGTCGCGTTTTCTAAAGTCAGTGTAAAAAAATTCCAGATTGCTAACCATTACGATTCGGATATTCGTCTTTTCTAATTTATTCAGAAACTTTCGTTTCGTTCATTTTATAATGGAACAATCTCTCGCCGTGTTTCCTTTATCTCCTTGGTCTACAGCTTGTTCGTAAGAGGATTGCATATTTGTACATTACCGTCTGGGCATTGATTCCTCTTCCACCGTTCGATCCACGGTTTCTCTGTATGCACGATTGTCCGATCCAACCACGTACGACTCTAGCCTTCTTTCTCGATTTCCTCGGTCTTTTGTTTCCGCACGTGCCTCTAAAGAGGCGCACGTATGGATTCTCTTTCTCATCCCCGTCAAACTGGGATTTGTCTGGCATTTCACGTGTCTCGCGTGGTACGTTTCTAACATGTCGGTATTGTTAACACTGAAATGATGAATCGTTCGATCTTTCGTAAAAATTTTTATCGTAGACCTTCACGAATTATCTTTGTCCCTCTTTCTGGATAATCGTTCCACTTGGGTATTCATTCAGACGTCTTTTCATCTGTCTCGCCTCCCTTCTACTCTCCTCTTCGGATTAAAAGTGAAACACAAATTTTTTTCAATTTATAATTATTCTTCTTCTCTTCGGTATTAGTGAAACTTGGATTTTTTTTTCATAGATTATAATTGCTATTGTTCTCTTCGACATTAGTGAAACACAGATTTCTTTCTATTTATAATTACTGTTCTGCTCTCCGACGTTAGAGTGATACACAAATGTTTTCAATTTTTATATTACATCTATATTGCATTTATCATTTATAGTACGTCCTTTCAGGAACTCTGATAACTACAAAAATTATTGACACGTCATTGTATCTACTTAACGAGTCTGCAAGTTCCTCCACTATGAAAATCAATTCTCGCTCTGTTCCGCAGCTATGCAAATTACTTTCCGTACTTTTTGTTAACAGTAAAGAAAACAATTTCTATATGTACATATGCATGTATGCACCTAATGCGAGTGTTTCAAGTAGCGAAGAGATCGTTGCAGTGGAGGGGATAGAGCTAGCGATCGGAAAGTGGGGGCAAAGGCCGCCAGTTAGCCACCTCCGTTCTGTTTACCTTTTGCGCTGGAATGCCACGCACGTCGAGAATCTTTTTCTTCCAAAATTGTAATATTTTCTCAATTTCAAGTGAAATAAAATAGGCAAAACAAATAATAAATTTATCACTTGTCGATAATTTCTATCCAGTGATGTGATACCGACGAGTTGAAAAAGAGAGCGACGAATTATTGTAAATTGCTGTATATTGGTTTGGTCACTCGTTATGGTCCGCAATCGGTTGCCAGCGAAAGTGGTTAACCTCTTGGAATGCCATGCACGTCGAGAATCTTTTTGTTCCAAAATTGTAATATTTTCTCAGTTTCAAGTAAAACAAAATAGGCAAAACAAATAATAAATTTATTACTTTTCCATAATTTCTATCCAATGATATGATAACGACGAGTTGAAAAAGAAAGCGACGAATTATTGTAAATTGCTGTATATTGGTTTGGTCACTCGTTATGGTCCGCAATCGGTTACCAGCGCAAGTGGTTAACCTCTTGCTCTAGAATGACGTGCCACGCACGTCGAGAATTTTTTAACATTTTCTCAGTTTTAAGTATATTCAAGTATAATTAAGTAGGCAGAACAAATAATAAATTTGTTACTTCTCAATAATTTCTATCCAGTGATAACCGACGAGTTCGAAAAGAAAAGCGACGAATTGTTCGTATACGGGTTTGGTCACTCGTTATGGTCCGCAATCAGTTGCCAGCGATCAAGTGATCAAAAAGACGACAAAGGAACTAACTGCTTATGAATTGTAATACGAAATATTTTTGTGACTCCTCGTGTATGAATCTGAGCTCAATCTATACGAACACAAAATCACGTTCGATCGATCAATCCCTCGCTGACTCAACAAACGACGGAATCCGTTTCCGTATAAAATCGTCGCATGTCCTAACACTTGGCAAACACAATAGAAATTCAAGAGAAACGACTCTTCTCCCGAAAATCGTATTTACATTCACGTGTTTTCGAGCAGATTTTCACCTTTCTGTCTCGTCTCGCGCGAGGGGGCCAGGGCAAAACCGCAGACTGAAGGAATGCCTAATGAGCCAGACATCTCGCGTGGGAGCAATCATTTCCGTGGGCGCCGCTTGTGGATCGTCGTTGGGAAACGAGCCGCGCCAGGCGAAATCGTAATTCAACGGCGGGACGGAACGGGGTGAAATTTGAATTTAAAGCGGGCCGAATGGCCGACGATCAGCAGCAAGGGCCCGGCCATCGCCATCGCCATCGCCGCTGCCGCCGAATTAACCTTCGTCGCCGGGCTAAATCCTGCCTACGTGATTATATTTGCTCGCGTTGGCCGGCTGCTGCTGCCCGGAACGATAAAGTCCGCGGAAACGAGGGATTTGCTTTTTAAGCTCGCGCCCCCGGGATTAACCGTTGCTCATTTATTCGGCATCGTTTTCGTCCCTTCTCTCTCCCCTCATCGTCGTTATTTTTCACCGTTATCTTCGCCCCGTAACGTCCTCTCGATTCTGTCGCCGATTGCCGACGATGACGCTTCGTTTTCCACGTGCGCGTTTTCGATATCAGCTAACTGTCCTTTCAATGCTAACCGGTCGTTCGGTCGTGTTTCTAATAGACTGTTGCGATTTACGAGGCGCAGGGTAGAGCAGAATCGGATAAAAATAAGAGAGAGAGAGAGAGAGAGAGGGGGGACGTATTTGTTACACCGCCGTGTAACAAACGAGTATTTTCATTGCTAGTTTCTTTTCTACGTTTCATTCAGTGGTTCATCCGATTGCTTTGTGCTTTCATTGCGTGTCGAATATTGTGAATATCGGACGCGACAAAAAGAATTCGATGCTGATCAAAACTAACACGAGAATTTCCTGTTTCGTATTTATAATAAAAGAAAAGAATAAATAAAATAATAATAATAAAATACATAAAATAATAAAATAATAATAATAAAATACATAAAGTAATAAAATAATAATAATAAAATATATAAAATAATAAAATATATTTTCAAAAAACGAGTTTGAAAATTGTTTAAGGAAATTAAGTTTGAAATTAAGTTTCATCGCAGGGATTTATGGTTTTTTCTTTTTTTTTCGAATCGGTTCGTCCTTCTCAACCTGAAAGGAACCACTTGAATCTACAACGCTAACCTAATCATAGCAAGAGAAAATTCCATAAAATCCATCATGAAAATTCTACAAAATCCTAATCAACCACTCGACAATCGTTCCATTTGCATCTCTTCTTCGAGCGTCTCAAAAATGCGGAAGACCATTCAGCGAATGATGAACTCGCGACTCTGAAAGCGTTCGACCCGGAAGCGTCTTGTCGTAGTCCAAATTCCCTTCCATTCTTCTCTTTCAGCTTTGGTCGTTGAAGCTAGTAGGTCTTGGTGTGGAATCGGCAGCGAGGAATTTTATTCTTGGGTTTTCTTTGGGGAACTACTTGTCGATACGCAGGGAACAAGCCCGGATCGTTCGGACCAAACGGGCGGATATATTCGAAGTGAAGAGAAGCGGGCGATTATCTCAACGTTCGTATCGCAATGGCGGAGGGACTGCTGGCCGAAGGCGTTGTCAAGAAAAGAAGAAAAAATTTGCTCCCGTTTCGACTTTCGACGAGAACTCGTTTCTCTCTCTCTCTCTCCTTTTCTTCTCTTTCTTCGTACGAACCAATGCTGAAGACGTTTATCGAGCTGGATTATCGAAACGGTGCTCACCCTCCTCGTCCCTGGCATAATTTCTTTCCAACACGGTGTTTTAAATAATTGAGGGGTTATTTACTTTGGTGGATGAACGAGAGAGAGAGACAGAGAGAGAGGAGGGTAGAAGGGTAAGACTCGCGGGTTAATCCGATCTCAGCTGATTCCTCGTCCGATTCTGCTCCTCTCCGTTGGATAGTAATCGCGACAGATAGGAGGATAGGTAGAGATAATCGATACGAATTCAATTTATTTTCAGATATTGATACCGTAGACAGGGTGGGAGGGAGGGAGGAGGAGGTGGAGACGAGGAAAAAAAATTGAAATCGATCGTCAGAGGGTCTTCGGGATTATCTGGATTGCTGCTGCTGGTGAGACGCGAAAAGTTAAGAGACGAAGATCGATTTATTCGCGGATCGTTGAGATGATGATGCTTCGTACGTACAGGTGGGGAGGGGGGGGGGCGTCTAAGCTGTCGCTCGACTACGACAGACGAAGGTGATTCTTCGTGTAAGAGTAAATTTAATAACTGACGAGAGTACGACGAGTAACGTTTATCTCGCTTTTCTTCTTCGAAAAAGTCACTTATGAGTCAAGCTGGCGATTGAATCATTTGCAATTCTTTTCATCTGAGAAATAAATTTGCAATCGAATATTTTAACAGTAAAACTATCAAAAAGTAGTCAAAATAACCAATTTATTGACTATAGATAGAAACAATGTATTTTTGAAGATTTAAATAATTTATTCTAAACGATTTATTTTATTTAAATTTCATCAATCATCATTAGGATGATTAAATAATTATTTTTCATTTGATCATATATTTAATGAAATTCCGTTATTAATGATAAATAAAATAAGAAATATTTTTAATAAATGAAATTATTTTAACATGGCTTTGAATTTAAACTTCAAGTATAAAATTTCTTATTTTTATTGAAAATTTCAACATGAAATATAATTGCATTTCAAGATTCGTAAGATAAAAGCTTGTATACTCTATAATAAAGTATTATAAAGTTCCTCTATTTTTTTTTTTTCTTTTTTTGTCTTCAGTGTGATTCCATCTCTGATGGAAATTTTATATTTTAATCGTCGGTAGTTCTAGTGTCAAAAGTCACTGAAACTGAAATTTTATTGATAAAAGTACAGACGGTTCATATATAAAAAAAAGTGAATGTTGACGTGTTCGTCTCTTCGAAACTATTTATAAATATTTCTTGTCTGAAATACTTTTTCATGTAGCAGAAGAGTTTACGTGTAATTTGTAAATTAAAACGAGACACCCCGTGTATATATTTTCAGAATTGTCCTTTTAAGTTGTAATGTCGAGTTGCACTTGTGGTAGGAATTATGGTGTTTGAAAGAAAAATGCAAATTGTCCCGTGAAACATGCATTTGAACTTTCAATCTTCGAACTGAAGGTTAATAAACACAACACTTCATTTGACACATAATAATGAGGATAATAATAATAACTTACAACATTTACTGAAGACTGAGAAGAAAATCGTAATGATCGACAAAAGTTAAAGATACAATGGAACACTTTCCTTAGAATTCAGTGAAATGGCACTGTTAAGAATCAGACACATCTCACGTTAGAACCCAGTAAATAAAACCACGCACTTTCGATTAATAAATACAATACTAATAATTAGTTATAAATATATTACATTATATTATTATATTAATATTATATGTAATAATCATAAATATATTATGTTACAAATATTTGTTAATAAATACAGTAATTAGACACGTTGCAATAACTTACAACAATAAACACTCAGAAATCAAAGTCGTGAGATAAAGGGTCAGCGAAATTTAAATTCAATAAAACGTCAGTTTCATTTAATTTATAACAATACGCGTGTTTCTTGGAATTCAGTGAAATACACTGAGTCGAGAATCAGACACGTCGTACATCACAGTCCAACAAATCAAACACGCACTTTCGTTTTCAATTACCACACCAACAGAGCCGCCCATTTCCAAAGCTTAATACGTAGACGTTCGCGAGCAACGTGCACGGAATAATAACAATAAGCAATCGTACTAATCAATCGTCGTTCACGTGTCTGATATGCACAATGGTTGTTCCGCGTGTGTTCGCGGTTATCTTTCAACGGATTCGTTAGGAACGAACGATTGAAAAGAGGTTTCTTTTCATTGAGCGATAGGGCAAAGATCAGCGTTGTCGGCAATTCCTGGGAATAATGGCTTCGTATCTGTTGAACGAGCGGGTTTCATTATTGTCGGCGTTCATTTTTTTTCTTTCATTTTCTTCTTTTTCCAACGCCGCGGCCCCGCCGATGCCCACGAGTGTAATTCATAGCGCCATATAAAACGTAACGCTCAAACACGTGCAATTGCTCGGCAATTTGCATTTGTACGATGATTCGCGCATTCAGCCGTGAGAATCTGATGAATCACGGAAGGTAATGTCATCGCGTAGTCATCAGAGAGAAGAAAAGTTTGTCCGTGGCTATCATAAATGAATTCTACACCTTTGATTTGATGGAAATGCACGTGAAGAATCTTGAATTTCGAGTCAGACGAAATTCTTTTTTTATCTTTTTTTGCATTGTACTACTCGTCAGGAAGGTGAAACTTTTTTTCAAGGAAGCATAGGTGGCAAACTGACAGTTCTCTTCTAACAGCGACTTTACGTTTCTGAACTGACGTGATTTTTGTACCAGAGTTCGCCAACATTCGATCGATCATAGTTGGCGCGAGTCTAAATAATGAAAATGATAAAACTAATTGTCATTATTCGTGACTGGGAACCTCTACGATACTTAACAGAACATGACGAGAATGACTACGTCTGACGATTTTATTCCGAAATTTTCCACGAAAACACCGAGAAACAAAAAAGAGGAAGAAGAAGGAAGAATGACACGATCGATTAAAAACAAACAGAAAATACAACCAAATTTCCAGAGCAAAAGGTCGATAGAGAAATCGAGGGATGGAAACGTCGTGTGAAGGATGAATTCGGTCGGAATCGAGCGTCGAACCGTGACGCGCTGCGGATCAGTACCCTCTGGGCAAGTTCTCGCGAAACTCTCCCTGCTCCTCGAGATCCATAATGGACGTGGAAACAACGGGCCGTTGTTGCTGCTCCGTCTGCTCTCACCCCGCTCCGATTGGCCGTAATTTACGCGTTGCGTGGAACAAATAGTCCTTGGAAGGATGAGGACCCGACGCAGACACATTCACGGTGGGGCATTATCGTTCGCCACTATCTTCTTCTTCTTCTTTTACACGTTGCTCTTATCGCAGGATCTCTCTCTCTCTCTCTCTCTCACTTTGTCTGTCTATCTTAACCACCTTTCGTCTCCGTCTTACGTTAGTTTCATTCATTATTTCGTGTCTTCCTTTTCTCGTTCTTCGTCGGTTTATCTTAAAGATACTGAAAATACCTGAAGGATATATCGTCGTTCGATTTCTAATCAACTCGTTAACCAATTTGAACGCGTTTATTTGTGATATAATTAATGAAATCTCGACTAAAGGTTTAAAATATTCTTTGGTAACCAATTGCAATGGGGAGATGAAGGTATGTAATATTATACGGAGAGCTTGTGATGTAATCGGTGTGAGTTAATTTTGATTAAAAAGAATTTGTGCTATGAAAACACCCTTTTCAATGAAACCTTCAGCTAATAGAACAGTTTAGTCATTGTCGTTATGGTTGCTGTAACATAATTATTAGAACGTAGTGACTTAGAATTATTAAAAATATTTAACTCGAATAACTAATTACAATGAAATATCAGGGTACCAGATCTAATCGGTGTGATTAAGAACAATTTGTGCTTGAACAATGAAAATACCCTTTCTTTGAAAACCTTCGGTCGAATGAAAGAGTTTGGCCATTGATTATATAATTATTAAAATACAACACGTGTTGAAAGTAACATCTATTAACCACTTGCGCGCTGGCAAGTGATTGCGGACCATAACGAGTGACCGAAACCGTATGCAATAATTCCTCGCTCTCTTCTTTTCTATAAATTCAATATTATTTTATTTTATATTTGAATCTAATTTATTATCAATTTTTGTTTAATTATAAAATGAGGATATGGTGAATTTCGATTTAATTCTTCGTTTTATTTAATATCTTCTACTTTAATTTTTTTCTTTGCCTTTATTATATTTATTATTTAATTTGTTAAATTTATTCAATAGATTAAATTTGTATATTTTAGAAATATTAAATATTATAAATATTAATAATTTTAAATTTATATAATTTTATCTTTTTTAATTAAAATCCCTATATATATATAATTCATGGATGATTATTAAAAGCTCATGTGATATCACTGGATAGAAATTATTGAGAAGCAACTAATTAATAACGAAAATAAATAATAAATTTATCATTTGCTTTGCCTGGGTTATACTCAAGTATACTTAAAACTGAGAAAATATTGTAATTTTGCAAACAAAAAATTCTCGACTTTTGGCACGTCATTTTAGCGCAACAGGTTAAGTATAAACCTTTGAACATCGACAAATAATCGTACCATTGAGTCTTCGATTCGAGTCGAATACTTGAAACTTGAAAAACGAATGACCATCGCAGGCATCGTCGCTTTCTCGCCTATCGTTCGTTGCACCCGGGCGTTTTGCTCCTTTTCGGCGGATATTCTTTCCACAGGCGGTGAACGGAGGAAGATCGCGAGGTATTTTTAAGTTCCGCCTGCCTTTCAACCGATCGTCCCGCCGTTTCCTCGGGCAACTGAACTTCACCAAGTTTTATTATACGCCGTGGTGCAAAAACGCACGCGCCGACATTATCCAGACACCCGGTGTTTGTTTCTCTCGGGCGGCCGGAAGAGGGTGAAAAATTCCGCGTGAAAAATTCGCCGTGAAGTTCCCCCCCCCCCCCGTCCCTCTGGATTTTCCTTTGTCTCGAAACAAAAAGCCTCGAAATGAAAAATTGCGCGCGAGATTTCTTTTTTTATTATTGTTTCCTTTTTTCAACGATCCTCCGCCCTGTGCGTCACGAAAATGTTGCAACTCGCCCTGCGCTTGAAACAGCAAATCGAGTCGAATTAATTTCATACGCCGAGTGAAGCAAAAAAGCGTATATCGAAAAGGGAAACGTTTCACGTTGGATTTTCCACGTTCGTCTCTCTCGTTTCTCCACTTTAAATTTCATCTTCGTTTCATCATGGTCGCTCGAGTTCGTATCCTGCGTACCTTTTTCCCTTCTGGCTGGCTTTCCTTCGACCGGTCCGAGGCTTTTTTCGTCTCGTTTTCGTCGCGGCGGCAGTTTCAAGAACGTGCCGCGTAATTTTCTGTTCGATCGACCTTGAAGGACAAAAAGCGAACAGTCCAACCGTACCCCGGTGAATTAAGCGGACGATATCGCTGGGTACGTTTCGTGGACCAGAAAATGAATTTGAAAATATATCGAGAGTGTAGAGGAGAAAATTCGTTTGTTCGAGTTTTTGCGCGCGTACTGTAAAGTCAATTGAGTTTCTCGCATTAAGAAGAGTGTAGCTCCATTTTTTGGCAATTTTTTTTTTAGATATGATACGTAACGTAATTATTTACATAATATAATTGTTATATAATTGTTACGTATTTTTAAAAAATTTATATATGTAAGTAATGTTTATATTTATTTTGAAATTAATAAAAATATAAATTTATTTATTTTTACTTTTATAATTATATTTAATTTTATTATGATATAATAAAACTATAATTTTGTTACATTATAGTTTAAAACATTGAATTGCAAATTTTAAAAAATCAAATATTAATTAATATACATACTTTTCCCATAGGTGATTAATAGAGCAACAGTAAATCGACAAATATCAATAAATGCCACCGTTTTTTTTTTTTTTTTTTTTTTTTATAGACTTTGATACAAGTCAATGGTAAATTCAAATCTGAAAAATTTGTCAAAAGTAGAAATAGAAACTTAGCAACTTAGTAATTGCTATTTACTGTGCAAAAATATATATTTATTAATGTCCTCTTTTTAATGTTGAGTCAAAAATTTTTCAATTCATTCGAAATTGGTAAAAATGAAACTACATCACTTTAATTGGCAAATTATGAGCTTTTACTGTACTTTTATTTGTAAGATATTTACAGATTTACTAACGATTTTGTATCATTTTCTGTTACAGGTGAGTGAAACTATAGTCTACTTACCAGTAACAAAGGTATTTGTAGATGGTACATATTACATAAATTACATTTTGGTATTTAGTAAAATTCATTCTGATTTTCTCTCAGAGTATTTCGCGTAAATTTTTCATGTCGTCTCGAAAATTTTCCCGTCTCGTTAAATCAATTCTTCGTCACTCTACATATCAAATTTTATTATTACTTTTTCTTTATTTTATTCAGTATATATTGAAAGATCTATGAATTTCTTTGTCTCTCATATAGAATATCGGTTAACATTAGAATTACGAAAATGGTCAAAATGATCAATTTGCAATTTTCGTTAGAAATTTTCAAAGATTCAAATGACTTCTCGTAAAATATACGAATAAAACTTGCTGTACTCTATTTGTAGTTAAAAGTTGTGCCATTTCTTTTAACCCTTTGCCTTATGATTTTCGTTTTCAATCGTTGAGAACTCGTTGTTGTAAGACAGAGGGTTGCAATGAAAATTTCACGCTTTGATCGTTGGTATCGTTGTTCTAATGTTAAAGCAAACGTAAATAAAACGACGATCTTGATCGTTTAATGTAATTTTAATGATTTATCGCGAGGAGGTGCATCGGAGCGTTGACTCGCGAGATTCCTTGATTCAGAAGCACAGCTAGAACCATTTCCATTAATCCAGTTGGCTTCCAACAGAAACGCCGTTAGGCTTGTAACTGTTTCGCGAATTACAAACGCCTTGATGTCTCATTGTGAGCATTCTTTTCGGTCCAATTATGAGTTCGTTCACCCGGTTATCGAACGATCTATTAGAACGCGCTTGTTTCTCTCGGTCTTCTTTCTCTCTAAAAACAAAGTTGAAGTTCAGAGAATGAATATTTCTCACGCTTACTCGCACATTTATCTTCATTCTCTGCATACATTTTAATCAATTTCTTATTTATCACGAGATGTTTACCGTAACTTCGTCATCTCTGACGAGACGAAAGATTAAACGGGATATCGCGCGTAAGTTAGAAAATTGATCACAGTCAGTCGAATTCAATATCCATCAGTGTTATTTTACTTCCTCAGTGTATTAGTATTTTGTAGTTTACTTCTGACACTCTGAATAACTATTTTTTTATTCTCTTCTATGTTTATGTGGATCCACGTAACTTGAAATAATTTTTAACTTTATGCGTCTAATGAAAAATTGTTTGATATTGTTAAAATTATTATTATTAACATTACATTGATATTATTGACACTAATTTATAAAATTGTTAAAATTTATATTAAGGTACTCAAAAATATGGTGTATCAATTTTTTCTGATAAATTAAATATTAATAAAATTACTTGATCAAGCAGACTATATTCAGCGCAGTGTTATATGATCGAGAAACATTTTTTGCTATTTTTCAAAAGAACTGTCAAAACCATTGGTTCCTTGGACAAGTTTTTTCCTTCGTCGTGAGTGGAATACAATGCAAAGAAAATTTTGAGGTAGACTTGACTCCGTCATGTCGAAAGTGCACGATTCGTCTGTGACAGCTACGGACTAATTTTTCTCTCCATCGAAATATTCAGCGTGTTTCTTCGCCACCGTTCGTCCCAGAAACGATGGCGAGAAACGTGTACGAAGTGAAACGCGCGCAAGGTGCGATAAGACACGGGCATTAAGCAAGTCCGGCGCTCATCCGGCTCGTTCGCCTGTGTTTCGCTTTCTTCTGCCGGCGTGATTTGACGTGCGATCGCGATACAAGGCGATCGTCGACCAGCTAACTTTCGTTTGCCGTGTCTCCGTCCATTACCAGTGCCACTGGTTCGGCGACGTAAGAAAAATCAATCGGCGCACAATCTGCGTGGAACCTCGCGGTCTGTGTTTCTTTTAACACTGGAACTACTAGACAACAAGTGATCGAAATGGCCAATTTTATGTATTTGCAACATGTAGTATATTTTTAGATACTCCTAAGAGTGATGAAATATTCTTGATAAAATACATTGATAGAAGCCTTGTGTTCTTTATCGTATTGTGTTATTATCTATTATATATTATAAAATATCTTATCTTATATAATCTTATATGTTAATTTTGATTAATAGATATTAATAATATTTTATATATTATAAAATATCTTATCTTATATAATCTTATATGTTAATTTTGATTAATATATATTAATAATATTTTATATATTATAAAATATCTTACGTATTATCGTTCATAATTTTATTCTCTTCTATTCTTTATTGTACCATTAACTTTTCCTTGCACCGTTATGATTTAGTTCTATTGTTAATAGCTCTTGCCATTAAACTTTTAATTACGACTTGTAACTAGGCAATTTTTATTTGAGCGAAACACTGTGGAATATTATAAGGGGAATATTAAATGTATTTTTTTCTTTTTTTAACACATAGCAGAACACGTATAGTTGTTTGAATAACGTGAATAATTGAGAACCAGCGACAATTAAAGCGTAAAATTTCCGTCAGAGACGTTGAAGTAAAAAAGAAAATGTTCTTACAATACAATGGGGTATTTATACACAAGCTTAATATTTACACGTTTTACGAAAAATTATTTACATTTCTAAAAAAAATTTTTATTAGATGTTTTACAGGTGTAAACGGAAATTATAATGTAACCAGTTGGTCAGTAGGTAGTTCCAGCATTAATACGTGTACAATCGTTTTTGTAATTTTTCATCAATGTTTTGTGTCGGGCAATAGATAACAAGTTTCTTGAAATTATCATAAACATGTTTTTGTTTCTGATTGAAAAGAGGATTTCTCCTATGTGATTCGTCGGTAAAAGAAAAAAATACTTTCTCTGGGAAACTGAAGAATATCTTCTACTAATCGACGCAATAAAAAAAAAAAAAAATGAAGATATATACACTTTTATGATTAAAAAAAAAAAAAAAAGAAAAAATTATCGTAACAGAGTCGAACTCATTACGTAACAAATTTCACCTTGCTGTGAATTCCATGAAACCTTTATTTGACCGCAAGAAAACTTCGTATTTGCCCGACGTCTGTTAAAAATATTTGTAACACAGACAAATAAAAATTCCATTCAACAAACAACCATAACATTACATCCCGTGTGCCCTGGAATGTGAACCGACAGCTGCGCCGAGCTGTTCGACAAATCTTTCGAAAAATGAATTTCCCGTATTAATACCGTGGGATATTGTTTAACAATGGAATTTCGTTAGCAATTTGTCGTTATGTAATTGCTTTCGCATCGGCGGCCCGTTGTTTTCAAGCGTCGTTCGTTAATGAACAAAAATTTGCTTCCACATCGCGGGTATGGAGGGGGGTTGGGAGGAGGGGGGTTTTTGATTAAACGAACGACCCCGTCGGGCTCCATCTCAATTGTAACGGCAAATTTAATTTCGCTCTTCCTCCAGTGTTTGATCTACCGTTGATCGTGGACACGTTATTGCACGCCGTCAGAGTGCAATTATATGTAATTGCGAGCCGACTAATCTGATTAACCAGATCACGATTACCCGTTCCTCCTCGTGTCGGGCAATAGATCAGAGTGATGTACTATTACTAGAGCGGCGTGTATCGGCTGCACGGCCGAGCGTTTACGAGCATAAGCCCGTCTCAAGTGATACCACTCCGTAGATATCGAACTTTCGACTGTACAGCTGTGTCTTGGAACGTCGTGGAACTCTTTACGGTCAGAATCAACCTGCTTTTTCACTTGGTGCAATTTTTATCAGTGTCCAGTGTCGTTCGAAGCATCGAGAAACGTCGAAATTTCGATTCGTTCGGTGTCTGTCAAATCATTTGAAAACGAGAGTCCTGTTTTTCTTAGGTATCTGAAGTCCAATTTCTTTTTTTTTTTCTTTTTTACGTTATTTAGAAGTTCCATTCTTTTTAAATATTTACACTTTGACATTATAGAATCCATTAATTCATTTGAACTTGAACTGGTTCTGTTTCTCTTACGTACCTAAATTTCAGTTAACATGGGGATTTCATTCTTCTTAGTATATAAGCTTCAACTTGTAGAGTCTATTAGATCATTTGAATACATAAGTCCTGTTTTTTTTTTAAGTATCTAAAGTTCAGTTTATAGGATATTTTATGAAACACAGAAATTCTTCTTAAGTATCTAAATTTACAGAGTCTGTTAGATAAATTCCATTTATAGAATATTTTGTGTTATTTGAACACAGAAGTGTTCTGTTCTTCCTAAGCACCTAAACTTCGATTAACAGAGTACTCGTTAGATCATATGAACACAGAGACTTCCTGCTACTTCACAACCACCTGAGCCCAGTTTATAAGTTCACTCGTATCATATGTGAACGAAGAAGTCCTGTTCCTTGTAAGTATCTAAATTTCAATTTACAAAGCCAGCCTCGTGAATATTCATGTTTACACGTTCCTCTGAAGCATTTGAATTTCAATTTACAAGGTGTATCTCGTATATCATTTGAAGAAGGAAGTCCTGTACCTCCTGTAGATATATGAACTTCAATTTATAGGCGGCCTTTCATATCGTTTGCACAAGGATATATCTTGTTTTTCTTGGGCATCTGAACTTCAACTTACAGGGTGTGCCTCAAAATGAAGTACCATCAAATAAATCAGAAATAAAGATTACACATTTGGACGTAATACAGTATTAAATAATTCCATCTATGTCATCTCGATAAGAAGAAAAAAAAAATCAATAAAACGATTAAGAATACGTAGATTAGCTGTACTTGTGATCAGACCTTAAAGTACACGCAACCTTGCTGAAGGGAGATTTAACACTAGAACTATGAGTTCCAGAATAAATTAAACTGAATAATTTAAATGTATAATTTATAAATTTAAAATTAAAAATAATATATATCTTTCTAAAATTTAATTTTATTAATAAATTAATAATAGAATACAAAATAATATAAATTGTTTAATATTTATTATATATATAAAAATTATTAAAATACTATTAAATAACTTTTTTAAGGAAAAATTAGAAGTGGTCAAAATGACTAATTTATAATTTTCTATGGAAGCTGTATGTAAAACAGTATATTTTCAGATACTCGAGTGACTTTTGATAAAATATATTATTAAAATAATATATTTTAATTATTTATATTATTAACATATATTTAATGTATTATCAATTTATTAAATATATTATTAATTTATATTATTAAAATAAGATATACTAATGGAAGCTTGTATTCTTTATTGTATTATTGCAATACTTTTTTCTTGTATCTCGTACCTCAATTTCTTTGCTACAAATATTACACTTTTTCGTCGATAGTTCTAGTATTATAATCATGCAAAATACCACACATTGTAGAACAAATACCACACACTACTAGTTATATACTATACACTACCCTTACTTATATACTATATACACTATACCCTATATATATATATATATAAATACGACGAACAGAAAAATTCAAGTCCGGCTTGAGAAACTCACTTCATCGGTCGTTTAGCCTAACGAACAATCGCGGGATACTCGAAGAGCTCTCCACTCATTGAAAAGACACGATTTCCTCTTACGCGGAGTCATATCCTGCTCAATAACTCCGCGCTTTACAGAACCTGGCCTTCCACGCGTTGGACAGCGTTTATTTGTCCTTACACGACCGACAAAGCTCCAGTATCTCAATCTATCGATTCTCTCGTCCATGGAGGCAATCCCTCTGGCGAGATACCTCGGCTCAGAAGGAAAAAGTACATACGGGCAGTCTAGACTAGGCTACGTTGGCGTCGTGCTTCCCGTACGTACGCACAAAAGGCCCCGGTTCCCATATATATCCGCGTGAGAGCAACTCCGAGGAAAGTCGTGTTAGCTGTCAATGCAATTACCAGCCGATTGTTCGCGATCGCGGGCCAGTGCCCGGAGCAGACTTTATCGAGCGTGATAAATATGGTGGCGCGCGTGCTGGAACGAACGGGGACGCGCTGGTGTCGTCCAGCCTGCTCTCGTCCTGGAGGCCTCCTACGAGGACGAGAGCGCATTGTGTTATACTCGCGGTTATCCGGCGCTCTCTCAATTAATCGACCGGCTGATTGCAACCGCGATACCATCTGCTTGTTGCCCCGTGCATTGTGGAACGTGGAAAGAGCGTGGTGAATACGGGCGTGATTAACGGGACGCCGCCTACGTCGCGACGATCTCTCGCCCTCCAAAGGGTCGTTCCGACTAATCGAAAAGCTGCTTTCGCTCGAGCCTCCACGTCCTCCGAATCATGCCAATTCAGCCCCCGAAAGCTACCTGTGTCCCTCTTGTTCGCGAAGCATTTCGCCAGTTGCTCGAAACATTCAGATACTGGCAAGCGAACGTTGTTCTTTGGGATAAAATTTTTATTGAAAATTAAATTAAAATATATTTTTTTAATTAATAGGAAATTAAATATTGTTGGGATATGTATAATTTGCAAACGAACGTTCTTCTTTTGGGATAAAATTTTTATTGGAAATTAAATTAAAATATATTTTTTGTAATTAATACGAAATTAAATATTGTTGGGATATGTATAATTTGCAAACGAACGTTCTTCTTTGGAATAAAATATTTCTTGAAAATTAAATTAAAATATATTTTCTGTAATTAATACGAAATTAAATATTGTTGGGATATGTATAATTTGCAAACAAACGTTCTTCTTTGGGATCAAATTTTTATTGAAAATTAAATTAAAATATATTTTTTGTAATTAATACGAAATTAAATATTGTTGGGATATGTATAATTTGCAAACGTTCTTCTTTGGGATAAAATTTTTATTGAAAATTAAGTTAAAATATATTTTTGGTAATTAATACAAAATTAAATATTGTTGGGATATGTATAATTTGCAAACGAACGTTCTTCTTTGGAATAAAATATTTCTTGAAAATTAAATTAAAATATATTTTTTGTAATTAATACGAAATTAAATATTGTTGGGATATGTATAATTTGCAAACGAACGTTCTTCTTTGGGATAAAATTTTTATTGAAAATTAAATTAAAATATATTTTTTGCAATTGATAGAAAATTAATCAAATTAATAAAATTTATTAGTAGAAAACCTGCCATTGTAAAGTTGGAAAATTTTCAAAGTTCTTCGAAGTAGAAGTCGAAGGTATTTTCCAACGACAAATCGATTGATTTAACATTTAAAATCCTCAAAACCTTTCGAAAACTTCGTTTCGACGTCCTTTTAACACGCGACTGAATTATTTCGAGCGGCGACACGTTTTTTTTTAATTAAAACGCGTATTATAATAATTTTCGTTGCGATGCGTACTCGATCTTGTCAGCCTGGAGAATCATAAAAATCAATATGAACGCAAGCGTGAGGTAACAAACGTTTGTCTTTCATCTTTCGTTAGACACCGGTGTCACGACGATCCATCCGTTGTGTAAGCCAACGTCTGACGAATTAGCGAATCCGTGACGACGAAGACGTGCAGTGGATCAATCCGAGTCGAGTTTCCGCCCTCCAAGATCGAGAGAGCAAGGGTGTCGACGGATCCGTTGGCGCGTTAATCGCGTTATCTGCTTATCCTCTCCTCGTACGGTTCAGCGACAACGTTAACTCGCTTTACATCGCGCGGATACCGACAAACTGCCTGCTACAGCGTCGTCGAACGCGGCGACTTGCGGCGCTAGTCCTATTATCGAGTCGCGTTCGTGTTATTTAATAGCGCAACGCCGATAACGTGATTTACGCGCCGCCAACTTCGTCTATCAGTCTGTTTCCCCCGTGCAAACGCGCGTGTTTTGCACGCAACAGACGGAAAGTGATAAAGAAATATGTGTCGAGCTTAATATGGATCGATAGTTTAATTTACTCGAGATTAATTAAAGCTAGTGGGTAGGTTCTTTTCAAGTGTGGCAGCATGTTTCCTCAGGAGCTATTGCTCAGATTCATTTCCTGAATTGATTTCTTCTCTCCTTTTCTCGGATTTATATTGAGTCGATTGGAGAGTAATTGTTTAGTGTCCCATCAATTTTCTTTTTTTTTCTTTTCCTTTTCTTTTTTTTTTTTTTTTGGTTAAGGAAGCTGGTAGAAGAGATGGAGGAACTCGACTTTCTAGAACTTGACAACACTTTTTTAAGACATTAAACATTTACGAAGGATGATTTAAAGTTTGAGGTGACAACTCGTCCGGAAAATATCTAATGGAATAGTTTCTCTGGGTTGAGGATATTTTCGTTGGAAGTTCGAGACGATTTCCTTGGATCGATCTCAACGTTAGGTATCATTAGGATTGCACGTTATAGATATTATAAATTTATTGTATGGAGTGAGCCAAAGGTTTCTTCTTTTTTCTAATTTTCTAACATCAAAATATAAGAAAAAACTAATTTTATTAAATTTTTTATTACAGTAAAAAAAAATTACAGATTTATTTAGGTAGGAAGTGATTTTCCGTTCACCCTGTATTTATTTGCAAATATTTATAAAACTAATTTTATTAAGTATATGAAAAAATATATATATAATATTATAAATATGATGAAATAAAATATAAATAAAAAAAAATTGCGGATTTATTTTAATAGCATTTTTAGCCTACCCTGTATTTATTCGCAAATATTTATAAAACTAATTTTAAATATATCAAAAAAAAATAAAATAAATATAATATAATAAATATAGTAAAATAAAGTATAAATAAAAAAAATTACAGATTTATCTTAGTAAAAAGTGATTTTCCGCCCATCCTGTATTCATTCGCAAATATTTCTAAAAATTATGGATCCGACGATTGCGTGCGAGGAACGTTCTCGTAAAATTTTATCGGTTGTTCTCCGCGAGCTCGCGGTACCTACTTTATAGCGAGCGCTGCAATTGCGGTCGTAAAAGAATTTCGCGAGACGCTTCGAAATCGTCTCGTCACTCGCTTTCTAATTTCTCTGTTCTCCGACCCATCGCGCACCGCGTCGTAAATAACACGGGATATCTTTTTGCAATTTCATCGCCCACGCGCTTTATTGTCTCTCGCGATCCAGATTCGATTTCCCTGTGCAGCCTGCGCGTAATAAAAACAGGGAGAAACGTTCGCGGATTACAAATCGCCGCGGTGTTTCTTTCCTCTATCCGAGATGAACGTCTTCCCACCGTTTCGCGATGGACATTAATCATCGTTGTTGTATTTATAATTTTTGAAGAGACTTTGTTTACTCCCTTTGTCGAATTCTATCAATCACAGCGTGCATCGTTAAAACTCGTTTCTTTTTTCTGAAGCTTCTTGAATATTTGTTGAATCTTTTTTTTTTTCTTTTTGAGCTGGCAACAGCAAGTGAGTAAACGTTTGTATAAATTTGCACGACGCATAGTTAATAATTGTATATCGGTATAACTGTATGCATTTTTATTACATATTTCTTTGTTACAAATTTTCAATAAAAATTCGCGGTCTGTTTAATATTTGACAAATCTAATAATATTATTGTAACATAAATAGACGTGATGATATCATTGATAGTATTTAATAAAATTGATAATAATCCTAGCTTCCATTTCTTCTCAATTATCGCACAATCTAATAATCGTTCGTTGTTTCAACTCTGTGCCATCCGAATCCCAACAGCCCCCAAAGTAGACAAATTTCTATTTTCTACGTAGCTTCCTTTTTTATCCCATGCGTAGCTGCCATTTGCAATCGCAACAACCCCCCCCCCCTGTAACAGACAAATTTTCATTTTCTACGCAGCTTCCATTTCTTCCTAATTATCACGATCTAACGTTCACTGTTGTCAAACACAAGCCGCAACAACCTTCCCGAGCTCTCCGTTCCAAAGCTACCTCTTTTCAAGCAACTCTTTTTCAAGTTTCCCACGAGTATGCTTCGTGGGAAAGATCGATGGTCGAAAAAAGAAAGAAAAAAGAAAAAAGAAAGAAATTATCTTGGAATGGAAATTCGAGGCATTACGAGGCAAGGCACGATCTCCTCGTGGCCGGTGGTTGAACGCTGCTTGGCTCGCCGTTTTGTCGCCAGGGTTACGGAAACAAAATAATTAGGGGAAAGGGGAGGGTGGGGGAAGGAGGGTGAAATAGAAACAGACAGGGTGAAAGGGAAAGGGCGAGATACAGTCCCTCCCTTGCTGTGGCTGACAGGATGCGAAACGACGAAAAGGAAAAGGGGACCGGACCGATTCCCTTGGAGTTGTTGCGTAATCGGGTAAACTCTCGTTCGGCCGGCGTAACTTCGTTTAAACGTTACGTACGTTTATCGCCAATTAAATCCCGGGTCCTTCGTCAATTTAAGCTTGCTGCCGCCGCGCGATTCTCCGGGCTCCAATTTAAAAATTACTCCCCCGACATAATGAACCCCACGTGCTCCTCTTGACAATAACGTTTTCGCCTCTTTTATTTCTCTCCACTTTCCCGTTTGCTTTGCGCTTGTTGACTGCCGTTGATTGTCGAGCGAGATATGAAAACGAGGAGAGGGAAGCTTCTACTCGGTTTGAAAGGTACATGAAACACAACGTTTCGAAGAGCTTCGAGACATTCAAAATTCCGGTCTTGCTTGTCAAAGTATAAACGAGTTTTGAAAAATAGTCGATTGCATTTGGAAAGAAAAGTGCTATCGTAGATTAATTCTGCACCCTCGATTTGATACGTGCGAAGAATTTGCCCGTGAAATTGACATTGACTTTGAATTTCAAGGTCAGAATTTTCTTTCTTCTTTTGCATTGTATTCCACTTATTACGAAGCAACCAGATGGTTCTCTTGTAAAATGGCAAAACTGTTTTTTAATCGTTTAATATTGCGTGGGTTCTAACAGCGACTTTATTAAAAATTTCCTTTTTTCTTTTGCATTGTATTCCACTCATCACGAAACAACCTAATGGTTCTCTTTTAAAATGGCAAAACTGTTTTTTAATATTGCGTGGGTTCTAACAGCGACTTTATTAAAAATTTCCTTTTTTCTTTTGCATTGTATTCCACTCATCACGAAACAACCTAATGATTCTCTTTTAAAATGGCAAAACTGTTTTTGAATCGTTTAATATTGCGTGGGTTCCAACAGCGACTTTATTAAAAATTTCCTTTTTTCTTTTGCATTGTATTCCACTCATCACGAAACCTAATGATTCTCTTTTAAAATGGCAAAACTGTTTTTGAATCGTTTAATATTGCGTGGGTTCTAACAGCGACTTTATTAAAAATTTCCTTTTTTCTTTTGCATTGTATTTCACTCATCACGAAACAACCTAATGATTCTCTTTTAAAATGGCAAAACTGTTTTTGAATCGTTTAATATTGCGTGGGTTCCAACAGCGACTTTATTAAAAATTTCCTTTTTTCTTTTGCATTGTATTCCACTCATCACGAAGCAACCTAATGGTTCTCTTGAAAAATGGCAGAAATGTTTCTTTGATTGTTTAATATTGCAGACGCGTGGGTTCTAACAGCGACTTTATGTTTCTGGTCGCGTAGATGTCCATTTTACGTAATTTTCGTTATTATATTTCACTAACACTTGATCGTAGCGTGTTGCGAGTTTAAATAATCAAATAATAAAACCAACTGTTGATTATTCGAAATATAAACATTACATCCACGTATAAAGTCGCTGTTAATACGCAGTGTATTTCAAAAGAACTATTTAAAGTTTTTACCTTGACGACAGTAACAATGCAACAGAAATTTCTTCTCCATCTTGAAAGTTGAGGTCAATTTTGCGAGTTATGCATTTCCATCAAATCGACGGTGTAGAATTCATCTGTGATACGATCATCACGAGCATAAACTTTTCTTTCCACCCTATATATACAGTGTGATTTCCGAAAGAAACACGCCCACGTACCACAGAGACCAGCATGCTCTTGATCGATAGTCCCCACTCGATTTGAGACAACCACTGGTGGCTGTTGATCCTTTCAGTTGGCAAAAAAGCCTTTGATTTCTCTGCACGAACCACCTTTCGACGCACGGTATCTCGTGTTCCGCGTCTGTCCGCGCGTTCGATCGTCCGCCCTGCTCCGTTTCACGCATCGTTCGCCCGGGTGATGAATCGTCCGTCTGGATCAGAGTTACTCTGAAAGGTCGATATCGATCGCGCGTGCCCGATAGAGTCGTCCGCGAAGGAAAAGGAGAACGGCCGCGCTGGCTCTCGTCGCGCTCCCTCTGTGATTGATGAGATCCCCCTGGTTATTTCTCCCCGTTTTTTTTGTCTCACGCTGAATTATTATACCTCCCCCGTGGACGATCATTAATATCTCGCGGCGCACTCGCGATCATAAAAATTCACTCGTCGGCTCGTTTCGATCCGACGCAGTACACCTCACAGTGTTTTTTACCCTCTTCGATCGACGGTGTGAACGTTGAAACAGCATTTTCGTCTATCGAAGTATCATTAACGGCGATTGCGAATCCTGCATTAATTATCTACGATCTCTGGTGGTGACTGGCGCGTTTCAGATTGACGAGGAAAGTTGTCGAATTCTAATTATTAGCTCGACGAAGATCGAGTTTCCTTTCAACACGTTCTGAGCGGTGTGAACAAGGCTTTAGAACAGTATTTCTCGGCCATGTTCAAACGTCCAAGCTCCACCCCTGTGGATTGTTCAAAAAGTGAATTTTAGTCTAGGAAAGGCCATTGATTCGAGTGCATTGCACAACGCGGAAAAGTTAAATTTTCGTTCAAGGAAATACAAAAAAAATTCACTGTCAACGATTCATTTTCAAATTTTCCCCCTGTTGAGTCCCACGTTGGGAACCATGGTTGTAAAAGAAAATTGAAACGGATTTTCGTAAATATCCACAGTCCACTTACAGCACGAAGATTATTATTACAGTAGGAAGTAAGTTTACTTAAAAGTTTACTCAAAAATAATTATTAATTATTTTTACTTAGTAAAATTAATAAGGTGACGATTACTAATTGATAAAGTAAATTTACTTGAAAACAATTATTATTAATATTAATTATTATATTTATAATCATTGTTAATTAATTAAAATATTATTAATATTAATTATTGTATTTATAATCATTGTTAATTAATTAAAATATAATTAATAATAATTATAAATTTACTTAAAATATATATTATTTGTGACACGTTGCAATAGGAAAGTTCGCGAAAATCGAAAAAACTTTCGATGCAACGATCGCGATAGGATATGACGGGTGAAGGGATAAATTGGCGGATGGATTTTTCTCCTCCTCCCACGCGACAGGAAATATTTGTTTCGGCAGTCATGCGAGCACTGGCGGCTCTGGGGGGCACTTTATAATTGCAACTTGTTGCCCGGTTACACGCTAGCGGCGTGCCTCTGTACCAGTTCACGGTGCATGCGTGTAGTAATTTATGGTCGTCGGGGAGAGGCGGTCAAAGTGGCGGGCTGCAGTTGCAATTTTAAAGACCGTGCACGAATGTCGAAGCACGTGGAGCAAATAATTGATCAAGAACGTGGCCGCAGTTTCCTGCGAAACGATGAAAACGCGTTGTCGCTCGACTGTCAATTCTTTTCAGAAACTTTTCAGTTGCTTTCGTTCGATATTTTCTCTCTGATTTTGTTTTTTTTTTCTTTTTTCTTCCTACGCGTCGATAGGTTATGATAATAATTTTTGTCGTCGTTGGCATTGTTGGAAGGAAATATTGAACGAAAAGCTTGAGTAAGGTACAAATGCAATGTTATAGTTTAGTACAATAAGATTGAATAATCATGAACGACTCGATGATCTTTCATGCCAAAATATAGATTATATTTGCGAATTCTTTATCATGTGGATACGAATTATTCGTAAAATAGTGTTTGTGTATTTTTCATAATCTGCGATACAGAACGCGTATTGTGACCTCGTAATAAAGGATTTAGAGGAGAATCTTGTGGAATATCTTTTTATTCTCGTTTACAAAGTGTGCGTCTATAGCCTGATTGGAGACACTCTGTGCACAGATATTTAATAATTTGATCTGATCCTTGTCAATCATAATTGATTGCAGCAGATATAAAAAATTACCTCCACATCTCCGTTTAACCACTTGCGCTGGCAACTGATTGCGGACCATAACGAGTCACTAATTCTTTCTTTTCCTTTTGAACTCGTCGGTATGATATCACCGGATAGAAATTATTGAGACGTAATAGATTTGTCATTTGTTTTGCCTGGGTTATACTTAAATATACTTAAAACCGGGGAAATATTGCAATTTTGGGACAAAAAAATTCTCGACGATCGTGGCACCGTCTTACGAGCGCAAGAGATTAAAAATACTGTAAATATATTATATTATATTATATATTATGTACTATATAAATATATATTACATTATGTATCGTAAAGTAGAGAGAACGCGTAGATTATCACATCAATATCCTTGGGCCGTGTACTATGTTGAATATTATTACCGAGACACGCGAATTTCCCAGAAATACAAAAACGAAAAATATAAACATTGCCCATAGCCTCGAGGCAGACAAGTTTGAACTAGTCGTAGAATATTTATGCTCCTCAGTTGTACGGAAGCTATCGGAAGCGTAACATTCGTGTGAAATACGGTCGTGGTTAAGTGCGTATTAATATTTGTAAAAATGGGTCGCGAACAGAAGTGAAATACGCACGGTATTGAAATTGAACGAAGAACATTGTTCCATAACAAAAATAGCCAAAACAGGTGACAGAAGTCGTAAAGTAATGACGAATTTGCTAAAAGATCCCGTTAATTCTGGAAAAAGAGAAGGTTGTGGACGAACGCGGTGTGTAACAGTGTGTCAAGCTCCACTGCGAGACAAATTGCAGAAAAAGCTGGAGTTACGACGAATGACCAAGAACGTTCGACGTTCTTTTAAAGAATCGTGAACATCTGAAACGACGAAAATTGCGACGAAACCCTCGATTAAAGCAAGAGAACGAGCAATTTGCAGAGAAACATGTTTATACGAATAAGAAGAGATTTAATTTAGACCTGATGGTCTCCACTATTCTACTATTATCGTGATCTACGAAAGGAGCAACAACTTGCGAGTCGTCGATCCAGAGGAAGCGGCGTTACAATGATTTGGAGAGATACTGGTCACTAAGGTAAGATTGAAATAAAATTCATTACCAAAGAATTAAATGGTAAAATGTATGTCGAAACGATTTGACGAACAAATTGACGTACGCGACACGAATTGTCGGAATTAACTACACTGTACGATATTTTCTATTATAAAATATGCATCAAGAAAGCGTTTAATTATCATCTCCAAGATAAACATTGAATATTAGAAATAAGAGCGTCTCGATATAGAGAAAAGAGAGAAATTAGCGAGACGTTCGAGTATGATAACGATTGTTTTTTTCTTTTTAAAAGGAGGAAAAAGTAATGTTGAAGTTGCTGGTAAAGAATCCGCCATCGCGAGCTCCGGGGGTTGTTTCTTTTTCCACCACCATTATCGCGCTAATGCTATAAACTACGCGAGAAAACGAGTAACCAGCTCTTCCGTTAAAACAATTTTAATCAAGACGAAGTTTCGCGCGAGTGCCCGAGTCGCCTCTTTGTTTCGCCGGATAGACAAAAGGCGTGTTCGCGTCGACGCTTTCAATTATTTCGCGGCGTCGTTTTGCCCGCCGTAATAAGCTTTCAAGTCCACCGTCCCCCCGTGGAACTTGAAACGTTCGACGAGACAGCTTAACGTAAATTCGTTTCGCGAGTTCGTGGAGTTCTCTCCGATTTTTATCGACTGATTTTTGGAAACGGTGATTCGACGATTTTTCTGGAATTTCGAATTGACACGAAGTGCTAATAAATTTGGTACGAAAGTACGGTTCATTTTGTTCGTCAGAGATTCACAAACGTAAATTCTGTATATTGCTATTATTTTATCCCTTGCCTCTTAAAAGTAAAAAAAAAAAAGAAAAAAAGAATCAAGGGGACGAGATTCTTGAATTTTTTTTAAATGAAATCGAACAACGAAGAGCACAAAGAATGAATTGGTTTGATTGGTAAATTTTCGTGTAGATGGGACAGATTTTGTTAATACTTCATATCATTTCATATCGTATATTTATCCAAAAATATATTGAATTAGCATCGAGTGTTAACCGGTCAATAACATTAATTAAATATTATATTTTATTTAAGAGACGAAACGAGTCTCTATCGTATCGATGAAAATGTCAACTAGTTGCTATTATTTTATTCTCGCGTCTTAAAAGTGAAACTTTATGAGATTGTTGAATTTTTTTGAATGAAATTCAACAACGAAGAATATAAATTTTAATTTCGCAAATCTTCACGTAGGACAAACTTTCCAATATATCGATATTTATAATATAATTTAATAGTATATTTAATAGTATGTTAAACACTGAACACATTAACCCTAATCGGTCATCAACGTATTAAATACAATATTCAAGGGATGAAACGGATCTCTGTATCACATTGATAAAAATTCACAGTCACTTGGTAATTTCTGTAATAAAACGAGAACCATTGAAAATTCCAAAATCCCCCTTTTTGTCATGAGACACTCGCGAAAAGATAAATATATTTTTCTTCTCGTTTGTGCGTCGTTGACAAAGAGCATTCGAGCATCTTGAGTAATTATCAAGGGTAATTCAATGAGCGGTTAATACCTTGGCGAAATGGCTAGCAGCAGCGGCAACGGCCATAAGTACTTACTTGTCAGCTCTGTGGGGAGTGAAAATTAAGGGGTTGGATCGAAGGTCGCGAAGAAAGGACAGTGGTGGTAAGGAGCCAGCGAGCGATGAGGAGAAAGATAGAGAAGATAGAGAGAGAGAGCTGATGAAGAGGACGAGGCTTTGAGGACAGACTGAGACTGCTACTGGGTCGAGGGTCGTCGTGAATGAAACCGTGAAGGAGTCAGCCTCTCGTCTTTCATGTCGTACCAGCCCGAAATTGTTTCGAGGGTTCCTCTTTCTATTAATACTGTTTCTACGATGCGCTTAATTTTCCTCGCCCCGCTTCGTCCTTCGAACGTCGTGTCACTCGGCGCGAGTGAAAGACCGTGGCTGAAAGGGGATTTGATCGTTCGATGATCAAACTGGGTTAGCAGAGGGTGAAAATTTCATTTTGCATACGAGGCATTGAGCTTGCTTTCGTAGTAGGTGTTTTGTTACAATTGACATTCGTTTTGTAATTAATCGTTCAAACTGGCGACTTGAATAATAATTGAAACGAAATTAATACGTTCGATTTCAGTGTGTCGAGATTTAACAGATTGTTACATTTTGCGAGGAGATGGCTATTTTTGAATAGTCAGTACTAATTTTGTAGTAGTTTTGTTATTATTACTTAGTGTTACAATTTGGATGAATTGGTGATTCGAATGAAATTAGTAATTCGATTCCAGCGTCTCGAGACTTAGAATCATTTTTCGGAAAAACTTAATAATAATTTAAATTGAAATTTTCTATCAATCGACGCATAGGATTTAAATTTCAGATGTGAGGGTTGAATGTTTCAGGGTGTTTCTACGAGCGGACAAAATAGTTTTGGAATATTACAGAATTCTGTCGATACGAAAGTCGTATTTTTCTTTCCGAAAATCAAAAAAATAAATAAATAAATAAAATTCACGAAAGAGAAAATAATTCGCTGAACAGCAGAAAATTAGGAACACGGAAGAAGAATGAACTGAAGGTTTCTTTCTCCCTCTTCTCGAAGAAAAATATAAAGATTACGGAAAAAGAGAAAAGGAAGAAAGAAATCGTCCCGTTGAAAGAGTATAAATATTTTCATCCCCATGATCGGAAGACAATGGCGCCGGCTGTCACGCATCGTGGCTCGCGAATCGATTGAAGTGCCGTCGCCGATGCGTCTTTAATGTAAGCCAAACGAATTCCGCCACGCATGAAAAGGCTGCCGACGTCACTGGAACAGTTTTAATCAAAGTAAACTTCCCTTCGGGGTATTTTCGACGCTGCCATCGTCGTCGACGACGAAAACTCTTTGTCCCGTGGCACAAGACGAGAGAGGTTCCTCCTCAGTGGTTTCATTCATTCGAACCCTCGACCCAGTACCGCTCTTCATCTGTCCTTAGAACCTTGCTCTCTTCATCAGCGTCCTTCTTTCCTGCCCTCTTCCTTCGATTCGCCCTTCTTCGCCCCACGCCATTTCGCTTTTACTCCCGGATGAGAAGCGTTCGATGTTTATCTACGTACGTGCGCGACCGTGTATTTTTGCCATTGGTTGGCTCTTTGATGTGGCAAGTGTACTGTGGCAGTGTTTTTTGGATACTTGTGAAAATTTTTCCTCCCGAATATATATTACGTTTGTTATCGTTGCACGTTTTGGGATTTTGTCAGCCCTTCGAACTCGATTTGTCTTCAATGTTGTTCTGCGTCTGTATTTATATTTTATTTTGAGGTAAATTAACGTGCAGTAGTAAAATTCAATGTTTGTTTTTTTTTTTATTTGTTGTTGTTGTTGTTGTTGTTGTAATTTACTGTTTACGATTTTCCAAAGTGCGATCATTTTTAAAACAATTTATGTAGATTGTGTGGTCGCCAGCAGAGTGACATGCGAGTTGAAAGGGTCGATATTATAATTTACAATAAACTAATAATTTAAAACGAAGTATAATAATTTTATTTTATTTATTACGATGTACACTTTTCACACTTTTATCGTTCGTAATACTTTCTAAATGTTAGATAACGTTTAAACAGTTAAAACATTCAGAAATATTATTTAAAAATTAAACTCAAAAATTTGGTCGATGCATTCGTAAGTCTGTGACGCGCAATGCTAATTTATATAAAGAAATAATTATATTATACTCAAAAATTATTTATTAGTTATGAAAGTGAGAAAATTATGCGTTCACGTTCGATTCGATGAGTTATTCATATTTTCTGACGAACCAGAGGAGAAAAAAAAAAGCTACAGTATAATGTCACCATCGTGCCAAGAAGCAAAGTATACAGTATCACTAGGTTAACCAAAAAGTAACTTTTTCTTTTTTTTTCTTTTTTTCTTTTGAAACTGAGGAAAAAGAAACACGAGTTGCGACTTTCGCGAAGAAAAATGCACGACGATTTCAATTCGTCGTTACACCGCGTTACTAACAATAAGGGTTAAAGCCGAGTGTCACACGAGTGAGATCACTCGTTATCGCGACAAGGAAAAATCACGCACGCCCACGCCTCGGTCGATCGCGAGCCTTAATTGCGGCTGGATAATTGCAGGCGGAGGCCTTTCGAAAGCGAGAACCTCCTCCTCCTCCTCCTCTCCTCCTCTGTGATTCACGTTCAACTGTTTAAAGACCACCGGGGCCAGAACAACAATTTTTCCCCGCAGTTTTTTCACGGCGCAGCGTCGTGTCGCCGAGGAAGGAAACGCGGCGAGGAAAGACAGGGCGAAGGCGGGCGAACACAGAACGCGATCGTGGCGAACGTCACGCTTTGCTTGCTTGTTTGTTCGTCCCACGCGGGGCCGATATCCACGGAGCGGATACGCGATATTGCGATCAATGCCATTGGCCTATCTGGAATACGATCCGTGGCTCCTCTACGTGTGAGAATCCCGCCGGTTCGACGCGCTTCGAGATCGATTACTCAGAGATACGCGGTCACTTTTCATTCAAAAACCAGACCGCACGATCGAACGAGATAGTGTGTCTGCGGAGATCACGTCGTTCGAGATTTTTGTTGTTATCGTACGCGGTGAATTTTGACGATGTTGGAACTATTGCGAAGAAGTGACGCGCTTTTCGATACCAGCTTTACTTTCACTGCTTGTTTCAATTTCAACTCTTTCTGTCCTCTCTTCTTTATATTTTTCTATTTCGTCTTTCTCTATCTTTTATCTTTGTCCTTTTTTTGTGTTTTGTATCTTTATCTTGTCTTTCTTTATCTTTTACCTTTTGTCTTCTTGTCTCTTTTTTTTTTATGTCTTATTTTCCTTAACCTTTTAGCTCTGTTCATCTCAGTGTGTTTTATCTTTGAACACTAAACGTACCAGCACTTTGTTTATACCCATTCCTACTGTAAGGTCAATGACCTTATTTATTTTTTGTAATTATAATGTATTATATAATATTGCGATACATATTTTACAATTGTATTACAAAATAGTTATATATTACAATTATTATGTTATATTTTCATTACATATATTATAATTGTTATATTATATATATTAGAATTATTATAACATGATGACATTACGACGAAATTGTTTCACGAATCAAGGACATTGACAAGAAAAATATATTTGTCACATTCAACGAAAAATGATCTACACTGACTGATATATTTATTACATTTTTTCCCCCACATTATACATCACGTTGCCTCGAATTTCCCGCAAATCCACAAACGTTTCACAGTCTACCAATAAATACGACTGACGCACGCTCGAGAATGATCGATCGTCTTCTGATAAAATCGACGTGCCTAATGTGACGAATCCATAAGTGAATAGCGTCGAATGTTTAATTCAACGATCGTTTTACCTCGCGTATTCCGAGGATTTCGTACTCGAAGGATCGGTGCGGGAAGAAGTCGAAGGAAAAGAAAAAAAATGTAGCGCGGACCTTTGAAGTAGATTAATCCCGTCACGGGTCAGACGGACGGGATATTGGGCTAAACGTCACGTGCGCCCTTTTGCACGTTGCAGGATCGTGCGGTCGAACCAACCCTCCCGCTCGTTGATCGCGCTCGATCCCCGGATTGTTTTGATTGACAGGAACAAATAAGAGTGACGTGCATCCGTGGGGACACTGTGTTATCGCGTCTGATCCTACGGTATCGCCTCTCCTCCGCCTATGGGCGGATTAAGTGAAACCTTTTACGCGAATATTTTGTGACGTGTATCTCTTCGACCGGTGTCGAATCGGCAGTTCGATGTTTCAAATGTGAGGTGAAATATGGGTTACAATTTGCGTGCAACTTTTTTTCTTTTTTTTTTTTTTTTTGCCTGGTGGCAATGACGAAACGTGAGATGATTTTGAAATTGTAAATCGTGTGTCTTTTTTGCTTTTCTCGTCGATGGAAAAAGAAGGCTGCGAAGCGATGTTGAATTTTGAAATTATCATTATATATTTAAAAATTTTTTTTACAATTGTATCACTTTTGTTACTAGTGGGTATTTTTCTTTACCTATGAAAAATGAATAAAGATATCTACGTCCGTTTTTATAGTAACGTCAGAATATGAATTATATTCTTTTTTTTTTTTTCATTCTTGTCGAGAAAAGGACGAATTTTGAAAGAATATCGCGACTAATTGGGGCAAATAATTTGTGGATTTTTCAGAAATTTCTAATTCTGCTCTATTATAAAGTGAACTATTTTTATACTAATATTTTATTTTATTTTATTTTATTTGATCTTTTTTTATTTTATTTTATTTGTATTCCATTTCACTTTACACTGAAATATGAACTCTTGTTTGTCGAAAGAAGGGCTAAGAAATTTCGAGGAAACACTGTGACATTAAAACGCGACGAACGATTTCGCAGATTGTTGAACCACTATTCGAATCTACTTCAAAGCGAGCTCTTGACTAGCAGATGACCTCTCTCGAGTTCGATTGCTTTGCGTTACAATCGCAACCACTCCGCTGCGATTTGCCTGCCTCTCGATGTTCCCATCGAGGTAAAAATAGTCGCATGAAACCAGAAACCGCAGTTTCTGCTCACGTTTGCGCCGCGTACGCTCTGTTTTCGCGGTCAGGAAGCGGAAACGCTGTAGACGATCTTTTCGTTCCACCTTTCACCGTGTCTCGCACACGAGGCACGTATTTTTGAAAATATCGACTGGCAGGTTCGATCAATTCGTGTCAACTTGAAATTTACGAAACTTTCGAAAAATTTACAAATTTAGTAAAAAAAAATGTTCAACAAGAAGCATTTTTGTCGTCTGCAGTGTGTTTGAAAGGACGATTCATTTTTGGAGCAGATGAACCGAGAACGAGAATTAATTCACGGTCATCGATCTGCTATTGTTCGCGGCGCCCAGTCATCGTAATTACGATTATTTTCAAATTCTTGCCCCGTGGGAAACGAACAAAAGAGAGAACGAGAAGCAAGCGATATTCCCCCCGTGGAATTGCTGAACGCTGCCGGCTTGTCCAGCCATCTGTTGCCTTTCAAGGATAAAACCGAAAGCGGAGCCAGGAAATCCGACGTCCTCTTCCGTGATCCCTTGTCATTTCTCTCCCCCTTCCTGCTTCTGATAGAAACTGGATCTTCCCCTGCATCTTCGCTTGCACGAGATGATTTAATAAAAACTCCACTTTGCAGACGTCGACGCAGAAAGTGTATCAAATATTAATCGTCGACAATTGGATATATTGTTCAACTGTATTAATTACAATTTTAATTACATTTCATGCACGAACGAATGTGTATCTTTGAATATTGACCGGGATATGTTAATGGAAACTTTGGTGTGCACACGAGGAAGAGAATCAATCAGTTTCACGTTGAAACGATTACTTTTAGTTCGTAGAACCGGAGAACCGCTGCCACGAGCCACCCCCTATTTCACGGAGCACCCTTTATCGTAAAGCAATATTTCCCTTCGTACATTCGACCCGAGATCTCGCAACCATTTTAATCAATACGCTCTGCCGTCGTGTCTTGGCAATATCGACTTGACTGAAAAGAGAAACTTCTCGATTTTTTAATATTCGTATCTCTGAGTTTTTGAATTTCTCGAACTTCAAAACTTTGAAATTTGGGTTATCAGAATCTTTGAATCTTTAGAAAATAATGCTGTACAAATTTGTAATAGTTATTAATATCTACAATTGTCAGAAAATTCTGCACACGTTCTAACGACGGTTTTTTCATTAAAAAGAAAATAGCAGATCTCTTACATTTTCCATTTTAGTTTGTACGCGAAATAATAACCCTTTGCACTGTGCATCGTCAAAAGAAACTCTAGTTATCTATTGGGTAAATATTTCGAATCTCACGGTGTGAAAGAAAGTTACTAAATATACATACATATATATTTAAGAATGTTACTTTATTTATTTTAATTTTTATATTATTATTTTATATTTATTTTAATTTTCATTTACTAGTTACTACTCATTTTGATTTTTTTAGTACACAGACATTTAGAACCTCTTCGCGATAATATAAGTTGCTTCAATTCCATTCTACACTACTGCCTCCACAAAAAAAAGTACCATGTAAAATATCGCCAGCCTGTGTATAGTGTTAATTCACGGCAGCGTAGCACCGAAATTTCGTGAAATTTCTTCAACGTTCCAAACGAATACTTTCACGAGCCATTGTCACGGCCGGATCGGGGCCGGTGGTTTTATCGAGCGTTAAAATTTAACGGCCAGCACCGGCTCCGCAACTTCCGGTGTTTCGTAGCTTGGCGTTTTTTCGCCCCGCCACGAGTCACAATGAAAGCCACCCCGCGCGTGGACCGATAACAATGGCAGCCAGAGCCGATCGTGGAAATGCCTTGATCCCACAAAAGGTAGCTAAACACGAGCTACGGGACCAGTCACCGGAGCCCTAGTCCTCCCAATTATACGTGCTCTCGGCTCGCAAGCGGATTGACGGTTGCTACGGAACGATAAATCGCGACGTTGATCCGACATTCTCCATTGAATCGCGAGCGAATCGTGAACCGAGGGGATCCGATCGTGCCGCCGAATATTTCCAACCGAGAGCTTTCGTGGCTTTTTTAACCGACCACCGTTAACTGCGAGTTTGTTCGTGCGTTGCTCGCGTTAAACCAGAGGTCGACTCTCACCAAACAAGTCGAAACGTTTCGAAACGTTTTAAAGGTTCTCGGACTCTGTCGAGTTTTCGATTTTCGTTTGAAGCTTCCGGGTTCGACGATTTTTTTTCTGCTCCCCCTCTCTCTTTGTCTCTGAATCTTTAAAAGCTCTCTGCCTCTTTCGAACGGTGAATTTCGAATTTTTCCAAGTCCGAACTTTTCAGGTTTTTAGTCCTCGGATCGTTCGAGATTGAAAGGTTTTTGAATCGTCGAACCTTTGGTCCTTGGAATCCTTGGAACTTTTGACTTTCAAGTCAAACTCCGTGTTTTTGTGTCTTTGGATATTCGAGTACTCGAATTTCTGGAGTTTTGAATCGTTTGAAGCTTCAGATCTTTGAATTTTTAAATTTTTCGGATCTTCGAATCTTTGCGTTTTTAAATCTTTAAATCTTTGAATCTTCGGATTTTTAAGTCTCAGAATTTTTAAACTTCTGGATCTTTGAATCTTCGAATTTTTCAATCTCTAAATTTTTGGACCCTTTGATCTTTGAATTTTTCAATTTTTTGGTCTCTGAATCTCTGAATCTTCGAGTTGTGCAAATACAACGCATTGAAAGATCAAAAGCAACAAACAGAGTCGGAATTGATCTTTCTAAATTTGAGTAACTAATTACCGCAGCTTCTGTCAGATCTCTGGAACAAAAACGCGTCCGACGTTCCTCATTATCGCAGTTTCCATTAGAGCAGCATCTGCCTTCTTTCTTGGCACGCATTGACGTACTAGTTGGGTCAAACGACAGCCTCGCAGCTACGTTTCACCCCCAGTCGCAATTATCTTTTTCTCCCTATGTATTTTTCCCTTTGTTGTTCATCTGGCAGCTCGCTTGACGGATGCACAAAGGCTCTCCCTGGCATTCGCCGACGAATTCTGACGTTCCTCATCCGCATCGTTCGTCACAATTTTCTAAAGTGCCTGGTCACGCTTCTGATTACGATCGCTGGAATTCGTGTGACAAGCAAACGTCTACAAACAAACTTCCGTAATTTCGTTAATGCTACTCTGAGCTTGACATGCTTATTCCCTTCATCCCTACTAAGAGATTTTTCCCAGACACAGATAGAAATTGATCATTCAAATGAAGCTTAAATCTGAATTACGTACAGCGTAATGAATAATTTCCGATAGTTTACAATAATAATGTGTGATTTGATACTAAAGATTATTTTTCCTTTGCAAACGAGGAAATATATCAACAAATTTCTCTTCACAATTTATCCAAGCTGAAAGTATTTTTTGAGGATAAAAATGTATCATCGAATCATAAAACGTATCTTAAATAATTGCGATCTCAAAGAAGGACTATCTTCTATTAATTTCATCGTATTAATTCGAGACAGAAATCCTAATTTTCAAATAAATTTTTACTCGGAGAATTATAGAGAGCCAACTGACAACCAACTGTCTCAAACCAGCGAGTCATTCAAAGAACATCATCCAACTGCTTCAAACCAGCGTGTCATTCAAAGAAAGCTGAGATTCTAGGACGATTCCCCTTGAAACATGTCTTAAATAATTACGATCGAGAGAAGAATTATCGTCAAATTAATTCGACACGGAAATCCTAATTTTTAAATAAATTTTCACCATAGAAAACCAACAACCAACTGCCTCAAACCAACGGTATTATTTAAAGAAAGCGAAAGCTAAAATTCAATCACGATTGATTCTGCTAGAAACATATCCTAAATAATTCGAATTAATTCGACGCAGAAATTCTAGTTTTAAAATAAATTGTCACTCGGAGAATTATAGAGAACCAACTGTCTCAAACCAGCGAGTCATTTAAAGAACATGATCCAACTGCTTCAAACCAGCGTGTCGTTCAAAGAAAGCTGAGATTCAAGGACGATTCCCCTTGAAACATGTCTTAAATAATTACGAAAATCCTAATTTTTAAATAAATTTTCACCATAGCAAACCAACAACCAACTGCCTCAAACCAACGGTGTTATTTAAAAAAAACGGAATCTAAAATTCAAGCACGATTGATTCTCCTAGAAACATATCTTAATTCGAATTAATTCGACGCAGAAATCGTTTCACTCGGAGGATTATAGAGAGCCAACTGACAACCAACTGTCTCAAACCAGCGAGTCATTCGAAAACATGATCCAACTGCTTCAAACCAGCGTGTCGTTCAAAGAAAGCTGAGATTCAAGGACGATTCTCCTCGAAACTTTTCGCACGTGTGATCTTGCACAATCTCGAGCGATGATTTATCACAACAAAGGCGTGAGCGTGGATCGCGCGTCACAATGGTAAGGAGAAGACTATCGTAGCGAAAAAGAGGAGCCAATGGTGGAGGAACCATCGATATTCATCGAGCAAAAGGCAAGTCGAGGCGACGAAGCGCAACGATGCGCGCTAGATTGGCCGGCACTTTCGCAGATATGAAATTATTGCTCGGGCCAGCAGCCCCTGTCAAAGGATCGACTGACAAGCGATCTCGAACGAAGCACGACAGCTTGACTAATGCGGTTACCACCAGCGCGTTCCCCTCGTGATCTAACCAAACGAAATATTCTCGTGCTCGCGGGAGAAGAAGCTGATGTCACGAAATCAAAGCTCCCCTGCCCCTTGCTCCCTAACGAAGAAATCATCCTTTCCACCGCATCAGCGGGAATTCTCCTGATTTGACCTTTTCCTTTCCTTCGTTCGTTGCGATCGATATGCAAGGGAAGAATGAGGCCGGTAATTTCGATTTATTTGTTATTGGCGTTTCGTTACTTGCGATTGAACAGTTTTATTAAATTCGAGTAGAACGAGTCGGGCTAGTTCACGACGACGACGACGACGTTACTCTTTGAGTAATACTTTTTGAGAAATCGAATAATTGGAGAATTGACATCTTGCGCTGGAATTACGAGAACTTTTTGTCCAAAAATATTGCAATATTTTCTCAGTTTTTTTTTTTTTTTTTTTTTAAGTACAGGCAAAAGAAATAATAAATTTAATTTCTATTCGGTGATGTCATACCGACGAGTTCAAAAGGAAAAGATAGCGACCAATTATTGTACACGGTTTGGTCACTCGTTATTTGGTCCGCAATCAGTTGCCAGCGAAAGTTGAAATTAAAAATTGGAAAACTGATAGATTAGACTAACTGGTGAATTTTGTGCACCAAAGAATTGTCAGCAAGGGTTGAATGTTACATTCCTGAAGGAAAATGTGTAAAATTCGCGACATGTTAAGAAGATGATTGAGGTGTTGATAGCTTGAAATTAAAAATTGTGAATACTCTTGTTTTTGTTTAAAAATGGTGAATTTTTATCAAGTTCAAGGAGTCAGGATATAAAATGATCGAGGAATTGAAAGTGATAGAACACAAAAATATTGCAGACATTCGCACAATTTTATATTTTCGTCCCATATTTTATTTTTCGTATTTTGTACCTTTGCACATTATACGATTCTATATATTTTTACATAATTTTTTCACACAATTTTACAGACACTCGCCGTCTACTTCTCGGAATTTACTTCATCGATTAATTCAAAGTTATAATTAAACGTTGACTGTTACGTCACTTTACACGTTGGAAATTGAGACTATTAAGTGTTTCGGATAGTGAGAAATCAAGTGAAAGGAGTTCGATTCACAAAAATCGATTGAACTGCCAAGTAAATTCAGTATCTAGTAAAATTGCAGTCTATCTCTCACTTTATCCCAAATATCTTTCACCCCGCGTGTATCTTTGGATTGTCCACGGTCAAAATGCAAACCGACTCCACGTTACGCAGGATCTGGTTAACAAATTAGCTGTCAGGTATTTTAGCGCTATCAATAACAGAATCGTGGCTGACAGTATTCTCGAAACGTGCGGCTCGTAAACCGTTGTGCTCGAGCGGGTAGCTGCGCACCTGACAGTCGAATATTTTATTACTTACGGAAGTTCTAGCCTTCTCCATCCGTGGACCGTGACCCTCAAGGTGCGGTCAAACTCGCTCGACAGCCGCGCAATATGTAACATGAACTTCTGATGTGTTCTCCGCGAGGAATTCAACCAACAGTCGCACGTGTTCATTCCGCTCGTGCCCGGAATAATTCTCAGTCGTTCAGAGCCCTGCATTTGACAATGTAATTCGTACGTTTCGTGCGGGGAATACAGCGGCTATAAAAAAACATTATTGGCACATTTATACGAGGCGAAATTCGTATCGTGCTTTAACACCAAAATAGTCGGAATGTTTGATTTTGTAATTTTTCGTCGAAATTTTTTTTGTTGGAAAGGTTTGTGATATTATTGATTTTTAGGTAGAAAAGTAACTGTGCGAGGTTTACGTAAATGTCGCCAGAACCATCGAAATGGTCAAAATGACTAATTCGTAATATGTCGTCGAAATTTTCTTGTTTTAGGTTCATAGATTATAGTTATAGTTTGTAGGTTTTTAGAGATTCGAACGATTTTTCGTGAAATATTTGAAAACAAGCTTCTGTTCTTAAATATTCTCCTCTTGCCACTTTCCTCATACTCTGGTTCTTGGCAGTTCTCTGAGCATTGGAAAACAGGGACATCATTGTAACTTGAGAGTTAAAAAATTCGAGAAACCACCGAGCCTAACCGAAACCCTTAGAAATATTTGGATATTTAGAAATTCGTGAGACCGAAGACGTGTAAGTTGATCGAAGGACCAACAAAATTTAGACGTTCGAAAATCCCCACCCGCCTGCGCGGCGAGTGAAACCCACGGAACTCCCACGTCCTCGAATTCCCAAAATCCCACGCTCTCGATTACCATTTCCCCAAAACGCAACGAAACCCGAGACGACGTTGGTCAACGCGACCAATCAAAGTTTCGCAATTGCGCGGTGGACCATCCCTCTCTCGATCTCTGTGCCCTGCAATCCCGTCGTGGAACGAAGTCCGTAGGCAAGGACTGGTGATTGCTACCGTGAAACGAAGCGTGCAACGAGTACACGCTTTCTTCGTTCGGTTTGAATACGTACGCGTGTGCACACAGTGGCGTTACATGCGGCACACAGAGCGCGGAGAAGGAAGGAAGAGACGGTCGCGCGCGAGTAACCGTGTGGATCTCCTTCGCGTAACAAGACACTGCAAAGTAGGAGAGTACATATTGATCTTCCATTTCCTGCGGCTAGAACCTCCGGGGCCTCGAGCCCCGATGCCTCGGTGAATCGCGATATTCGCCGTGGCGTGTCCTCCCACGTTGTTCGGCGAACGATGACGAGGGCCAGGGTTCTTGCCAAGAGACTCTTTAACCATGGAGTCCCACGAGGCACCGATTACACGAATCGGTGATTCATAATCGTCGTTCGGGCTTCCTTCCTTGAATGCAATCACCGGCCGTGGGGCCCGACGAAGGAGAAAGAAGAAAAGGGACGAGCGCCGGGAAGGAAAGAAAGTCTCGAGGAGCTTGATTTCCATGGGTCGATCCTTTGCTCTCTTATTATTCACGAGAACGCCTGAGAAAAGTTTCGAATTCATTCTATGCTTGACGAGAAGATGGATTTTTATTTGCTTGGTCAGGTTGGTTAGGTTCAACTACACTAATTAACGCTCTAGTCAGATTTTTAGGCTGGTCAACTACACTAATTGACTACACTGCAGTTGGATTTTTAGGTTGGGTTCTTGGTTTCAGATTAGGTTGATCAATTACGCTATTTACGGTGTAGTTAGATTTTTAGGTTAGATTGATCAGCTATACTAATTAACTACACTGCAGTTAGATTTTTAGATTGGGTTTCAGGTTAGGTTGGTCAACCACACTGCAGTTGGATTTTTAGGTTAGGTTCTTGGTTTCAAGTTAGGTTGATCAACTACGCTATCTACGCTGTAGTTAGATTTTTAGGTTAGATTGGTCAGATACACTAAGTAACTATACTGCAGTTAGATTTTTAAGTTGGGTTCTAGGTTTCAGATTAGATTGGTCAATTACACTAATTAACTACACTGTAGTTAGATTTTTAGGTTGGTCAACTACATTAATTAACTACACTGCAGTTAGATTTTTTGGTTGTGTTCTAGGTTTCAGATTTGATTGATCAACTACGCTAACTACGTTGTAATTAGATTTTTAGGTTGGGTTCTAGGTTTCAGATTAGATTGGTCAATTACACTAATTAACTACACTGTAGTTAGATTTTTAGATTAGAGTCTAGCTTTCAGGCTAGGTGAATCAACTAACTAACTATACTCTAGTTAGATTTTTAGGTTGGGTTTGTTAGGTTCAACTACACTAACTACACTGTAGGTAGACTCTTAGGTTAGGTTTGTTGGCGATTGGATTGGAAAGTGATAGTATTTTTTGAGGCTTGTTTCTTGAATAGTTTCACTGGTTATTGGGGTTGCAATTTTACTTTGAGTTTAGTCACAAAAATACCCGAGAAAAGTGTTTAATCTGTGGATATTTGAAAGGACTTTTTATTGATTTATAGCTAATTAAAATAAATTTTGTAATTTGATTTTTTTAATTTAATTGACAGTTTCATTAAAATGATTGAAGAGTAACAGAATTGTATTTTTTGGAACTTGTTTCTTGGATCCAGTTTCACTGATTTTAGGGTTCTGGATTTAATCACAAAAATGTCTGAAGAAAGTTCTGAATCTTCAGATGTTCGACGAAAAGTTCAATCAGTTGAATCGAATTAAGTAAATTTTAGATGTCTTGCTCGTTGGCGAGTTTCTCCACATTCAAATGCAAAAAAAAAAAAATATCTTCAGCCACTTACTCGCGAAACTAAGAAATCACATCTGAACGGAACACGGAACGAGAATCAATTATGCTACTCCCATAAATCTCGAACTGCCCCAAGAAGAGTTTTATCATCGTTGGTAGTTTATAACTTTACTTTAAAGCTACGGATCCACCACGTTCCATATACGTACAGCGTGTCAAATGAAAGCCTCGAAACTTGCCTGCAACTTTACAAAGAGCGTCCGCTCTTTATCCACCGAGAGATTATTCGAAGAACGTTTCATTCAGAACACCGTTTCGTGCAGAGAAATACGTCTTGCCGCGATATTTAACGCTATACAGACCGGTACCGCGATTATGCGTTATTTGTAAAATAGTGATTAACAGCCGGATAGGTGACGCGCGTCATTTACAATTTTCAATTCTAACGTTCACATTGAAGCACATTAATATTAGTCTATTGTCAGGGCGAAATTGAAGAAATCGAACATTCTGTACACATTCTGACAAAGGCTATTTTCATTTAAAAAAAATAGCAGAATTTTCCATTTTAGTTTGTATACCAAGTAACAACTCTTTGTAGTGCTACGCGTCGTCTAGAAACTCTAGCTTTCATAAACCTGTTTCACCGTAAAAGGGAATGGTTATTGCAACGTTTTAGAAGAAATGTGTTTGGTATTTATTTATGTCCATCTCAAGTATCTTTCCTGGTGCACAGTAATAATACAGTATATTTTACTACGTTACTTTGCTTTTCCGGAAGAAAAATTTTGTAAGACACCCTTATGTTTAGGGGAATGTTTCGCATCTAACCTAATGTGAGAGAAAACTTTCCTAAACTAAATATACTTTACTGAACTTTATCAACTATACTTTGCTAAAACTTTACAACTTTATTAAAAACTTTAAATATACTTTAATATTTAATATTTAAATATACTTCGTAACTTTGCTAAAAACTTTAAACATACTTTATAACTTTACTAAAAACTTTAAATATACTTTATAACTTTACTAAAAACTTTAAATATACTTTAATATTTAATATTTAAATATACTTTATAACTTTACTAAAAACTTTAAATATACTTTATAACTTTACTAAAAACTTTAAATATACTTTAATATTTAATATTTAAATATACTTTATAACTTTGCTAAAAATTTTAAATATACTTTATAACTTTGCTAAAAACTTTAAATATACTTTAATATTTAAATGTACTTTATAACTTTACTAAAAACTTTAAATATACTTTAATATTTAAATATACTTTATAACTTTACTAAAAACTTTAAATATACTTTAATATTTAATATTTAAATACACTTTGTAACTTTGCTAAAAACTTCAAATATACTTTAATATACATATGTTTAAAAAATATTATCTCTGTTGTTATTCATTTTAATTTCCTTAATATACAAATTTCTAGAATGAACCTCTTCGCAATGATATGATAAAATTTCCTTTGATCTCTGTCCTCATTCTACGCTACTTTCACAATGAAGTGCCGGCCATTCGCCGGGCCATGGTCATATATCGGAAATATCGCCGGCCTGTATAGCGTTTAAGAACGCGTTACGATACAAATTGCGTTCGTTGGAATGCAATTCACGAATGCACGACGCTATTGATTTCGCGTTCCATAGAGCCGGCGAGGCCGCTGCGGGATACAAGTGTCTTATTGTCTGAATAGCCCGCGGCTCTCATTGTTCGAACGTTCCAGATGTTAATTCTAGGTACATCCGGATGAAACACGGCCGCCTTTTCGTGTCTCGTGAATACGAAGAGCAAACGAACCGGCGCGGTGACCGTTTTCACCGAACGTGGAAAATATGTCGAATACTCTGTCCGCGATTTTTCCTATGTACACTGGACGATACGAGAGATGGAAAGTAGGCTGATCGAAGTATCACACACACAGAGAGAGAAAGAGAGAGAGAGAGAGAGAGAATGGTACAATTTTTTTTCCTCTCTTTTCTTTCTCTCGTCCAGGTTCATTGTTTGACGGGCTGGTTTCCTTTTCTAGAAAAGTGATTCGAGAAAACATCAATATACTTCTCCATTCGGGGATATTGGAAAGCATTGGATGTCTGACTATAAAATAGGAGTTTTAGATCTGGATCGATTAATTCATAAACGATGAATTCGATTTCTTTAAACTTTCAATACTGACAAAAAGAAATAACATTGGAAGGAAACTCGAGAAATTTTTCTAAATATTTTTATGACGTTTTGAAGCATGCAATATTTCTATAAATAACGACCGATTGGTTGATCAAAATTTCGGATTCATGGAAATAAATACAATTAAAATTATTCGTGAGAATTATAAAACAATAATGAATTAGCAATTCCTAATTGATATTAAAAACATTTAGTGTAAAAGAAATAGGAAACTCTATCTAGCATTCATAGATCCAAACAAAATGATAATAACTATAAATGATAAAACAATGAAACAATAAGTATTATAATAATAATTTTGAAACTGTATAATGTAGTTTTATGATTTTTGTATCTGTATCAACACTTTGTGTTTCGAAGTTTCAAAATTATCACAATAATACTTGTTATTTTATTGCTGTTTTATTTTTTTATGACTTATGGTTATTGTTATTTCATTTGATTACTTATTACATTTGGATATCTATGATTGCTGTGGAGGATTTTTCACTTTTATATTTTTCTCGGTGTTCTATATGTGTTGACTTTGTATCTTTGTGGCTATAATCTGATGGTTTTATTTAATTATTCCAAATATAATAAATAAACGAAATAATAAATATGATATATACAATAAATATATTATATTAATTAATATATATTTATATTATGTTATATATTTATACAAAATAAATATACAATATAATAAATAATAAAATAAATATATTATATTAATTAATATATATCTATATTATATTGTTATATATTTATATATAATAAATATAATACAATATAATAAATAATAAAATAAATATAATATGTATAATAAATATATTATATTAATTAATATATATCCATATTATATTGTTATGTATTTATATATAATAAATATAATACAATATAATAAACAAACAAAATAATATATAATATATTATATTAATTAATGTATATTTATATTACATTATATTATATATTTATATATAATAAATATAACATAATATAGTAAATAACAAAATAAATACAGTAAATAAACAAAATAATTAATAATGACAACAGAAACGAATGAGAAGCAATCTGGCAGAACCAGAAACCATCACCTGTCGAAAACTTCGCGAGAAACCTCCCTCGGGGCTCGAACGAGATCGGTACGCCGATAGATCGACGCGACTGGCCAGAGGAACCCTCGTTAAACCTCGCGATTCATCATTCGCCGAGGAGTCTTTAAGGACGATTAAGCAGCACGTCGACGAACAAGAGGGTCAGACGAAAACGTGTCCCACGTCAGACCTGTTTTCCTACGATGCTGCTCGCAACGACGCTTTTCAACCCCTCGTTGCCAAACTTGGTTAACCCTTTCGTGTAACTGGAGCATGCCTGCTCGTGCTTTTTTTTTTCTTTCTTTCTTTCTCCCCCCTGTCGTGCCTTCGAGGCTCGTTTTCAATGGAACTTATCTCCGTCTTGAACGTACGTACGCGCGAGCTAGGAAGTTCGCGAGGGGGTGGTTGGAAGGATCTCGGTAGGCGCCACCGCCTCAGGCAATCTTGGATCCAAATTGAGCCGTACTTGCGACGAGACGACACGCGCCCTTTGATTAAACCCGGTGTATTATTGACGAGGAACTGTCTTGTCCTCGGCGTCGTGAAACTTCACGCGGCCTGCCTCTGTTGCGAACTTTGTCGACAGTTCTTTGAGAGACGCAACGTTTCGTTTGAAATTTCTCTATCAGTATATGTACATTTGGACGTGAGAGTTTTGTTTCCGACTCGATCGTGCATTCGAAATTTAGAATCAATTTACTGAACGTTAATCAATTATATTGTAATCAACCAATACTCAATGTGTACTTTATTACGGAGAAAGTCTACAGATAACATTGTGAGATTAATATTAATTTAAAATTTCGGTGAATGATTTCTCTTCATTTTATACGTGTCTGTTATCATTGTTATTTAAGGCAGCTTCTCAGGAAATTGCAACTAATACCGCAATCTAAAATTTCAATAAATTAGCTATTAAAAATTTATTATAAAATTCTCTTCATTTTAACTAGCCAATAAGGCTATACTATCATTTTTATTTAAATCACTATCTCAGAAAATAATACCGCAATCTAAAATTTCAGTAAATTAGCTATTAAAAATTTATTATAAAATTCTCTTCATTTTAACTAGCCAATAAGGCTATACTATCATTTTTATTTAAATCACTGTCTCAGGAAATAATTCCCCAATCTAAAATTTCAATAAACTAGCTATTCAAAATTTATTATAAAATTCTTTTCATTTTAACTAGCCAATAAGGCTATACTATCATTTTTACTTAAATCACTGTCTCAAGAAATCCAACGATATTACCCCAAGATCACGATCAATATAAAATTTTATATTGATCTCGGGATATTGTTTCAAAAGATGTTACCTTCAAACATTTATTCTCTTTATTTTTGCGTAGCCAGTGATCTACATAGCCTACATAAAAAAGCTAAAGATAAAATTTCCAACAAATTGGCCCAAAAAATTTATTGTAAACTTTTCTTTATTTTACACAGCACTTTATCTCTGTCAATGTCCTAAAAACAGCAATGTCTTGCTTCTGCTTTCAGGTACGTACCTGTCGCTACATCACCGCGAGTCCCTCCTTGACGTCTCGGGCGTGCATTAACGTGAGTAGATCAAAGCACCGAAGAAATATTCTCCCCTCGCCGCCCGGAAAGACAAGGCTCGTCGTCTTTTTCTCGATAATGAAACGGGCGGGCGAGTAAGAGCGAGGCGAGCCGCGATTGTTTCGTACGCGTAACGTAATCTCGGAAGGGGAAACGGCGTTCTCCGCTGGCGAAGGATAAAATTTCAATTTTCGGCGGGAATTTTCCACGAAATCTGCATAACTGAGGAGATCCGCGAGACGCGACGAGTAACAGGAAGAAAGGGGGAGGATACGTCGGAATCGAAGGAGGCAGTAAATCTTCTAAGTCGCCGACGATTTTTGCGCGAGCTCGTTGAAACTTTTCTCCTCCTCTGGAGGAGAGATTCTTGAAACGGATCTAAGAAATTTCTAGACGCGAAATTTCTAGAGGAACTCGAAGGTGGTGTAGGTTTGAGAGAACAGTAGTAAGTTGGAGAGTTTTGAATAATGAGGGATCCTAGAAATAAATACCGCAAGTGGAAATAATTAAATAAATTAAATTTTTATACAAGCGGATAATATAAATTAGAATCACAATTTTATTGTGAAACACACGTTTGTTCGATATTTCACGTTTACGTACGTGAACGTAGTGTTTTACAAACATTTTCGAAATTTTATTATCTACGATAAAGGGAGACTAGTTTTAATAATTTTGAACGTGCAAAGACCACGGTGTAAAGTCCACATGTCTGTATTTTATTTGCTCGTTTGATTGACGTTTATCGCAGTCTGATTTTGTTGGCACGTCGTAATTTTGTTTGGAATTTTTTATTTCGGCAAATCTCCGAGTGGAATTCGGTAAGCAAACGACAGGTATCGGGAATTCGTGAATTGTGGGCTTATTTCTTATCCGTTTTAGGGTGAACTACCCTCTTTCACCCGTCGATTCGGCGTGGATTCGAGGGTGTCATTCCGAACGTTCTTTCGAGATGCTCTTTAGAAAATTTGAAGTTTACTTACGTTCCACGTAAGATGGCAGATTTTTCACTTGAATTTTCAAACAAATATTTGTCCGAAAAGAAGAGGGTGCTTGTTTGAACGAGGTGAATATTTTTCACTTTCATCGACAATTTATGCACCAACGCCACGCTTCAATCAATTTATCGTTTTATTCTTTGAAAAGATACGACGATTCTTGATTTTGCAGTCGAATATTTAATCCCAGTCTGTATGATCCGAGATGGAAATTACATCTCAACAGATACAGAAATATAGAGAGTGTTCAATCGTTTGTATATTTTGTATATTTTATGGTTATAAATTTTAAAGGGGCATATTCGAAAATATACTGACACAAAAGTCCATTAAACGTTCAAAAATATATACGAACACGAAGATGAATAACAAGATCAACCCTTTGTCTTACGATTTCATTTCCAAATATTAAAATTTGCATATAATTTTTAATCTTCAACGCAAAGAGTTTAAATTCAAAATTCGAACTTACAATGTGAGAAAGTATAATTCGTACCAAGAGCATGACTCGATGTTACAAAAGATTAGAATTTTTTCCCAATATTCCTAGATAATCGTTTACCTATCGCTAATCGTAACGTTATTTCAGATAACGAAACGTTTGAAGCTCGTTGAAATTATTTGTTATTAACATTGAGAATCGTCTGTCGTGTTCAGTTCAATGAAACTTGGGAATGAAAGTTGCAATTTTCAATACTTGTACGATGAGTTGAAATCCCACGAAATTCCCGATTGATCGATGCTTTCGATATTAGAGGGAAAGCGGCGGGAGAACGATAGCACCTGTATGGTTTACGGCTTTATGCCTCGACGACAGGCGGCCTCTTCATTTCTATTAGCCTTCGAGTCGCTTCCACCCTTTCCCTATCGCTGGGCCTTCCACCAAGAAGCCCAAGAGAGGACCCGTGACACAAGCTCGAATCCAACCCTCGCCCTAAACCGCTCGCTCGCTCGCTCGCTCACCCTCTCCGCGTGCCCCGTCGTTCATCCTTCCCTCTATTGTTCTTCATTCTCTCCCTCAGCCGCCCCAGACTTCGATCTTAAAGGTGCCCTTTCCGCCCAGCCAGCGTCTAACTCTCGCGCCGAGACGGAGTCAATTATTTCGTGAGAAGATTCCCGGATAAATATTTTCTCGTTCGATGCAAAAGGTGGTTGACGAAGTTGTTGGTGTAGTTCTCTCTGGTTTCTGGGCGAGTTTGCCGCATTTTATTGGGCGTCGAGTCATGGATATGCTCGGATTCAAATTGCCGCAAGTCACTCCCGAATTTTGGATCGATTCTGGACGAGGGTTGGAGAGGATTGGCGATTGATGATTACTGTTATCAGCGTGTTTTAATATCTTTTTGGAAGGTTCGAGGTTGCGGAAATTATTTAGGATATTCAAAGCGGAGATGTCCCTATAGGCCACGTTGCGCGGACCGTAACGAGTGACTGAACACAATAATTCGTCGCTTACTTTTCGAACTTGTCGGTGTGGTGTCTCTACCTCTGGATTAGAAATTATTGACAAGTAATGAATCAATTAGTTTGTTTTGCCTGGGTTTTATACTTAAATATACTTGCTGAGAAAATATTGGTCCAAATCTTGCGACCAAAAATTTCTCGACGTACGTGACACATCATTTCAGAGGTTAATATTTATTACGTTATTTATTGTTGCACGATAATCATATATGGAAAAATAGAAATATCTCCAGAATATTCAAAGTAGATTATTGGATGGCTTCTTTTTAGGCTAATATTAATATTTATTACACTGTAATGTTGATGCAACAGAATATAATATTACAATATTATAATATAATAATATTGTGACAGAAGCTCGCAGTATCGTAGAGAAAAATAGAAATACATTTGGGATATTCGAAAATGCAAAAAGTTTCCAAAAATATTCAAACTAGACTATCAGATGTTTCTTTAAATTATGTGCAATTAATATTTATTACGCTACAGCGCTATTGTCACTTATTACGTTTGGGATTCAATTTCAAGAAACCGATTTTTTTTCTAACTCTCGATTCTCAGTTTCCCGACAACTTCATCTTTCAGTGAATCTTTTCTGTTTTACCAAGTCATTCAATCAATTTGCCTAATTATAAGACACTGTGGCGATTCTTAGATTCGAGAATGATTTCTAATTCGATTCGAAAAACAGAGATAACACAGTGTCGTTTGTTTCGGTTAGGTGTACTGTTTTCATAATGTCCGTCAAGTATAATTGAAAATAAGCGACGGAGTAAATTTTTTTTTATCTACATCCGTACTCATCATTAAACAGTGTGAAATCGTTGCAGATCACTCGTAAAAGTCTACTTAACTGTACCAAGAGAAACGTATGTAAATCCGATTATGGTTGAGATGAAGCCCTCACAGAGACACAGCCGTCACTCAGCTACGTGACAATCAACGTGTTACTAAAAAAAAAAATATCTCGCCTTGAAAATGTTCTAATCTCTCGCTCGTTTTTGTCGCGTCCCAGCCATTCTTCTCTTTATTTTCTTTTTTTTTTTTCGTCGCAATAAATGGAACAAAGCAACGGAGACTCGGCGATTTACAGGCCATCGATCGTCATGCGCTCGTCTATCCATCAGTGATTACCGCGCGAAATATATATACATATATATATATATATATATATCCGGGGGCAATAAAAGATCTCCCGGTGTCGATTTATAGCGGCGAAAGTGGCGTTTTATTGGCGCTATCGATCTCGTCGATCCCGGAGATTCCCTGGCGCGACTGTTCCGCGCCGTTGATACCCCGTCGAAATAAGAGGGATTCGGTGTAGCAGGTGTCGCGGATAAACTGACAACGGTGAGATATAGTGCTCGCGCGTTTAATGCACGTATAACCGTAGATAATTTATCTCTTTACTTTGATTTCTCTTTCTTCGTTTTTTCTCTCTCTCTCTCTCTCTGTCTATCTATCTATCTTTCTGTCTCTTCTTTCGGTACGTTATCTTACTTGCCGTTTCGGCTGCATACGCCCGCGAAATGGTTGTTTGTTCTTCGCGTTGATGCATCGCGGTGAACGCTGAGTTTTTATTTCTGCACGGATTTATGCACGGTGGAAAATGGACGAAACCCCGGTTGCATTATAAATACGTGATTCACGGCGGCGTGTTATATATATATATATATATATATATATATATATATATATATATGTGTAGGTTTCCATTTTTCTGGTATTTCGTGGTTGGGGAATGTACTCGGTGCTTCTGGTTGGAAGGGGGGAAGGAAAAAGTTGTTGCAACAGGAGGGTAGAAATCAGGAATCATTTTTCCAAGCGTCTTGTAAGTAAATAATCGACTCTGGCACTCGTAGGAAAACTTCACGCTTTCTTAAGTATGAAATCTATAATTTTCTTTTCAACGGGGTCGGGAAAATTTGTTTATCCTTGTATTTAGTCATTCCAAAGAATCAGCAATCAAAACATATTTGTTTGTTAATCATATTGAGAATAGTAATCGCTGGATACGTAATCTCTAGAATAGAAATCGCTAGTATTTTTCAAATGACCGCGCGATTAGAAAATTTCGACTTTGAAACGTTTTGGTTACGAATCACGACTGTGAGCGGCGGGAAAATTAATTAATAACTCTCGTAACAAAAATGTAGAGTATTATTTTGCGTTGAAAGATTTAAAAAACCCTGAAAACTTTAATAATAATACTGCCTGTTGGCAACGAGAAATATTTTCGAGCACTTACGATCTGTAACAAAAGAAAAAAAGACTTTGGTAACAAAAAAAGAAGTCATTTTATGACCTCTTTTTCAATAGTTTTTAACGAGAGCGGTTTAAACGTTTCAGAGAATCAAGAAGAGTAATAAAGAGGCAGGAGGAGCTGCCTGCTTCGATTATGCCGATAAATAATCAATAATCTCTTCGTTGTATAGGTATTAATGCGTTTCACTTGGAAGAAATGCCAGCTTTGGATGCTTCTCGGCGCGAATCGCTTAAGAGGGTTGGCATCGTTGTGTCGTGAATAAGAAACGACTGGAGCTCTTAAGAAACGCGCGGCAACGTAACTCATTTACGCTAGATTGATTAAAGAGTTCGTTAAGGTTGCGTCGACGAGCTCAAACGATTAATCGTTAATGGCGTTGTCTCGGCGAGATTCTTTTCTCTCTTCGAAAAAAATCCTCGCGCTGTTTGCATTCGATCTTTCTCGTTGATAACCATGGTTTGTTTAACCAATCTTCGGATCGTTTCTTTTTACAATTTGTAATTTTTGTTAGAAATTTTACAGACGCGATACAGCGATTTTTCACGAAACTTGTGTACTCCATTGTATCGTAAAGTTTCTTTTTTTTCTAATTATTATTATTATTATTTGCGCATGTAATGTTTCTGATGGAAATTTTATGCTTCACTCTAATCGGTACTTCCAGCGTTTATCTGATTATTAATTGTCGTGTCAACAATTTGACAGAGACTTGAGTGAAAATTGTGAAAAATTTTCTTTCTGTTTTTGATAAAGCGAGCGCGAAACTCGATAAAATTTAAAGACTGCAATATGACTGGTTTTTTGAGAGCTTCAGAGTGGAACGTGGCTCGAGGGTGATAGTTCAATTGCACATACGTATCTGTTTTCTGTTATTACATATGCGAGAATCTTCGACGAGCACTCGACAGTCGCTCGAACGTAGCGAGCATTTTTCTGTGGCAAAAATAGGACGAGTAAATGTTGATTTAGTTAATGGCTCGGCCGTTTCCACTGACTTTCGGCCTGTCGACTTCGCTGTATAGGGCGTGTATTTTAGGGACAGAATCGGGGAAAGGATAATGCAAGTGTTGACATTCTGCGGCATTCTGGGTTGCTTCACTGAACTCAATGAATAAAGAAATTACAAAGAAAAAAAAAGAAATGCTCGAAGAAAGATTCAAAGTAACGTCACGATTATTAATTTGACGACTAACGAACAAAATCAGAAATTCGAAGCCGGGGCCATTAAATTTCAACAATACGACGGTAATTAGCAGATAGAACGCCGAGGATTCCTCATATTTAATTCAACGGGTCGATTTTCTCGCAGAAAATAAAAAAAAGAAAAAAAAGAAAAAGACAAAAACGCGAAAGATCCTTGGGAAGGTCCTTTGTTCCTGGCGGAAACAATGCGGCTCGAGCAAAGTTTCTGAGTAAAACAAAAAAAGAAAGGAAGAAGACCAATCGAGTTTTCCAAGAATGAGCGATCCTCACCGAAGTATCCGCTAATTAGCCACGTCACGAAACAAAGAACGGCATAATTCTCCCCGATAATAATAATTCGTAACTTAGACGAACGAGGTCGTTCGATGCCTTCCTTCGGCTTGAAATGTGTCGACGGGCGTCGAAAACTCGGCGAATGGAATTCGATACGATATCATCGCGAAGGGACGTGAAATTAAAATATCGTCGTCGAGCAGAAGCGTGTCGAGGGAATGGAAGATATCTCTGTCGAAAGATTTATTTATTTATTTATTTGCTTAGAGATATAAAATTTATTTATATTCTCAATATATTTTTATATTATATTATTTATTCTTATATTTTTATATTCTAATATTTATTATTCTATATAGAATAATATTTATCATTCTAATATTTATTCTTATATTTTTATACTCTGACATTTATTATTCTATGTGGAATGATAATTATTATTCTAATATTTATTATATAAATATATAATAATATATATTAATTATTATATTTTTACATTCTAATATTTATTCTTATATTTTTATATTCTAGTATTTATTCTTATATTTTTATACTCTAGCATTTATTATTCTACGTAGAATAATATTTATTATTCTAATATTTATCATATAAATATATAATAATATATATTAATTATTATATTTTTATATTCTAATATTTATTCTCATATTTTTATAGTCTAATATTTACTCTTATATTTTTATATTCTACTATTTATTGTTATATTTTTATATTCTAATATTTATTATTCTATATAGAATAATATTTATCATTCTAATATTTATTCTTATATTTTTATACTCTAACATTTGTTATTCTATGTAGAATAATATTTATTATATAAATATATAATAATACATATTTATTATTATATTTTTATATTCTGATATTTATTATTCTGTAGAATAATATTTATCATTCTAGTATTTATTCTTATATTTTTATATTCTAATATTTATTCTTATATATTTATATTCTAATATTTATTCTTATATATTTATATTATAATATTTACTCTTATATTTTTATATTCTAATATTTATTTATTAAACGCTGGTTTCTAGATTCTTAGACGTTAGATTCTATATTCTAAGTTCTCTCTCTCTCTCTCTCTCTCTCTCTCTCTCTCTCTCTCTCTCTCTCTCTCTGGATGTATCGCTCTCTCTCTCTCTCTCTCTCTCTCTCTCTCTCTCTCTCTCTGTCGTTGTCTAATCTCGGCTTTCGCGCGAGACGTTCCCCCATCGCCACGCGAAATCTCGTCTTCCCTCGCGAATCGATTCCCCCGGGAACGCTTTGGAAACCCGGTCGCGACTGCCTGGAAGAAAGTCCGCGGAGAAGGAACCCGATGCCTCCTCGCATTTTCGATTCGTTGAGTTTTGCGGCGAGAACGATGAACGTTCGAATGTTATATGCGTTTCTCCACCCCCCGGGACATCATAAACTTCCCGACTAGACTCGTCTTCCCGCTGATTTTTGCATTTCTCTCAACTGTTTTTGTTGTTTGTTTCACTCGCAGAATAGCGAAATTGAGATTCTCCTGAGACTCTCTGTCTTGGTAATAAGAATTTTAAAGCGGATATCCGCCCTCCCCGCGAACGTTGCTTCGTTTCGTTGGAGAAAATTTACTTATCATCTTTCAGTACACCGTACTGCACGCTGAGAAATATACTATCAGTCACTGTACTGATTGGAAATTGGGAATATCGGCGATGAATAAGCCGCGGATCTCTGTGCGTTTCTGACTTTCGAAATTTCAAGATACAAAATTGCGTACGTGGCGTGAAAGCACGTGTGAGATGTTCAAAGTGCAAATGCTTTTTTTATGATGTTTGAACAACTCTCTACTCAGGTCGTGTCTTTTTATTATATTTTTAATAATATTATTTAATATTATTATAGTATATTAATAGTTATAGTAATAATAATAATAATAAATATCGTATTTTTAATAATATCTCAAAAAGTATGATCTCGCGTAAAAATCCGTAGTCTCTAGCGGTAGAATTTTATTAGTTAAAAATAAACATTTGCGAGATGTCAGAATTTCGATGTAACGAGATTGCATCGGCGAACGATCGTTCGAGAAATTTGTCGAATCTTTTAGAAAAAACGCGCCCACACGAGCGGATTCGACGACGAACACGGGACAACAACGAAGCTTTTGTTTCACAGGGACAAAGCAGCTCTCCGGAAACCGCAACGCCACTAAAATAATAGAGTAAAATAGTAGAGTTTCCGCAGGAATACAAAATTGGACTTTATTAGGGAAGTTGATTTGAGCAGAGCTAAAGGTGAACAAAAACAGGCAGGCGGTTTTGTCTCTCGGCGGTGTGCTCGAGGTCTCGTGGCACAATAAAACGCAGATGCCAAATTCAAGAGAGCTACTTTCGCCGATTTTTATTTTTTCTCTTTCCGCCCCTCTGCTCGCCCCGATTCCTCTTTCTTTTCTTCATTTCGACCCTCTTTCACTTCTACGCCAGCGTGTCCCATCGTTTCAGCCGAGTCAATTCTTGACGAAGTATCTCGCCGTTTCGAAACTACATTTGCATTTGCGAGAGAGGAACGGCACTATGACGCTCTTCCGACGTTACGAAAAATTATGAGATTTTCTTTACTTCGTACGAGGATTGTGAAAGGAAAGGGAAGAAATAATTAGCAGAAGGAAATAGATGCGTTTTATAAAAGACACAAGAGACTGATATATTTTGCATTTTTACTAAAACAAAAAAAAGTGGAAATGATATTTTCCTTCGAGATTTCTAGGAAACGAGTTTTATGTAAATTTGATTAATAGTGCTCTGTGAGACATTCACAACACACTGAGAGTCACGTAACTCGTGATATAAATTAACACAAACATCCGCGGTTATTATGTTTGTAGACAATTTTTTTTATATTCTATGTGTACTTTGTATTTTCAATATAATTCAATCCCACAAACGAATTCCACCTAATTTCGAAATTAAATCAGAAAATTTCTAACATTTCTGAATTCTTTTCTCTTAAATCCTGTTGAATCGTATTCCGAGATGAGTATTTATCAATTTTTTTCCACGGACCAAGAACAACAGCTTCCGCGAAAAAAATTTTATGAAAACAATCGAACTGAAACATATTTGTCATTTGTCGGCAAACATTTTTCTCAACGCTTGCAATCGTTACTTGCGATGAGAAACAAAATTGTTCCAATCAAAAAAATAATAATAATAATAATGATCGTTATTCAATGACTTTTTTCATTCATGGTTCGCACAGTCCGTGGATTTTTCAGGCACTCGTTCCGAGAGCAGCGACTCTTCATCCCCGAGTTGTGTGCTCGGCCTTGCGCCTAACATCGCTCAGCGTGCTTTACGTCATCGGGCGCGTTCTTTCGTACGAAGCCGCAGCTGCTTTTCCTCCGTTCCATCCTACCCCCGCTTCTTTCTCTATTCTCATTTTTCCTCGCTCCTCCTCGGTTCCCGGCTGCCTGGCTCCTTTCACTCGCCGCTCTCTCGTCTTTCTTCTCAATTTCGGCGGCGCGTTCTCCCCGAGGATTGGATCCACCCCCCCCCTCTCTCGTGGCACGTTTCGAAGACCCCCTGCAACTTCCTTATAAAGCGAAACATTGTCTGGAAAGGGTTGATATATTCCACGCGAGAGGCAACGTTTATGGTCGGCGCGGCGACTACATCATACGGATTTCTCCGGATTTCGCCAAACAAATACCCGCAGGTTTCCTCCCCTCCCGGTGTGTGTGTGTGTGTGTGTGTGTGTGTGTGTGTGTGTGTTGACCGTTTCTGAAATCACTTCGAGAAATTGCTCGAAACCGAGCTTCGAGATTGCCGCACACTCTGTGAGATCGAGCGTGACGTATTATCGTCGTCGGGAAACGTGCACTGACTTTTATTAACGTTCGAGCATCGAATATCGAAACTCGTGACTTTGTAAAGGGAATTCGTGTAATAATAGGTTTGGACTCGTTTTAAACACACATAGTACTTGTTTCAACATGTTTTTATACGATGTAGAGCCAGAGATGGCTAATTGGCAGCCCTTGCCCGTACCTTCCTGATAGCTAGCGCTACCCCCTCCACTAGGCAACGCTAGTTAGTGGAGGGGATAGCTGTAGCGACGAGGAAAGTAGGGGCAAGCGCCCGCGTGCCGCCAATTCGACACCTCTGGCGTAGAGAGTAGGTTAGCGAAGATACTTTTCTTCTCAAAAATACTAAAATTGTTCATAACAATATGTAAAAACATTAAAAAAAAAAATTTCATTGCTGAATGTACGATGGAATCGAGAATAGAAACGATCCAACGATCGCTGTGAAAATGTTTTTACCACTTTATCAAACTTTGAATATTCGAGAAGTCGTGATATTTCCGCTTGATGTTCAAAAGTTTGACAAATTGGCGAAAGAAGATTCGTACAACAAATTCTGAAGAGCCGTCGCAAAGGTGAGACTTCGATCATCGAATCGTACATTCAGTCGTGGAAACATTTCTCTATTTTTTTCATTTTTTTTACATTTAATGTTTTTACATACACGTAAATATGAATGTAAAGTTGTGTCGTGAACGTTTTCCCATTTACATTTTAATTACCCCGATAGAAATTTCAATCGTTCACTTCTAGTTTTACGTCTACCTACTTCTGTACTCGTTTAAATTTTTCTCGAAATGCATAAAAATTCGCAATCTAGCGAATGAAATAGTAAAATGAAAAATTATGCGGAGTAGTATTTCTATAAAATATCTTACTACTGTAGACAATCTTCAATCTATATTGACAATAAGATTGAAAAAAGAATTTAACAAATATCCCAGCTAGTATATTTTTATTATTCTTCAAATGGTAATTGAATTAATTGGAAATTCAGACAGAGAAGAACAAAGATAAAAGTAACGAAAATTATCACGAGCACGTTTAGAAGATGGAAACGTTACGTTTTTTAGCGAAATAACGCGGAGCGAGAGGAGTCCGTTTCATAAATAACCGAAATGAAATCCCTGCCGGGGGTGTAGTAAGTGAAGATAACAACGTGTCGATATAGGTTATAGCATGGAGAAAGAACGTTATAACGCTGGTGCCTATAAATTTCGTACTATTACTTGTGGCAAGTATACGGTGGTGTAATAAAATGCAATATAACAGAGAATGTTGGACGTGTCTATGTAAGATCCTTTGCTACACGCGGCGAACACTGAAGACCGCCTATGGAGTGAGTCGGAATTCGCGCGAAGAGGAAATAGTTTTCTTTCGCTGGGAATGATAACGCGAAAGTGTGTACCTCCGTTGAAAGTTCGTCGCTGAAAAATGTCAGGCGTGGCACGGTGAATCGAGAAATTCTAAAATTTGATAGATTAAATTTTTTTGAGAAATCTTCGAGTTTAGGATCGGTACACTTTGTCTCTGAATGCTTCCGATATAACAGTCGAAGGACGTAAAAGAGTTTGGAGACAGAAATAAAAATTGTTTCAGTCGCATCGAGAAATTTTAATTTCTTGAAATCCAATATCAGGATCTTTAAATACATTAATGCTTCGTGAAGGAAATTCTGGATCAAATTTTCGTTATAAAATTGGATAGGAACTAATTTCTGATCTCGAGGAGAAAACTTCAAGAAACTTCGCTCGTTCTCCATGATTAAAACTTTATAATTAATTCGCTTTCGTAATTAAATTATTTCGTCCAGTCAGAATTTAGATAAAATAAAGAAAAGAACATAAAGAATTCGAGAAATTCAAAAAACAAATTACCCAATTATTCAAGAATATAATATAACATAAAATAATTATTGAAGAATAGAAAACAAACATAAAGAATTGAAGAAATTGGAGAAACAAATTGTTCAACTATTCAAGAATATAATATAATATAAAACTTGAACAAATATAAAGAATTGAAGAAGAAATACAAGAAATAAATTGCTCAACTACTCAAGTATATAACATAAAATAATTATTCAAGAATACGAAACAAATATAAAGAATTGAAGAAATTCAAGAAATTGTTTAACTATTCAAGAATATAATATAATATAAAACTTGAACAAATATAAAGAATTGAAGAAGAAATACAAGAAATAAATTGCTCAACTACTCAAGAATATAACATAAAATAATTGTATTCAAGAATACGAAACAAATATAAAGAATTGAAGAAATTGTTTAACTATTCAAGAATATAATATAATATAAAATTTGAACAAATATAAAGAATTGAAGAAGAAATACAAGAAATAAATTACTCAACTACTCAAGTATATAACATAAAATAATTATTCAAGAATACGAAACAAATATAAAGAATTGAAGAAATTGGAGAAACAAATTGTTCAACTATTCAAGAATATAATATAATATAAAACTTGAACAAATATAAAGAATTGAAGAAGAAATACAAGAAATAAATTGCTCAACTACTCAAGTATATAACATAAAATAATTATTCAAGAATACGAAACAAATATAAAGAATTGAAGAAATTCAAGAAATTGTTTAACTATTCAAGAATATAATATAATATAAAACTTGAACAAATATAAAGAATTGAAGAAGAAATACAAGAAATAAATTGCTCAACTACTCAAGAATATAACATAAAATAATTGTATTCAAGAATACGAAACAAATATAAAGAATTGAAGAAATTGTTTAACTATTCAAGAATATAATATAATATAAAATTTGAACAAATATAAAGAATTGAAGAAGAAATACAAGAAATAAATTACTCAACTACTCAAGTATATAACATAAAATAATTATTCAAGAATACGAAACAAATATAAAGAATTGAAGAAATTCAAGAAATTATTTAACTATTCAAGAATATAATATAATATAAAACTTGAACAAATATAAAGAATTGAAGAAGAAATACAAGAAATAAATTGCTCAACTACTCAAGAATATAACATAAAATAATTGTATTCAAGAATACGAAACAAATATAAAGAATTGAAGAAATTCAAGAAATTGTTTAACTATTCAAGAATATAATATAATATAAAATTTGAACAAATATAAAGAATTGAAGAAGAAATACAAGAAATAAATTACTCAACTACTCAAGTATATAACATAAAATAATTATTCAAGAATACGAAACAAATATAAAGAATTGAAGAAATTCAAGAAATTGTTTAACTATTCAAGAATATAATATAATATAAAACTTGAACAAATATAAAGAATTGAAGAAGAAATACAAGAAATAAATTGCTCAACTACTCAAGAATATAACATAAAATAATTATTCAAGAATACAAAACAAATATGAAGAAATTCAAGAAACAAATTGTTCAACTATTCGAGAATATAATATAATCTGAAATTAATAATTATTCAAGAAAACAATATAAAATGCATAAACTCCGATTCGTACGAATGAAAGTCACGAACACCGGTGTGATAATATTCATCAATGTCCACGTCACTCGCTGCTGGATTTGAAACCGCTGAAACGCAGTGTATCGTCGACTGGTTCCGTTCTCGCTGGAAATCGCGTCTGCATTCGGTATCGAGGGGACGCGCGACGTCCATCCGTTGACAAAAGAGAAGACGTTGACGTGCGCTATTTCGCGCGTGTACTATGTTCACCGATCGACGTGCCTCTTCCCGTGGCGCGAATGATTTACATGGCAATAAACTAACGCCTTGGCGCGCCACGAAAAACGCTTTTGATTTATCCGCGTACTTTTCGCGAAGTGCTGGACTTCTGCCAGGCCGGAAGGTCCATCTCGCCGGAAATCACGGCCATAATTCAGCGGCGGGCCACGTAGCCAAGGGGCCGAGCACCGTGAAAACACCCCACTCCTCGGTCGAGAGAAGTGTCCTGCCGCTGGAATTTACATAAAGCGGACCGTGGTTTTGCAAAATCAATTTGAACTTTTGCGGTCCTACCTTAGCTTCGTCGTCCACCTAACGCTGCCGTTTCCCCCTCCTCCTCCCCCCTGTCCACCCTTTTACAGCTGCCTTCCCTCTAACTTTATTACTTTCCCCAAGAACGTCTGTTTGCTGAGCTCGGGGTAATAGAGTCCCCCCTCAGCGAGGATAGGAAGCCCGCGTGAAACGGATTTTTTCATTCTCGTCTCTTTTTTTTTTTTTTTATTCCGCGCGCGCGTTTCATTCACCCTGCGGAGACGAGAGAATTCGGAATGCGTAATTGATCGACGCCTTAACTGCGTTCGTCAGATTTTCGGAGCGATTTTTTTTCTTTCGTTTTTTTTTTTTTTTTTCTTACCCCTTGCAATGTTTTCTCAGTTCTAAAGTATAACCTGGGCACGACGATCCAGTGACCGCTGACGAAAATTCTGTTCCAACTTGCGGTCTGCTGTTCGCGCGTTAAGCAGATGGTGATTTATGCGGCGGTTGACGAATTGCGAGCGTTTCGCCGGCGTAATGGAGAGCACTCGTGGAAAAAATCATGCATGTGACGTTTCGTTCGTTGACCCTCTTTGCATCCTGCTGACACTCGGTGCCGCTGTAACGGCCCTCGAAGACGATTCCGCCGGGACTTTTACCAGAAGATCGAAGAACCTCGTCGCGAATGGCACTCGAGATTCTGTTGTCCCCTTTTCGTCGTCGCGTTCCCCTCCCCCACCTCCTGGCGAGAATTGAAACGAATCGTCGTTCTATGACAGCGGCCGATCCAACCATCCGATCGGATACGGGGTTCGATCGGATATATTATATATTAATATATATATATATATATTTATTTATTAAATAATAGTATGTAATATATTGAATTGTAACTTGTATTATTCATATACAATTAATATAATATCTTATCTTTAGTATATAATCTACAGAATACGATATCGTACAATTTTATTCAATAGATATTTTATATATATATAATATTATATATATAGTATTATTAATATATATATATTTATTTATTAAATGATAGTATGTAATATATTGAATTGTAACTTGTATTATTCATATACAATTAATATAATATCTTATCTTTAGTATATAATCTACAGAATACGATATCGTACAATTTTATTCAATAGATATTTTATATATATATATAATATTATATATATATTAATATATATATATAGTATTATATATTAATATATATATATTTATTTATTTATTTATTAAATAATAGTATGTAATATATTGAATTGTAACTTGTATTATTCATATACAATTGATATAATATCTTATCTTTAGTATATAATTGTCCGATATTGGTAAAACTTTCGCAGACGAATTACGAAGTGGTCCGCTCTTTGATCGAGAAGATCGCTAAAGGTGTTGACGCTAACGCTATCAGAGTGATCAGTTTATAACTTAGATTTCTTAGATCTCGTAGACGTGGAACAGCGTATTCTAAAAGGAAAGTTTAAAAACGACGAGATTGTTGTACACGTATCGGTCACTCGTTATGGTCCGCAGTCGGCGCAAGTCGGTTGAAACTTCACGAAAAACGTGGAATTTTTTTTCCATTCTCGCGATCTGTTTAAGAATTCGTATGAACCTCCCCTCCGGGCGAGTGGTCGTGTCCTCTTATTTCGGAGGAGGAAATAAATTCGCCAGTGCCGCGATTTCACGGCTTGCGCTTTCGTTCCACCGGGGGTTTTCCAAGAGGCGTGCGCGCAATCTTGCCGACAAACGGCATACCGGAAACGACGCGGCGCATTTGCATTAACGCATCAACAGTTTCAAAGTCTGCAGACGACGAGGACGACAACGATGTGACTCTGGGCGTATTCGCGAGGGTATTTACGATACGCGCGCGCGCGCGGTGGCCAATATACAAGGGTGTCTTGTACATATTTCCTGCATAATTCTGCACCTGCCTCCCTTTTCTCCTCCCCCCCCCCTCCCAACCGGCGGACAAGAGGCAAGCCAGAGTGTAACTCAGTATGCGAAGCTCGGAACTTAACCCCTTGCGCTGGCTGACTGGCTCGCGGACCATAACGAGTGACCGAACCGTATACAGTAATTCGTCGCTTTCTCTTTCTCACAGTTTATTTAAAGTATTATATTTTCAATATAAAAAAAATTTTTATTAATTGTATTTAAAAATTTTTGATTTTCTCAATATTTTCAATATTATGCTCTGTATAAACTATTTAAATTTATTTATATACATATATATTTATAAGTTAATATGATATAAAAATTATTACTAAATATAAATATATCAAAATAATCGTATATAATGACATTTTGTTAAATAACAATTTTAAATTAAACATATAGAAAGTAAAATTGTAGTATTAGAGAATTAGATTTCATAAAAATTTTTTTTCATAAATTATTTCGTATTTAAAAATTTATTAAAATGAAACAATTCGTCGGTATGATGTCACTGGATAAAAGTTATATAGAATTAATAAATTTATCATTTGTTTTACCTGGGTTATAGTTAAATATACTGAGAAAATGTTGCAATTTTGGGGCAAAAAATTCTCGACGTGCGTGGCACGTCTCTCCAGTGCAAGAGATTAACTCGTTGTCGTTATTCTCATTCTCCGACCCGATATCAGAATTAATCGATCCGACCTTTTCGCTACTGAGCCGTCTATGGAACTAGTTGTGTAATAACACATAAATGAGGACGATTGAGTCTTTCAAGTGTTGGAGGATCAATTCTTTGCAAATTTATCAGTATCGTTTATGTTGTTTTCTGATATTTGAAATTGTTGATCTGCAGAATCGAATTGAATAATTTCCATAGGTCCTTGTTAACCCTTTGCACTTCTATGTCATGCTGGAAATGACAATACAAATTTGTTATAGAACTCGTACGACAGAGCTGACAACACTAAATCACGCGGTAGATGGTTAACATTAAATAACTTGGCATTCGAGATCCCACTCAGCAATAGTTTGCCAAGTTTTGTTAGTTTATCGGTACAGTTTGTGGTTGCAAGCCGTGCACGGAATATTTTTCTCTTTGCTTCGACTCATTTCCCTAAAAATAAATGCAAGTTTCAACAACATTGTAGCAAAGTAAATCAAAATGTTCTTCGATTATCTTTCGCCTTTGTACACAAACTTAAGCTCTTGGATACTTCAGTATTTGCCTACTTTAATTTCAAACGCGGTAAAGTCAATCAAGAGAGCCAATCTACCAAAAAAAAAAAAGAAAAAAAAGAGAAGAAAAACACGTTGCTTACGAGGTAAACGGCCCTTCAATTTTCCCCCGGCTTTGTACACGAACGCAGAACGCCTGTTCTTGGATATTTCAGCGACGTGTGTCGAGAAAAGCAAGACAGAAGTAGCGGGCGTAACGAGCTACAGAAGCCCTTTGAAGTACATTGTTTTCCACCTGATTTGTCTCATCCCCGAAAAGTTCAGCTGGACGTGAGAACATCTGAAGCTCGTTCCTCCTTTCGCGTACGTAACGTGTGAAACACACGCGCGTAGTAGCGACGTACCAACTCTCTACTGGCCCTCCCCCTTTATGCTAGATTTTCGATAGCCCTAAAAGCGTGCTCTCGTTACGATAGGGGCACGAGGAGGTGGGGGAGGGGCAACCCCCTGAACGCTAATCAGGATCAAAGTCACGGGCCGCGTACGAAAACGTACGTAAAGAGGATTTCGATGGACCTATCGAACCGGGCGAATCCTCTCTCTCTCTCTCTCTCTCTCTCTCTCTCTCGTGTTCGTGATCTTCGTTAAATTGGCTAATCAGCTAATCCTGTCTTTGATTCGAGCGGTATCCGTTAGTTGGTAATGGCCGAGGGTGAGTCGAAAGGTTTTAAGGCTTGTTTTCTCGAGTGTATTGTGTGTGTGTGTGTGTGTGTGTGTGTGTGTGTGTGTGTGGAAAATTATTTACTTTGTGTAGCTACAAATTTAATTTAAATTGCGAGAAATTTAAATTAGAGATAATTAAAAGAAAAGGAAAAAAGGGGAAGGGTAGCTTACATCGCAGTGGAATTGAAATGTAAATGTGTTTTGAGGATAAAAGGCAGGAGGAGAATATTTTTTGTCAGAGTGTACGGAGAAATTTGTGTTTCAATTTGGGAAACGAACTTTTCCACTTTCTGGTGGAATTAAAAGAGAATTAAAATTGTGTTTCGAGAAGAAAATTTTATAAGGTAGACGGGTAGCCAAAAGTTTCCTCTTTTTTTTAAATAAAAATCAAAATATAAGAAAAATCTAATTTTATGAATTTTAAATTAAATTTAAGTTCAAACGTGATTTTTGTCACTATGTTTTCAAAATTATTTCCATCAGATGTAACAAAAAAAATTATTTTATTGGATTTGTTTCAGTGAGTTTTGGCTCACCCTGTAGAATATTTCGTTCAAAACCTAACGCAAGTGAGTCTACATTTCAATAACGTGTGAGCTATCACCTAAAAGACACATTTCATAAAAGTTCATTGAAACAATCGACACTATATTTCATCTTTTCAAAGAGATTGATATTTACGACGAATCTAGACTTATGAATTTGAAACAAGCCTATATAAATTCAACGTGATACAATGATCAATTATTCATCGAAGATTTTAAATTTATACAAAAATTGTGTCAATTTTACAGTTACCTCAGTCCCCTCGGTATACTCTGATTACCAGAGATGAAGATCTCAACGTTCGTACGAATTCCATTGGCGAGCCTTGGATTTGTGCAGGCGTTTAGCTACTTTCTGAAGCGATCCGAATGTTCCTGGTGCTGGGGTCGACACGAGCGAAGCACATGTTGCATTTCGGTCGACGTGCATGCCGAGCGTTGCTCCGTCTTGCAAATAGTTTACATGCAAACGAGTTGGGCGTGTTCGTCGTGCATGTGGGGCACGTGTACATTTTAGGAACGCGTCGACTAACTTGGTACATATCGAGTAAATTTGGAACAGACGTCGAGGCTGAACTCGAACGAGAACGTCTGTTATTTCAATTATTATTCAACTGCTCGACGAAAATCCCTGGCGAAATTACTTTTTCGTCCTCGTGCTTCCAATTGGCTAAATAAAGATCGAACTTGTCGAGGACAAATTTCGTAATGACGATTAATCGACACTTAATCGAGAAACGTTCATCTTCGGTAATGAAGTATAATTTCTTAAGACACGAACATTTGGAACAATTACGTTTGATTATTTGGGAAACCAAATATAGAGAAAAATTCGTTGCTTGAATTTGCAACTTTTCTTGCAATTGGTAATTAAAAGTCGAACAAGTCTGTGGTGACGATTAATTGTTAATTGTTGATTGACAACATTTGTCTATGTGATTGTTTGGGAAACTAAATACTCTTTGAACTTTTCAATTGTTTTCTAGAAGAAAATATATTCTATTGAATCTCTTGAAAATAACAAATTTAAAAAGACCTACGTTTTCTTGTCGTCTTCCTATTCGATGATCGATCTTTTTCTATATATAATATCTAAATATAATATTATATTTTCTATATATAATATTAATATTTTCTAATATAAAGTGCCTGATAAAATTCAAAATTTTCACACGAGAAAAACGAAAATCCCGCCAATCAAAGCCCAAGGTGAATTGCAAAATTTGAACGAAGATATTTTTTTCTCGACTTTTGTTTCTTTTTTTTTTTTTTTTTCATTGAGGTTGTTCTATATAGTCTGAAAAGGAGGATAAGGAAGATGGTTATCAGCGTGTGGAGAGCAGTGATTAATATTAATGGGACGCTAGTCAACTTGCTCTTCCGGTTCGCTACAAATAATAGCCGTGACGTTGCATTGTTCCATAGAAAGCGACCGCTGGCGTTGCACATCGATGGCTGTGAGGCAATTCGCCGCGATCAGCATTCCATTTGCACACAACGCGACGTTATCGTGATCGTAATAATCGCGCTCGATCCGCATTACTGGTAATTAATGTTAACATACCGCTCAGGGTGATCGAGTTGGACTCGAGTAGCAATTGTAACAAGCTAACGGAAAGTTAGCGTCACAGTTTTGCACTTATCATTAAACTTGCGCCTCATCGAAATCAATTTGACCATTCTGCAGAGATATATATGAAAATATCGTTCGATTTGTACTTGAATTGCATTTGAAATGCGAATATTTAAACTCTGCGAATTCTCTTCTAATAACTCTCCTGTCTCATCGAATTACTCGTGAATTACATTCGTTCTGAACGTGTGTCGAGTTGAGTAAAATCTAATTTCGTGTTTTTCTTTTAGAACTCGTTGGTGTGATGTCACTGGATAGAAATTATTAAGAAGTAATAAACTTATCATTTGTTTTACCAAGGTTACATTTAAATATACTTAAAACTGAGAAAACTTTGCAATTTGTTTATTAGTTTTTGTACTTAAAACTGAGAAAATGTTGCAATTTATTTGTTAGTTTCTATACTTAAAACTGAGAAAATGTTGCAATATGTTTATTAGTTTTTATACTTAAAACTGAGAAAATGTTGCAATTTATTTATTAGTTTCTATACTTAAAACTGAGAAAATGTTGCAATTTATTTGTTAGTTTTTATACTTAAAACTGAGAAAATGTTGCAATTTGTTTATTAGTTTTTACACTTAAAACTGAAAAAATGTTGCAATTTATTTGTTAGTTTCTATACTTAAAACTGAGAAAATGTTGCAATTTATTTGTTAGTTTCTATACTTAAAACTGAGAAAATGTTGCAATTTATTTATTAGCTTTTATACTTAAAACTGAGAAAATGTTGCATTCCAGCGCAAGAGGTTAATTAAAAACAAACTCAAAGTAACACTCCTCGTATCTCGAGAAAGAAATAATAAATAACGTAAAATTAATCGTTCCATCTCTCTCTCTCTCTCTCTCTCTCTCTCTCTTTGGTCTGAAATATTTTTCCACGTGATAAAATCTCACACGCCGCGTGTTCACGAACGCTATCTACGCGCTGCTGACGAGATGTAATTTATCCTCAATAATCCGCGAGCGAATTAGCCTTGGTACAAACGACTGTCGCGAATATATTTTCACGAACCACCGCGCGGCTGGTTCGATTCGAATTACATCTCGAAATACGGATTGTATCCGGGAACAGGGCGAACAGAGGACCAAGGGGGCAACGGGTGGTAATTACAGCGATTACTGGTATCAAAGGAGGCAAACCGTATACACGGAATACCGATCGCGATCTAAGATTCTGCAGAACCCGGCTATCCGGGCTTTAATGCTCGTCGAGCGGCGTTTTAACGTGCACGCGGCAATTTATTGTCGCCGGTTGACACGTTGCTATAATTTACCGCCACGACCGTGGAATATTTCTTGGATCTCGGATACCAAAGGGGCAGGAGGGGTGGAAAGGACGCGAAAGAAACTGGCGATCCCCGGATCGCCGCAGGACCACGCGTTTTATCCCGCTCGGCGAAACGATATTTATAACGACGATTCGTTACCGATTCTCCTTAACGTTGTTTTTATTCGCCTGCTCGTCCGTGGACCCGAGAGCCGAGTACCTGTGACTAAATTACGAGCAACGATCCTGTCTCTCTCCGACAGAAAAGTAATTCTCGTTGACGAAGCTTGATAATAATTGCGCGAGTAACTTCGACCCATTGCGCTTGTAAGTGATTGCGGACCGTAACGAGTGACCCGAACCGTATACAATAATTCGTCGCTTTCTTCCTTTTTTAAGCTCATCGGTATGATTTCACTGGATAGAAATTATTAAGAAGTGATAAATTTATCATTTGTTATAGTTAAATATACTTAGAACTGAGAGAATGTTGCAATTTTGGGACAAAAGATTCTCGACGTGCGTGGTAAGGGGTTAATTAATTGCAAGTGATTGCGGACCATAACGAGTGACCCAAACCGTATACAATAATTCGTCGCTTTCTTCTTTTAAACTCGTCGGTATGATATTACTAGATAGAAATTATTAAGAAGTTGTCATTTGTTTTACCTGAGTTACATTTAAATATACTTGAAACTGCGCAAGAAGTTAAAGTTTTCTTTTAGTCGCGTCAGATACATTTACAATCGCTGAGGAAAAGCGGATTTGTGATTATTAGGAAACTGGAATTTTGATAGTTTGTAATTGGACTGTAGATCTTTGTGCTTTTGTCGAAGCTTTTGGCTGTGACCGAGTTACGAGAAACGACGAAGCTTCCGTTCGAAAGGCAAATCTTCGTTGACGAAGCTTGCTAAAAATTTCACGTGACGTTTTCTTTACTCGTGACAAATGGTGAAAAATGGGTTTAATTGTTGGAATGTGGAGAATAATGTTTATGTAATTTTTTTTTAAATTTTATAGTTGAACTGTAGATTTTAATCTTCGTCGACGAAACTTGGAGTTTTTTAGTCAACCGCGTTTAGGATGAAGTGAAACGTGGGTCTCTTCTTTTCAGGTTAGATAACTAGAACAGATTTTCGTTCGTTTGTGGATAACTTAAATATTTAAAAACATAGGAAATTTCTAATACAATATACAGACTAACAATTCTACAATGAATATATCCAACGACACAGATATTTAGATATTTATACAATAAATAAATATTTAGACAATCATTTGTCTGCTTCAAGTTACCATTTAAATTTCAACGTGAAACTGTCGAAATAATGGAGATATTGAACTTCAAATATAAAAAAAAAATTGTTGTCAAAAATTCCCAATGCATTGCGTTCAACAAACACGCCTCCTACACCAATTGGACTGAGAAATAATTTGAAAATAAAAAGATTCTTTGAAAAATATTGCAATCAAGAATTTACAATTCTTTACTCTTCATAAAAATAATTCAGAATCGATTTCTTCCCTGAAACTCCTACACCAATTGGACTGAGAAATAATTTGAAAATAAAAAGATTCTTTGAAAAATATTGCGATCAAAAATTTACAATTCTTTACTCTTTATAAAAATAATTCAGAATCGATTTCTTCCCTGAAACTTCTACACCAATTGGACTGAGAAATAATTTTTAAAAAAAAAGATTTGAAAAATATTGCGATCAAGAATTTGCAATTCTTTACTCTTTATAAAAATAATTCAGAATCGATTTCTTCCCTGAAACTCCTACACCAATTGAACTGAGAAATAATTTTAAAATAAAAAGATTCTTTGAAAAATATTGCGATCAAGAATTTGCAATTCTTTACTCTTTATAAAAATAATTCAGAATCGATTTCTTCCTTGAAACTTCTACACCAATTGGACTGAGAAATAATTTAAAAAAAAAAAAGATTTGAAAAATATTGCAATCAAGAATTTGCAATTCTTTACTCTTTATAAAAATAATTCAGAATCGATTTCTTCCCTGAAACTCCTACACCAATTGAACTGAGAAATAATTTAAAATAAAAAGATTTGAAAAATATTGCAATCAAGAATTTGCAATTCTTTACTCTTTATAAAAATAATTCAGAATCGATTTCTTCCCTGAAACTCCTTCCATCTCGCTTCTTCAATGATCTCGATGGTCCGAAAGGAAGAAGGAAAACCACTGGTTTCAAGAACACTTCTCAAATACGTAATATTCTCTACGGATGGATTATTCAAACGGAATGCTTTGCCTCTCGATGGAGGATCCCGCGTTGAACGTGTTTGACGGGATTTTTTCTTTTTTCTTTTTTTTTTTTCTTTCGACTTCTGACGCTTTGCACGCGACTCAAAGGGTAGGAGGGGAGGAAATGGGAATCGCCTTTTCCAGCTCTTGATCGTTCGATTTTCATTAGCCGCGTGCACGGTAGGAATGAAACGAGCTTCGCAAGCGAATGGGGGGTGGGGGGAGGTTTTCCTCGTCGCTTTGGGGGCTTCGCCTTTTAATGCGGTGCGCCCTGCGTTTCCACGCGGAAATTAAAAACACGTGTCGCCGACGCTTTCATTTCCACGCTCTTGCGTCTGACGGCTACTTTGACTAGTAATAATTCATCGCTGATACGTCCGGATCCGGTCACGTTCAACGACGATTTACGCTGGACATTGATAGAAAATAACGCTCATTTGTTTGTCGCGCAATCTTGCTTGTAATGGCCATTGGAAAGGGATGTTTGACGTATAGTCGTGTGATTCTCGTTGTGAAACGATCGTCCATGAATCTCGTTATGGAACTGTGTTTCGGAGATATTTCACTTGAGTTTGAATAATTCTGAGAACTAGAATTATTCAGCGTTTTTTATAATTACATTATATATTATTGTTTTACTATATTTATTATTTATTATTATTATTTTATTATTCTACTCGTTATCACATGATACATACATAGGTGAACAGAAATAGATACACGAATACTCGAATGAAAAAATGATCGATGTTTTAAATTGTTTGAACTCGTTCGACAATCCGGTTACTGTCATTTTAAAGTGTATGTGTACTAATAATTACAATCACCTAGCATGTCGATTTTCATGCATTTACAGAAAATTGCACAGAGATATATAAAATGTAAAATATAATGTTCTAGTTCTATTCCTTTAATTGTATTTTCCAAAAGTATCGAGTTCGTAATTAATTTACGGTAGTGTTAATTTCTCATAATACTAAATGTATTATAACATTTATTATTTATTATAATATTATAATATTTATTTCTTACAATACTAAAATATATTTAACTTGTTGGAAATGATTTGATGCCGACGTTCAACAAATAACACTAATGCTTAGTGTTAACAACAAAAATAATTTAAAGCAACTAAACACATAAAACTGCATGCACATACTGAACGCTGTCGTAAATTGAAAAATGCCAGGACGAAAAAAGAAAATTCTCCAACTTTTAATTTCGTGCAACATTATACGTACTAATTACTAATTATACGTATCGCTGATTTTCTGAGAGATACGAATTGTAAGAATCAAGACACGCTCAAACTGTCGGCATTAAAATCATATCAATCGCAAAGGCGCGAAACCGTCGAGCCGCGTAATTAAACAAACTCGTGACGTTTCCCACGCCGCAAATCTGCCCGTCCGACTAGCATCTCGGCCGAGCTCGGTTAATCTCCGAGTTCCGAGCAACGTGTACGAATGATCCGTAAATCCTCGATGTTCATTAGGATTTATGGTTTATAACGCGTTTTGAAGGAACAGGTCGCGTCGAAACGACGAGGGGAGAAAGAGGGAGGAGTTTGAGAGACAGACACACACACACACACACATAGAAGGAAGAGAGAGGTTGACGTTAACCCGAGGCGTTCGCATTTAGAGGCGCGAATGCCTCTCACGTATTTCGACACCAAAGAGCCGTTGTCGTCTTTGGGGGTAAGTCTCTTTGGCGTAAGTGGCTGCAAAGGACACCCTCGCCTATGCAAAGCGATCATATTTCCCGTTGAAAGTCTATTAAATCTTCGCGTGAGAAGCCGCGAGATCGTAAGCTTAAATCAGGAGCAGTACTCGCCAGTCGGTCCTCTCGTTTTAACGATTTATCGCGTTCGAATCGCCGAGTCTCCGTCGTTCCGAGTATATTTACTCTTGTCCCATATCTCGCCGCGAGTTTCATTCTGTTTCAGTTTGCTTGTTTACTCGACTATCGATGCGATTCGATAGGAAAATGGGCGGGAGGGGGAGGGGGGGTGAGGGACGAAGTTATTTCTCCGGGAAGCTTCGAAGATCGAGGGACGAAACGATAAATTCTGAATGGATCTCAGTACCTTGGAGTTTACTGTGCGAGAGCGGTGTCTTGGAACTTGACAATTCAAAGGAAACAATGTGTATGATGGTAATGGATCGTTGTTTGAAAAAAAAAGAAGATTCTGTTTCGAAGGTACAAACTGAATAATAACTGTTCTCAAATCTTCAAAAGAACTATGAGCTTAGTGCTGATTAAGAACGCTGTTTACCCTTTGACTGCTTAATTCTTCTCAAACTGCGACGAGTATGCTCGACAAAGGCAGAACAAGTAGTACACTTGCTGTAAAATTAAAATAAATTATAACGAAACGATTTTCTTCTTTTTTTTTTTTTTTGTTTTTAATCATGTTTCATTACGAATATTTATCATAAAATTGCATCGTTTCGTGAAAAATTCTATACAATTACAATTGATAGCAATTTTTTTTCCTGTCCCAAAGTATTCCCAAAGTAAAACTTTAATAATAGCATACTGTATATTACATTATTAATAGCACTCTGTAAATTTTTCTTTACTTTTTTGCATAACGAGACAAACGAAAAGTCATCTTTTTTCACGACGAGTATAAACATCCGAAACGTTAGTATTTAATTAATAAACATACAATATATATAATCACTTCGAGTTCCTGAGACTTCTCCATCAAACGAGGATATACGAAATCTCTCATTCGTATATCAAAAATCACACGAGCCGTATATATTGTGACTTCTGTTCAACGATTAATACAACGATCGCGGCGTGACGAGAAAGAGAGAGAAGGAGATGGATTTCTTCTCGGTCTTTGCTCGACGCGTCGTTGTTCAGAGACGCGTTTCACACCTTCGTTGACGTCGAAATTGAACGGGGGAGGAGGCGGCGCGTCAGCGTCAAGCGGCGACAAAGGAGAACGCGAAATTTCCCGCGACGCTTTGGCCAAGCTGTGTGTTCGTCGTGTGGCTCGCGAAACGATCGTAATTTCGACTAACAGCTGCTCGGAGGCCCGACGCGTCTCCACGAGAGACACGAAACACCCTTAAATCAAGATCTTGCCTAAACACCAGCGTTTGAATAGTTCGTATTCGTAGCTCGGTCTCGAAATAGACGACGTCTCTCTCTCTCTCTCTCTCTCTATCTATCTATCTGTCTCTTCATCGTCGGTTCAGAGCTCTTGTTAGCTCTGCGCTGCAAATGCTGAAAGAATCGTCGATGATGGTAAGGTGAAACGTGTTCAGACGAGCGTGAGACAAGTAGAGTTTATTGGACTGAAGTTGGATGACATGTGCGTACGTACAGGGTGTCCCGATTTGAACGCAATTGTCTTCAAATGTCATCGAGTAAATACTACTCCTTAATTACTTCGTTTCGAGAGGAAACACCTTTCGATAATCACGTTCAGAATTTTGTTTTCGACATCTGTTTTTTTTTTCTTTCTTTAATGACGTGCCACGCACGTCGAGAACTTTTTATCCCAAAATTGCAATTGTAATAATTGTAATAATATTATTATAATTGTACTTAAATGTACTTAAAATTACTTAATATACTTAAATATAAACTACACTTAATATAATTAATATACTTAAATATAAACTAAACTCAATATGCTTAAAACTATTATAATATACCTAAATACACTTAAAACCAGGGAAATAATATTATAATAATATTTCCCCGGTTTTAAGTATATTCAAGCATAACTCAGACAAAGCAGATAATAAATTTATTGCTACCTCTCGATAATTTCTGTCCAGTGATGTCGAAACCGACGAGTTCAAACGGAATTATTGCACGACGGTTTTGGTCGCTCGTTATGGTCCGCAATCGTCACGACGTTCTCCCGCGAACGGAGGACGATATGCGAGCCTTTTACGCGGCTTTCCTCACCGAGAAAAGGTGGGCAAAGGAGAAAATCAGCACGGGCTGTGTGTCTGAGTTAACCGTCTGATTATTCGAGGACGATGCGGACCGATGGGGACCTTGGCCCCTGCGCGTCGTTCTCGTTCACCTTATCCCTCCTCTTCCGGACGTTGGAAAATGGGCGTTTGCAATTTAACGGAATCTCTGCATATAGAGTGGCCTCATCGCCGCGGCTCTGTACTTTAAATGACGTCCCGGAAGTCCCTGTACTAATTCTATGGGTCTTGCAAAATGGGCGACGCCCTTTCGTCCATCGTGGCGAAGGGTCGAACGACGCGCAGACAAGGGCCAGGTTTCGTTGGGGTTGCCTTGTCATAATTGCGCCAGTCTTTCTTCCCGGCGGTCGTGCTACACCTGAAAGCCTCCTCCTGCAGATGTCCGCGCGGATTTAATTAATCATGAAACGAACAACGACCTTGGATGGTCGTTTTCAAAGAGAGCGTTCTCGTTCGCGTGTGTCGCGGAGATCCTTGGGAGGAAATTTCGATTGATACTGGAGGGTAAATAGCCGAGTTTCTCAGGTCATGGACGCGTTACGAATTTGATCGAGCGAAACATTTGCAAAATTAGGATAATTGTAACGCGTGGATTTAATTAATGTAAATTTGCGTGTGTCGAAAGTTCTTGGAAATTGAGGAATGGTTGAGTTTCTCAAGTCACGCGCGTGGTAGCAATTTGAGTGAGTGAAAAATTATAAAATTTGTAAAATTGTGAAAATTATGAAAATTTTCGTGCACGATAATAACACACGAGGAGGCAGACCATCAAAAAGTGTCTCGCTTCCTTTTGATAACATGTATTTAATATGACAATCGCGGAACTATCAAATCAAAATTTAATGATTTTATTCTCCACAGTCACTATAACCAAATGTTCAATTGACAAATGTACAAATGTTATCAACTTGAACTGTAAAATAATACCATAAATTGGAAAATAAAGAAACGTGGCATATTATATATAAAAACTTTTTTTTTAATTTATCTTGGAACAATTCCAAAAAATAGAGGAGTTATATGTGAAAACAATTTTTTAATTTATCTCAAAACTTGTGACACCTCGTTTATCTGTTGAAAATTGAATATTACTCGTATACCTTCGTAATGAAAGATCATTAAAATATCAGATTGATCAGTTTAGTTTACAAGAGGCTCATGCACTGGGTTTGTCGTAACCCAGATTTAGAGTAATTTTTGAAAATTAATTTAAAACATATCCTCATTCATCAATAACTCGTACATTTTCGTAGAATTTACTACAAAACATCGTCGTATTAAAGTGAAATTTACTACAAAAAGCTTTAAAATAAATTTAAAAATCATTGATCAGAAAATTGAAATTTTGTCTCGACGCACGAAAAATTGCTGGAATTGGAACATTAATTTTCCAAACAGCGATCGGGCAAAGTATTTCGTTTAATACGTTAATGGATGAGCGATAAAGAATCGAACGTTTTAGGGGAAATTCGGTGAAAAAAAAGAGAACAAAGGGTAATATACAACGTCGAAGCCAGACGAAAATTACAACGAGGGTTGGCCGAGCCTTAAATCTTTTCTTGTTTGTTCTGGCCTTGCCGGCTCATAATTATTCACGGCATAGTGCGCGCCATAAATCCGAGGGAAACCAATACTTTCTCGATAATGTCAACCATGGTCATTCTGGATACCCTTTAATACAGATTTACAAGTATACGCAAGGCCGACAAGGAAATCTATCCCCGTCTGTTTATACAGGGTGTATTACGAATTAATCCTAAACAAATGTACACACTCCTTCGATTTCGCTCCATCCTTCTACGTTGAATTTTCATTATCGAGAGGCTGTATTAATTTTCGTCGAATTTTCAAACGCGACTTTTTTAAAAATTCGAGTCGATAAACTGCGAATTTTTATGCATTTGTATGTGCAAAAATGTGAATGGAATTTAACAAAAAAAAAAAAAAATTGCACACCGTTATTTGCAACGTTTCAGGAATCACGCAATTTTACGAAAAAATTAAATTTCAAGTTTAATTTTTTCGTAAAATTCAAAAGATTAATAATTAGAGTGAACGTTTTAAAAGAGATATGTGATGTCCAGATTTTGCAAGTGTCGCGATCTCCGTCTCTTCAAATTTAGATTCGTGAGAATTTAAATCTTGCGCAAGCATTGCAAAAACTCTAGCCGTTGAAATTTCCAGCTAATCGAATTGACGACAGTTCAAAGGATTAAAGCAAACGAGATCGCGACAACACTCGAAGCACCGAAAGAGAAGTTTCCACGTTCGTTTATCAACGACTGCTTTCCCAAACTTCCAAACTTCCCGGCTTGCTATCGCATTTTCCCACACGAAAACTCGCTGCGCCCCTTTCTTAAGCACGCACGTAGAATGAAACGTTAAAAAGACAAAAACAAAAAAAGAAAGAAGAAGAAACGCTGAAACTTTCCATTTCGCTGGCGACGCGAACGCACAGCACACCCGGTATGTAATTTCGTTGGTTCGCGGCAAACAATAGCCAGGCGTGCCCGTGGCGGAGGAAACCGTGGACTCGAGCTGCCGCTGGGGTTGGAAAGGGTGAATTGCAGTTACGTGCAGCCGCATACGAATCATCCCTCGGCGTGGACCAGGGCGCGCGAGCGCGAAACGTCGTCGAGGGCCCCTGAAACCGCGTCGCCTCGAATTTAATGGATTCGCGCCGATACTTACGGTCAAATCGCGACCAACAGCCCTTCCGGCCCCCGATGCTCATTAGCATTCCGTTCGAGCTCGGCTGAATGAGCGCTTTTGATAATCGGAAATACCCGCTCGAAGACGTAAATTAGTAGTGGGGCGGGTGGGGGGAGGCGCCCTTATTATTGCACTCGAGCCAACCTAGGGGTCACCGGGGCGAAAAGTGAAAAGGGGAGGTTTTTCGTCGGTTGAGAACAGCTGGCTTTACGATTCGAACGTGACTTTCCTCAGACGTTCCCTTGGACGCTGGAATTTTTCTCGGGCGTACGTACTTGAACTTGATCGCGGCGAGACGATTGGGGATTTCGAGCTCCGGGCGGTTTTCTGCGATTCTTTAATGGAAGTTTAATGAATCCCGGAGGCGGAAGATTGATTGAGAGTTCTGGGTCAGGCTCGTACTAATATTATCGGAAAATTCTTTCCACTCTGAGACGATTCTGATCCAACTGACCGACTTCCGAGTCGAGATCGAGTCACGTAAAGAATGTTTTGTTTTTCCCAAATTGCAATATTCCCTCAGTATATCCAAGTATAACACAAGGCAGAACAAATAATAAATTTATCACTTCTCAATAATTTCTGACGAGTTGTCGTGTACGGTTTGGTCACTTTTGGACTTGTGGTCGGCGAATCAGTTGCCAGTGGCGCAAGTGGTTGAAATTAAAATTTGGAAAACTGATAGATTAGACTAACTGGTGAATTTTTCGCACCAAAGAATTGTCAGCAAAGGTTAGGAATGTTACATTTGAAATTACAATCATTCCCAAACGAAAATTTGTAAAATTCGCGACATGTTAAGGAGTTGGTGTTGATAGCTTGAAATTAAAAATTGTGAATATTCTTGTTTTTATTCAAAAAAAATTGTGAATTTTTGTTAAGTTCGAGGAGTCAAGAGTCAAGTGGTTAAAGAGGCATTGAGATTTCTCTCGAATTTTTCCAATGAAAGATTTTTGTTTTTTAATTCCGTCAGCTTGACGAAACGATAGTAAAAGTCGCTCGAGCGGTTGACCAGCAATTGGCCAATCGCGCGAGGACGTCGGACGTTTACTGTCGACCGTCCCTCAATTAACTCTCGCGGCCACAAACGCAACGGAACTGGAAACTTTCCCTGTAACTTTCAGCGGGATATCCTTCCCGAGACGTAATTCCTGTTGCTCGAGTTTTAAGCTGCCTTAACAGGGGCTTAAAGTTCCTTGAGAGAGATCGCGCTCCTACGTGTACTTGGAGATTACGAGCGCGGCAAACGTTCGATTCGAAACCGAGAAAAACCACCACGATTTTTAGTTGTTCGCCAACTCGTTAATTATTCTTGCAACACCGAGAGCCATTCCTTTCTGTTAATGTCAAGTAGGGATGGTGTGATTCTAGATCTAAATTTGAAATCTTTCAGCGGTTGCTACGTAATTTCATTACAATTATGATCATTGTTGTTTGGATAATTTAACTGGTTGTACCAAGAGTCGGCTAACTGGCGGCCTCTCGCCCCTACTTTCCTGATCGCTAGCGCCTACCCCCTCCACTGCATCGGTGGGAGAGTGGCGCTCATGCACGGCGAGGAAATTTCAAGATAATGGAGAGATCGAGTGGAGGGGGCAGCGATCAGGAAAGTAGGGGTAAAGACATCCGCAGGCCGCCAGTTACCCGTCTCTAAATTAGACTATCGAAAGAACGATTCTTCTATAGCTAAATATACAGCTCACAAAAATTAGGGAATATTCTAAAATGAATATGAAGCATTTGATTCTTTTTTTTTTTTTTATTAAACAAGAACTTAAACAACTTTCTTTGACTTGTTTGCTTTTTTGATATTCATGTTTAATAAAAAAAAAAAAATCAAATGCTTCCTTTTTTTTTATCGCTTCATACTCATTTTGAAATGTCCCCCAATTTTTGTGAACGGTGTGTAATATACAGGGTGATTCACGTAACTCGTACACCTGAAATAACTTTTAAATTATGCGTTCAATGAAAAATTACTTAAAAGAAATGTCGTATGGTCTCAAGGGAGGCAAAATATGGCGTGGCAATTTTTCGTAGGTTTCGAAATTTCCGTAGTTTTTTTAATCTTGCACTACAAATAATTAATAAGTAATTTTATTTTTTCACTACAAATCCAAAGAATATTAAATTTCAAGTAAAACAGTATTAAACCACTTTGGTCCTGAACCTAATGGTTAAGGAGATATTTTACGATAATTTGTCTCGAGGGTAAAAAGTGCATAAAGCATTAGGACCATTCGCCTCTATATTATTGTTTTTTCTAAATTTCTTTTTCCGAAGCAGTTACGTAAAAAGGTACTATTCCAATTTTAAGAATAAAATTGATATTACTCGTATGTCGCGCGAGCAACTGTTTATGGCCATGTGATGCGACGAAAGTCTGGTCTTCTGTTTCAGGAGAGTCTGGAAGAACGGGTGCAGGAACTGGAACAGGCATTACAAGCGGAACGTATTGCTGCACAACGAGATCGAGCGACGATTACGAAGCTGCAAAGACAGATTAACAAGGTATGTCGAACAAATCTATTCCCGATTTACTATATTATTTATTACAATTACAACATCGTATGTACATCAAACGAAATCACTTCACAATATGTAATACATGGCAGTTTAGAATATATCTATATGTATTGGGTATAATTTTATTAAATATATTTGCTTCTTTTTAATGATCTATTGTAATATATGATATAATGTTTGTAAATAATCACGAATTAATAATATAATATATCATTAAATGAAAATATAATACAAGCTAGTATAATTATGTAAAGCCTCTTTTTAATAGTGGATTGTATAATATAATTTTTCTAAATATAATATATATATATTAAAATGAAATTCATGTTCAAACAAAACCACTTTATACATACACGCATGAAATGTAACATAATTTAATAATCTCTTTTTGAATAATCGAGACATACATGTATTGTATTATTAATCCGTGCTTGATTGCGAATGTCGTTTTACATGTTCACAACGCTCATTACTATGACTCAACCTCTGAATTATCAGAGGAAATGAAAATTAACGAGACGTGAAAACAGACGATACTTTCTCGATCTCTCTTTCTAACGAGTTCGTGTCAGATAAGAGGGTCCTTGCTAAATTCAACCAAATTCTTCATTCTCGCGATTTATACCGCGTTATGTCGTTTCGACGTCGCTTGTAATCGTTCCCTACGCTTCTCGCGGAATCCGTTGAATTATTTCGCGGATTATCCACTAACCAGTTGCCTCTCGCGATACGCAGGAATCTAACTGCAATTGGAATTGGTATTAGGTAATTTACGGTGGCCGTATTGCGGCAGGATTCCTGCGCGTGATATTTTTCCAGATTGAAAGTGCCGCCGGGAATGTCGTTTGATTTGTGTGAGAAAATAATACAGTAAGTATCGCGTGGAATAGTAATTCATTATTGAATACAGGAACGTTGCACCGGCCGAGTCTATTAAAATAAATCATTTCGTTTCTAATGAACTGCTGCGAGAAGATATTTGCGCACATCCTTTTACTGCTTCACTGAAATTTTCATTTTTCTTTTTTTTCTGTCTTATACCTCGAGTTTGAAAATAATACGAAATTAACACGCGATAATTATAATATACGTAAACGAGCGTATGAGAATAATATCTACATAGTAATTAAACGCGGATAAAAGAATTTTCACAAATTTCTTAATTTGGAGATTTAAATTGGACATCGTTGTCTGTTTTTTTTTTTTTTTTTTTATCAATTTGATTTTTGAATAATCTCCTAACAAACTCAGTTAAGTATAGTTATATTTTACCAATTTAAAATTTCAATTTCCTCTCCTAATATTTCACTTCAGTCATTTTTCGTAAATTTCTTGATTTGGTGATTTAAATTAGACATCATTGTCTGTTTCTTTTTTAAATCAATTTAATTTCTCAACACCTCCCAACAAATTCAGACAAGTAAAATTTCGCCATAAATTAACTAAAAATTTCAATTTCGTCTCTTGGCATATCATAATCAAACTTTCAAGATCTTCGTACAGAGTAAAAAGCTAATCATTTCTCCATCCGCGAATTTTCAACAATTTTTCACAAATTTCTGAATTTGGAGATTTGAATTAGACATAAATGTACGTTTTTTTCAATAAATTTAATTTCTGAACATTTCCCAACAAATTCAGACAAGCAGAGTTTCGCCATAAATTAATCAAAAATTTCAATTTTGTCTCTTAGCATATTATAATAAACTTTCAAGATCTTCGTACCGAGTAAAAAGCTAATCATCTCTCCGTCCGCGAATTTTCAACAATTTTTCACGAATTTCTGAATCAGACATAAGATTTAATAGACATAGGACGTTAGATTTAAATTAGACATAATTGTACTTTTTTTTCAATAAATTTAATTTCTGAACACCTCCCGACAAATTCCGACGAGTAAAGTTTCGCCATGAATTAACTAAAAATTTCAATTTCGTCTCTTGGCATATCACAGTCAACTTTCAAGATCTTTTTTCTTAGTAAAAATGCTAATCATCTCTCCGTCCGCGAAAGCGAAGCGAGATCAACCGAAAACAACCGCTCACTCTCCCTTCCCCCGAAATTTGCTGGGAGCAACCACTTTGCCGCGAGCCGCCCGTGAATCCTCACCATTTCCCGTTGGAAACACGAAGGAAACGGCGTCTTACGAAGACGCATAAATTCCCAGCAGATCCCAGATAATCCCGTGCACTCCCTTCCTAATCCCTTTCGCGCCGCGGAGTTTCTCACATTCGAGACTGTGGTCGAAATTGCCCCGGTCGAGGGAAAATGACGCACGAGCAGATCCGCGCGTCCGTTTCTGTTCCTGACGTCGTCCGCCTTCGCCCTTCGTTTCGACGGTGCCTATAAAGCATCATCGTGACAAAAACAAACGGTGGGGTTTAACGAGTGGAAAAATCGGGAACGTGACCTCGCGTGATTTACGCAGTTTCCCAACAGATAGAATTATTTGTCTCTTATAAAGATATACTCGAAGGGGGGGGAGGGGCACGCGCAGAGACTGATGGTCACCGTTTATCGATCAAACTGTAAACGGCTCGAAGATCGTGAGATTCTGCTCAGGGAATTCTTCGTAGCGTGATTTACCTCCTGTTGATATTGTTAAATCGTAATATTTTCGTAGTGGTGTGTACATATAAGTGATTGATATGGTTCAATTTTTAATTCACAGTCTGCGTACTACTCAGCCTTTAAATTTAGTCGCTGTAAATTAATATCGAACACCTTCGATCAATTAAAGTGTTTGAAGAGGTTTGAGAAAGTTGTAAGAAGTTTGAAGTTTTCTCTTTGAGAGAGGAGGAAGTTGGAGAAGAATTCGGTGACAGTGTTCGATTAAATTTTTATTATTTTTTAATTTTTTTTTTTTTTTTGCTCGCTGTTCTCGATCGTATCCTTCCCGCCTATTTATCGCCGACTTTGTCTGCTCTTTCAAGTCGAGAAGAAGAAGTTTATGGTAACTGTTGGAGAGTTCCCCGCGACTTGCCAACAGGCGAATTTCATCCGGAGTTGTTTGAATTTTTGCCCGGCCCTCGAAGGCAGCAACGTTGAAAAAAAAATTCCCTGAATACCTTCGAGGCAATTTTCAGACCGTGTTTGAATCCCGTGGAAACTTACCGGAGGATCGCCTCTCCAGCCAGTTTACGTTGCAAACTATTTTCTGCCTCGTTTATATTTTTCAGCATCTCCTTCTCTGTGGAAATTTTCTAAATACTTCATTGTCACGTTTATTTGTTTACTCTTTTCTTGCAACTTGGTCGCGAAGCTAGTAATTCATTCATCTATCTGCTCTTCTTTTCTCTTTCTCAGTATTTTCTTACCTGTAAAATCTTTCTTTTCTTTTTTCCATTTATTTTTTCAAATATCCTCTTCTCGCAGCTGTCTTTTCCATTCTTCTCTTTCTCTTTTTCAACCTCTTCCTATAAAATACTTTTCATTTTCATTCTTCCAAGTATTTCTCTCTATTTTCTTACAGCTTCGAAACGATAATTTTCTCTTTCTATCCTTCTTTTTCAGCATCTCCTTTTCTACAAAATCTCTACTAAAATATTTCGTTCTCTTTTTATTTATTTCTTCCCAAATATTCTTTTCTTACAGTTTCGTCAGGAAAGTGGCAATTCATCTTTCTGTTCTTTTCTTTCCTCTTTGTTGACATCCTCTTCTAAATGTTCCTTTTTCTTTTCATCTATTTGTCCCAAGTATTCTTTTCTTGCAGTTTCGTTGCGAAGACGGTCGTAATTCGTCTTTTTGTTTTTCTTCCTTTCACTTTCACCGAGTTCAGGCGGCGGTGTTGTTTTACAATTTTCAGATGTTGTTTCGCGCCACATGGGCGCACGCGGGTTCGATAGCTTGGATGAAAGGGTTGCCATAACGCCTGCAAGTTATTTCAACGCCACTCGAGCAACACGCGTACCGTATTCCAAGTGGTTGTCGAGGAAATAGCCTATTATTTGTAACGAATACGGGCCTCGCAACGTAAAATTGTTTAGGGTGGCGATGGCAAAGGGTGAGACGCGAATGGAAGCGTTATTCAATTGCTATTCTACGTTCTACGTCATTAAACTCAACCTAAGTTTCTGTGTAAAAGCGAAGATCAGTTTGAACTAATTCACGAATTTCAATTGATTTATGATTGTACAGAATAACTCGAATGTAAATTGTCGAAAAATCGAGATTCTGCAAGCTCTGTTGGATGTTCAGTTCAATATAGTTAACGATTCGACCGTGAACGATCAAAAGTTCGAAATTTACTTTTAGAATGAGATTTACAATTGCGCAGCTAACAGTGAAAAATTTTCGTTATTTTAAACCATCGTAATTTTGTAAAAAAAGAAAAGAAAATTGTGTAACAATCTCCTTGGTTTTATTTTAAATCGTGAAACTTTGACTTTGACTGCTTTCATTCATTTTTTTTTTTTTTTCTTCAGGGGTACTTTAATACTTTAATTGTCGAATTGAATGAAAATTTTAACGTGATAGTGATGGTAAAAATTCTGTGATAACGTTGGAAAATTTGTTTCGCTACTGAATCCACTGTGATCTCGAAGATCGAAATCTATATAATCCGTTGCAACGCATCCCTAAGACTCACTGTACCTCATTCCTTTTCTGAAAATTGAGATTTCCTGAATTCCTCTCGTTCAACCCTAATATTCAAAACTCGACGAAACGGCCGAAGGAAAAAAGATTGTACAGGGAATTTCAAGGGGAGGCGTCAATCTTGAAGACCGTAGTGAGCTTTAATCTTGAAAAAAGATTGTTCCAAAAATTGTTGAGACAAAAACTTCTCACAGTGCAAATTATTAAATAATTAAATCATTAAATTACAAAGTTCATTCTGACTCACGGTAGATGCAGAGCGAATTTGAAAGTAATGGAGAGATAGAGGTACAAGCGTATTCGTCGCACGCTTGTTGAATTTTACGAAGAAAAGATAAGAAAGACAAAACGCATTCTCGGCGAGGCAACGTCCCGTGAAAGTGAATTGAAAGGGAGGAGAGATAGGTGTGTGAAAGCCCGGGACTCTCTCGAGAGAACACATCCTCCTCCTATCCCGGTTGACATTGTCCCGCGCGTATTCTCGGCGTAATGCTAATGCAACGATATTGCCAATTATGTGCACCGTTTGCCGTGGAAAATTTCGTTTTCCTCGGTAACTTTCACTGTTAATGGAATCAGCCACGGAAGTTCAAGCGCAGATTTCGTGAAATATGCAAATCGAGCCGTTGTTCCCTCTCGCCTAAATCGCCTCGTATCGCGAACGAAGCAGTTTATCGACTTCGCGAAATTTCATTTGATATACACCTCGTCGAGGTATTACCTTTGTAAATTATTCGTTCGTTGGCGTGCTGTGAGAAAGTTTTAAATTCCAGGCTCGTGCCAGGAGTTGTTCCACGTGTCGGTCGAAGTTCGTTCATTATTTTATTTCAAAATTGAAACAGAAGAAAATCCTGTCGATTTATTTTCATTAAGAAACGACGAATGAAGAATTTAAAAAATATATATATTCTCTTCGTGTTTTTTCGTGTGATCAGTCGTAGTCCAAAGTACGTGATTACTAGATTACGCGGATTTTCACAGTATGTTTTAAAGAATGAAATCCAAGAAAATTGCTTTACGTACCTAATAGAAAGCACTATACTTTGGATATTTCGTTTTTTTATATTCCGTGCATTTTGTGCAATTTTGCACTTTGCAAATTTCTTATAAATGCAGAAAAATCCAAAGGTCTAGTGACTGATCAGTGATCTATTATTGTCGATTAGTCAGGTGATATTAATTGAGAGTGGTCTCTGAAAGAGAATACTCCTAGCGTGAGTATTTCTATTCGGGTTCAAACTACCACTGTGGCCAGTGTCCATTCGAAACCAATGGTAGGAAATAATCTATCACCCCGCAAGCCTCCCTTCGGCGATACCTTCGTAGGGTGCACGTTTCACTGTGATGAAATTGACACTCTGAAACATTCTCGCGTTTGGAAAAGAGGGAATCTAGCTCTCGGAGAAAAAAATAATACTACAGCAGCGAGGAAAACTATACTGACTAAAACAAAAACACACACACAAAAAATATTACAGAAAGAAATTTCAGCATTAGAAAACGAGACTGAAACGTGCCAAGAGAAATTGTGCCAATAAAATAACCAAAGGTATTGAAGACGTTAAAAAATATTAAATGATAATATTGTACAAAAATATTCAATATACTATTATAAATTGTGTAAGTATATATACTATTATATATATATATTGTGTAAATTGTGTAAATATATATACTATTATATATATTATATATTATACTATTATATATATATATTATATATTATACTATTATATATATTGTGTAAATTGTGTAAATATATATACTATTATATATATATTAAATAAATATATTATTACTTAAAGTATTAATTAATGATACTAAATTATTAAATATTATTGTAATTAAATTGAATTATTAAATACTATCAAATAACGTTGTAAAATGCTAAAAAGTACAGTACTTGGTTTCCCAATCGATTTCTTCCAGTTTCCGCCAACAGCATCGGGGCAACAGGTCCCCAGCTACAGTGTCATGCTTCTAGCTTTACTATTTTTCCATTCTGCCGGCCTTTGAAAATCAATTTCTTATTTATTCGAGAAAGAGCGGTGCTCTGGTGCTTTGCACGAAGACGCAACAAAACGTTTCGAGGCGAACAAACGAAGTAACCACGAGCCCGAGTAAAACCGGGTTTAACGGTCGTTAACACTGGAAACGATTTTCCAGAAATTCCTCCCCGTGCGTGTGTGTATGTATGCGTGTGCGTGTGTGTATGTGGAAACGCAACGAATTCGACGAACCGTCGCCAGTGCGATTTGCCCTCGGTCCATTTGCAATCGGAAACGGCCTTAACTTTCCTCCCGTTTGCGGCAATGCGTTCCATTAACCTAAAGGAGAAGAGGGCCTTCGAGGGGTGGGCGAACGAAAGGGAAAGTATAAGGGTGAGTTTTAAGAAGAGCCAGACTGCCTCCTGATAGCTCGAGACTTTCTTCTCTAGCCTTTGCCTTCCATTTTGAACAATGACCGTCATTTTCTTTTTTTTTCTGTTTCCACGCCAAGAAAACTTCCGCCAAGTTGACAGAATTCCGACCGACGTCGGATTTAGTGTTTCTCTTCGAAGTTGGCTCGATTGGTCGATTTTATCATCCGAAGTCGGATTATTTTGACGATATTTTTTTTTTTTTTTTGTTTATTTGACGAGAATTTCGACGATTTTAGAATTTGAAAATGACGAGACGTTCAGTAGCATTAGGGAATATTGTAGAAAGGGAGGAATTAGCTTCGAAGTTGGCTCGATTGGTCGATTTTATTATCCGAAGTCGGATTATTTTGACGATATTTTTTTTTTTTTTTTTGTTTATTTGACGAGAATTTCGACGATTTTAGAATTTGAAAATGACGAGATGTTCAGTAGCATTAGGGAATATTGTAGAAAGGGAGGAATTAGCTTCGAAGTTGGCTCGATTGGTCGATTTTATTATCCGAAGTCGGATTATTTTGACGATATTTTTTTTTTTTTTTGTTTATTTGACGAGAATGTCGACGATTTTAGAATTTGAAAATGACGAGATGTTCAGTAGCATTAGGGAATATTGTAGAAAGGGAGGAATTAGCTTCGAAGTTGCTCGTTTGATTTTTGTCGATTGGTCGATTTTATCATCCGAAGTCGGATTATTTTGACGATATTTTTTTTTTTTTTGTTTATTTGACGAGAATTTCGACGATTTTAGAATTTGAAAATGACGAGATGTTCAGTAGCATTAGGGAATATTGTAAAAAGGGAGGAATTAGCTTCGAAGTTGCTCGTCTGATTTTTGTATTCGAGTTGTTTCTCTTGATAATAAATTTGAACGGGCATTAGCAGACACATAAGCGTGACAACGACTTGATCGAAATTAATTTTTACGGGGAGAATATTAAAGAAGTAAAATGCGTTGGACCATCGAACGAAACGAAGCTCGACAAAGGATAAACGTTGTCAGGAGAACTTTCTTCTCGGAAAAAAATAATAATGATAAAAAGTGGCCACTGAAAAACTGAAGGGTTTGAAAAAGTCGCTTGTCCGTTTTCAATCTTTTCGATTCTCTTTTTTCGTAGGTTGTAAGAAAGGTCCGTTAATTACATTTCCAAACAGTAATAAAAAAAATTGAGATAATATTAACTATTAAAAACTAATAATTGAAATGAAAAATTTCCAAACGATGGTGATAAGAAATTTTTAGAAACGTGTGTTTGTTAAAGTTGTTTTCGCTTTATTATATCATTCTGTCTTTCAGTGACCACCCTGTAGAACAAGTAACGTTCCCAATAAACTCCAAACGGGGAGGGTTTCAGACCAATTGAGATAGAAGTTGGAGGATAAAGCTAAACTTGCACGAATCCTTGCCTTCGGCTATACGAATCGCCATCGTTTGTAAAAGAAAAAAAAAAACACGCTTGTCCACCGAGATCGTAGATAGGTCTGAAAACTAGGTCAGTTTCAACCGCTAGAAATGTCCCCTGTCCGTAAAACGACTGACTTCCGTGCTTTGCAGCAACTTTATGTACTTAAGCCTGAAAATGTCCGACTGGATCCGTACGGGCGTTTTACGCACGAGACGGACGATATCACGGGGAAAAAATGAACTTACGAACGGTGAAATGGACCGGCGAAATGGGAGGAACGGAACTGGAAATATCGTACGGTATAGGGGATAGATAAGATACGTAACCATTTGCACTGAAACACGCCAGGGTTGTAAACCTGAAGGGAGAAGTCGAGCGTGTCCTCTTCTTTTTTTTTCTTTTTTTTTTTTTTTCTTAAATATCCTTAAAGATTCTTTCGTATTGCAAGTAATACAGTTCAAAGAGTTGCGTGACCATCTGAATATTTATTCAATCCGAAGCATCTGTCAATGACTGTCGAAAAATGACTGTGTTAAATTATTGGAGTACGATGAAGGATGTACGATACATAAAAATATTGGCTCTTGTTCTACGATTTTTGTAATTATTAAGTTATTACTAATTTAGTTAGTAACGTTAAGTCTGGAATGAAAGAAAAATGTACAAATGCACCATAGAAACGCACGGAGGTTTATAGAAAATATAAATATACAAGTATCAAGAACATCAACTCTATGATTTTAATAATTACTAAGTTTTGTTAATTAATTGTTTAAATAATAGAACCTCGGTAGAAAATTTCATATAAATTCAATATTAATTTATGTGAACTGATATCCCTCGAATATTTCACACAAATTCGCACGTTGTCTGTACTTGAAAATCGTGAAAACCTAAATGCTCCGACGTGCTCGAATTTAAATGCACAGCATTCCAAAGGTATTGCTACAGATTTCATCCGCTACAGTTACAATTCATACTTGTTTATAATTTATATTTAACCAATATTTAAATGATTGATTTAAATTTATCAACAATATTTATATTTATATTACACCAGAACTTTATGTAATATAATGGCAAGAATTCTCTCGAATCGAATCGAAAAAAAAAAAAACGCCACTCTGTCGATCTTTCGTTATTGCTGGCGATCGTAGCCCGAGTAAAACGCTGATTGTCAGAGTGCACGTGGCAATCAGCTAAATACACAAGGTGAGAGAGAGAGAGAGAGTGACACAGGCTACGATCTTGCAGACGTATTCCATTAGCAGGGGATTTCTATTCAGGACGAAGAAGGATCGAAGACACGCGGTGTACTGGCAGCAGCTACTCTCCTCCAACAGTCCTTCGCCTCATAACCTGCAAGATCCGAGGAGCGTTTAGGAGACGCGATCCGGCCGGCGTAAATCACCGCGATAGGGAAGCGCGTCGGCCACGATCGCCCAGACCAGAATCGAGGAAAACCGGGACGACAAAACGACACCCAAGGCCATTCAATTAAGTTTATCTCCGTCCCCTTTTCGGACCGCCGCGTTCACATATATCAGCGTCCTCCTGCTCGGGATCTTGCAACCTGGCCACGTACCCGTCCCAAACTCCGCGCCACGTTGTTACGAACGTGTACGCAGCTGCACGGCGAAAAATCTAATCTGAGAATCGTCTGGTTTACAGCGAGACTTTGCGCGCTTCGCGTTTTTAAGAGTGGAAGGGGTTGAGGGGGTGAATCACCGAATTCGTCGAACGTGTTCGTTCTCATTGACGCAGTTACGATTGGCACCGTTGGTAAAAGGTTTGACGAATGCCGTCGCGTTGAATCTCGTAACGAAATTGACAGATCGATCGTTGAAATAATTCGTAGGTTTGCTGTCGCGTTCCGTCCGAACGTTGCACGGGATTGATTGTTTCTTTCCTTCAATATTGATTTTCTATTTTGCTGATTATTAGCAGTCAGAATGTAATTTAATATAATTTAGTGTAATTTAGTATAATTTTAATTTGGCATGACATAATGAAGTAGCGAGAGTGTAATGTAATGTAAAATAACAGAATGAAATAATCAGTTTGGATTGCGAGAGCTCACTCGTCGATTAAACATGACGGCTGAAATCGTTCGAACGAAAGTGAAACAAGGTACAACTATAAAAATTGAACATAAAAATAACGTGGAGAACGATTCTCGAATTGTTTGAAAAACGTAATCGACTGATCGACTGTTTTAAACTTTTAAATCATAAATGGGGTCATGGTACATTAATAAATCATAATTTAATCATAAATAATATAAATGTAAAATTCTTCGTCCATTTATCCACAGTGAGCAAAATTATGTCATATTATTTCATCCGGTTACATCCTAGACGAGAATTGTGGAACATCGTTCCCTACAGGCATCCTAATTTTTATTGAACGTAAAATCAGCCATAACAGCTCCTCGTTCCAACGTGATCGATAACTTTCGGCCACTGATCACCGTGGCTGGCAATTTGCTTCCAATGAAGGTTCCTTCGCAAAAGCTAAAGGACTTGTCGTTCGATTGTCCTTGCGCCACAGCTTCTGGGCTTTTCGAAGTGGAAGACCGGCCGTCGCGACGGCGCCACACGTCCACGCAAACACACACATACTCACACATTGACAGACAAAAGTTTGGAATCACCTTTCCAGTGTTTACCTCTAGTCATTCGAGTAATAATATTCATTTATTCACAATATAAATTTGTTGGCTGAAGAATTATTAAGAAAAAAGAGGGAGGGAGAGAGAGAGAAATAGAATTAAATTAAATAGAAAGAAAAATAGAATCTTTTTATAAATTTTATTATGTAGATATATCAACAAATTTGTGTGTGTGTGTGTATGTACATATAAAGTAAATTACTTTACTTTAAAAGTAACACTTACTTTTAATTTTATTTAATAAAATTTTAATAAAATAATTATATATATATATAATATATATACATATTTATATTATATTATATGTATATATATCAAAAATATTATTTAATAAGATACTAAAATATTATAACTTTAATGTTTTACGCAATTCTTAAATTTAAATTTAATTTAATTTCACGAAAAAAAAAAATTTAAAAGAAATAACATTCGTCGTCCACAGTTTTCCTATTCACGCTAATCAGCGACTCGAAGTTTTACTTGATAGGCAAGACAAACAGTACGCCCCTTATCTATGTGTCGTCTCCCCAGTCTCCTTCAAAGTTCCACGTAACAGTTCCAAACTTTTATTCGGTAGCCTAACAAAGAACCACATGACCATGTCGTTCTTGGTTCAATGGTAACCTGGCAAACTTGCTTCTGATCTATCATTACGCCTTCTTCGTTGAAACTGTCTCTCAAAGTGAAAGTTAGACACCAATTACATCGTTTCGGATTGCTCACGAACGTCTAATCATACGTAGGGTCGCAGTTTCACCATCGTCTACGATATTGCCATTTTTCGTCCAGCTTTCGTTCAGCCAACTGTCCGTCTGGCTGTTTGCTTTCTGAATCGACAAGTTTATTTACGAAAAGCTCGGTGCTTCCGGGCTGAATGTATTAAAAGCAAATAGGAACAGCGCTGAGGGAAGGGAGAGATGGATGGTGTTTGGCTAGCGACGATTTGAAAAATTTCCACCGACTGACAGACGGCTAATATAGATTTGGCCTAAGTTTATATAGATTGTTCGTAATGTTTCTTTGCAAAAATTTCAGAATTTCAGTATTCCACACAGATTGAAAATAAATTTAAGATTGGAAAATTTCGAACCTCGCTGAAAGAAAATTTTTAAAATTGAAGCAAAAGGTTGCATTAAGAGAGAAGTAGAACGCCATGAATCAAAAAATACAATCACAAACACTGTTTTTCAAACTTACGATTACTCGTGTCATCTTTCTGTGATACTTAATCTGAACATTAACGAAACTAAAAGATGAATTTGATTTGAAACAATTGATAATATATAACTCGTCAGTTATATTCATAAAAAAAAAAAGAAAAAATAAACAAACAAATCTCTCTCCGTCAGATTATTTTATTGTACGCGAATAAATTTAAAACACACAAAGTAACTGTCTACAAATAGAAAAAAAAAAAGAAATTTAACTCAGAAACGTCAGGAGATTATAAAGATGAAAAAGTGACACGAGCACTCTCTTGGATACACGCACGTGCGTGATCAATCGCTTGCTTATTGCTCATCCGTCAAGAGCGGAGCATTAAATTTTCTGATCGAAGTGGACGAAGTGATGTCTCATACATCATCGAAGGAATGAATTCATCTTGCGTTAATGAGCGGCACGGTCTCTACGGAGTTGAGGAGAGAACGAAGGGAAGTCGTAACTTTAATGCGCAGGACGACAGGATAATCATTATTATACCGCGGGTCGGTCTACGGGGGCGTAAACCGGATGTTGCCCGGCGAGCCAGCCCTCCGATTTTCCAACGAAACTCTGTTGAGACTCACTGCTTCACTCGCAGTAAAAAAGAAAAAAAATGAAAGAAAGATCTCTCGAAGAACACGAAGTAAATAATTTAGCAGAAATTTTAAGAGCGTTAGAAACTCGATAAATAAGCATCAGGAAAGAATGTAGATGTTTGATAGACAGTTTGGATATGATTGATTAGTCGAGATTATCAGCAACGATTGAAATTAACTCAACTATTTTAATTGAGTCCTTTGCTACTACGTATGATTATCTTCATTCGTTTGAATTTGTTCACGTTTGTTGGTGTATTAGAAATTCAATTCAAATTTTTATCGCTGTTTATTTTCATTCAGAATATATACTTTCAAATGTAAGAATCTAACTAGTAGAAATTTAAGTAGTTGCTAAAATTTCGTTCTAGAAATGTAGTAGAAAGTATTCGTACACCGATCAGTTTCAAACGAAACTTCGTGGAATGGTAATTTTTTTATAAGCAATGAGTTTGTACATATTTTCGAAAATCTCTGGAATAGATGCAGTGCGAAAGAGAATTTTTTAATTTGCGTAATTTGCGAAATCAACAAGGAAAGACAAAAAATCGGCAGAAATGTACAAGCAATAAGTATTTGTACAGTTAATCGATATATAGTTATATGACATCGTGTACGGACCATATCAATATACATATGTCACTATTATACACAAATTGTGCAATTATTACTCAAATTATTCAACATGTACAATATATGCAAATCATTTAATTATTTAATTACTATTATATTTATAATATATATATATATATATAAGTAATATAATAGTAGTATAAATATATAAATATATATAATAGTAATTGAATAATTAAATGATTTGCATATGTTGTATATGTTGAATAATATGAACAATAATTGCACAATTTGTGTATAATAGTAATATACATAATATATGCATATTGATATGAACCGACGATGTCGCATAATTATAAATATATATAAATATATATACTATTATATATATTATATATATTCAATTACTATTACGTTACTATTACACGCATATTGTTCAATTATTACTCGAATTATTCAACATATTGCTACAATCTTGCCGTGCCTCATTAAATGCATCGTGAAGCGTTCAAACGGCCCTGTTACTCCGACAGAAGGGAAAGTGATAGTCAGCTAAGCGCTAAGAAGACATCATCCGCGCCTCGTGAATCCCGATATATTATATTTAACGATCTGAACCGCTCTGTTCAACGTATCCGAATCGCGGTCTTGACAATGCCACACCGGCACGCGCATAACGAGTCGCCCAGGATGTCGTTGACGTATCGCGGATATTTGCATGCGGCCGCAATTTATCTCGCGCGTCCCCGCAAAGTGAATCTTAGAATTGCTGTTGGACGTGACGTGGTAGGGAAGTTGTGAGCTTGTACGAGAGAGGGGGTGAGACGCTCATCAGTCATTCATTCCCGCGGGGAAAACCAGTCTTCCCTGCGGGCGAACGTTTTCGACTCGCGCGTATATAACGCTCGCGGCTCCTCCTTTCGCTCGGATTCCTTAACGATTATCGATTAACCGTCGTCGCGCGGGTACGTTGATGACCGAGAGAACGAGGTGGGGAAAGTTCGAAAGTTTCCACGGTGGCGAGGATCCGCCCACGGTGATCTTTATCTCGAACGTCTCAACCGCGGGGGTTAATCGCCGACAGTGATTTCGACAGTGGAATATTTCAGTCTCTGCTCGATGCATTTTTAGAAGAAGGTTAGGCTCGTTTTCGAAGGGTGGGAAATGACGAGGGGCGAGGGCGACTTTGTCTGAGAAGGGCTTGCTCTTTGTTCGATGCACGATTTGCAACTTGGAAAATTTATTACAGAGGCAAACGAAGAGACAGATGAGTGGAAATTGTAACAAAATGAGGCGTGTTTACAGGGTGTTTCGTAACTTGTGGCACCCACTTCGGGAGCTGATTGTACGCCTAAAACTGATGAAAAAAGAGTCACATAAATATATGTCCTGTCTGTCTTCGTTTATGAGACGCAATGAATTTTCTGTTTTAATTACTTTTACAAAAGATGCAAAGAAATGACCACCTTGCATCTGAAGACAAGCCTGCACGCGTCTTGTCATTGATCTGATTACTCTCTCTGTCATTCCTGGTGTTTCTCGAATTTGTCGCAAGCCTTTGCTCTATTCTATTTCGTAGTATTTCAGCATTTTCAATCGACGTTGCGTGTACGATAGATTTTAAATGTCGCCACAAATGAAAATCTAATGGATTCAAATCCGGAGAACGAGCAGGCCATGCAAATAGGACCTCCACGACCAATCCATTTATTTGCAAAGTGTCGATTTAAAAATTGCCCAGCCACTCGGCTAAAACGCCGCATACGAAGACTAACATCGACTGGAACTTCCTCTATCATTTCGCGTAAACGCGTGCTCGAGAAATCAACGTACTTTGTGCCTGTTAGTTTCCCATCGAGAAAAAATGGTCCAATGAAAAATTTATCAATTATTCCTGCCCATACGTTTCAACTAAACTGGTGTTGATGTCTTGAATGCGCAATAACACGTGGTTTTTCTTCATCCCAATTATGATTGTTATGAAAATTGAATGTACCATCCCTGGTAAAACTAGCTTGCCAGAGTTTGCTCTGTTTATAAAATTCATTTTATATCTCATAAACGAAGACAGATAGAACATATATTTACATGACTTTTTTCCATTATTTTTAGGCGTACAATCAGCTCTCGAAGTGGGTCCCACAAGTGACGAAACACTCTGTATATTTAAGTTTCTTCCTTGCCTGATTTAATACAGCTCCATGCATTAGTTGCACATAGCACATCAAGACGGTACCCGATTTCTTACGCGATCGTTTTCCTCAGATGTTCTTGGCCGTCCCTTTAAACACTGTCTCTGTCTCCATAAATTTCTTGTGCCATGCACGAACTGATGGACGTGACGGTAGATCTCTTCCACACTTAGTTCACAAGTTTCGCCGAGTCTGCAGATCCGATTTGATTCCAATAAACCATGATACACACTGTGCCTTCTCTTGAATCCCCGTTTTCACCAGTACAGTAACTGGAGAACGGTATCTTGTGAAACTTCGAAAGAATTTACCCCAATCCCGTGGAAGAAAAGAAAGACGAGAAATTCACGAGAACGAAGGTAAGAAAATTGCACGACCGTGGGTGGTAACCAGCCGCTGATCAATGGAACGTTTTAAATCTCTCTCGCGGCGAGGCTGCGAATTTCCGCGCGAGCAGTCGTTACGTCAGTGTTCATCGTAGGGAAACTGGCCCTGGCCAGACGCAATTTATCATTGTTGAACGGTCGTGTACCCCTTTCGCGTCCGCCAATTAAGACGATTCCGGTGTCAATTTTCGCGCGTAAAATATCGCCGGCTGATTGATGGTGATAGGGCTATCGCGCGCGACGAGGCGAAACGCGTTATTAAATATTAATTTTGCGAAACGAAAGGAGAAAGGGAGGTGGGAGGAGGAATAAAATAAAATAGCCAGTTGAACCTCGCTGCAAAGCTTTCGGTGCTTTCGTTGACGTCGTTAATCATCGTTCGTCAAGAGGGATCGATCAATTTACCCGTAAGTGGCATAAATCGTCGAAGAGAACGGTATGCGGCCGTTTCTCGATTAATCACCATCCTCCGCGAGTTAAGTCCGGCCGGCGTCTTCTTTCAGCTCGCGGTTACGCAATTCGCGAACGTACTTTTCCTCTCGAATTATTAATCGTTGCTGATTAACGACGGTCGTTCGTGTTGGATTTTATCTCTTGGTTACGCTGTCGTCGAAACGTCTGTTCGTCCTTTCTCTTTAAAACCCATTCGTCGAGCTCTCGTGTTGTTTCGTACCTTCGGAGGATCTTTTTCTCGCGATACGAATGAAAATAGGTAAAACTGCGAGGAGAGAGATAGATATGAAAATGTGTACGTGTAATTCAAAGAAAGGGGGGGGATAATATAATAATCATATTTACAGAATTAGGAAATTACCATGAAATTTGGAATTGTTCATCTTGGCGAGAGTAACGGTATTCTTGTTTATTTTTTAATATTATAGAGGTATTTAACACGTTCTCGTCCAAGGGACGAAATATTTAACTTCTACAAGGTACTATATTACAATAAAGCATAACGAAGGCATATCTTTCGTTTCGTGATATTATCTAGTTATTTGTGTTAATTAAAATTCATTTGTTAACGATATTTCATTCTCATTTGTAATTATTCTAAAATATTTATCGTTAGCTGTCGTAGAAATCGACGTGTTATTTAATGTTATCGGTATAAAGTATAAATCAATGACGTTAATGTCATGTGATTTTCAATGAAAACTAATATATAATAAGTTTCTATTTATTTAAAAAAAAACGCGATTTATTACAACAATTATTATCGAAACGCGATATTCGCTTTCTACTCGAGAACGAGAAACCACGGGAGTCAAGTCGATGATCACGCCAATATTTTTTGTTTGCCGTTTTGCAACTTCTTGGCTGGAATCGAGGGAGGGTCGAGAAACTGGGGGCTTAACTTCATCGGGGGTGGATTAAAATTTCACGTGGAGCTGCTCTTCGAAAAACTTTCGCCCTCGCCGTTGCACAACTTTCCCTTGTTACAATTAGAAGGGGGAAAGTGAGTGTGAATCTTGGAGAATTCTAGAAACAGAAAAAGACTTCTTATCTTGGAACAACCGTTTCCACGGTTGCCTGAAAAAAACGTATAAAGTGTATAAACGAATGACAATAAAATCACTGTAACGCTGTACGTGGTTCTGTACAGCACAGAAATTTTTATCTTGAAACGACTGTTTTAACATTACTGAATGAAACGAAATAAACTATATAAACTATATAATGAACTATAGAAATAAACTGTATAATGATTATGAAATGAAATGAAACTAGAGACAATTAAACTGCAAGAGTTTGAATTCTAGAAATATAAAAACACACTATCTGTTTTTACCTGTTATTCCAAAAGAAAAAAAAAAAAAAGTGAAACAATAATAGTAAAATGAATATAAAATCAAATGTTATCTCGAAACGATTGTCTTCGCGTTATTTCAAAGAGATACGATCAAGTCGAACGTTGATGCAACGTTGGATGAATCAATGAACCAAAGTTAGTAAAAAAAAAAAAAGAAAAAAATACAGAATATATCTCGCGATAACGTTCACCGGTGTCGGCTCGATTCCCCGCGAAAGATAAGAGCGGTAATCCAGTGAAAACTCGACCGTGGCTCGACGATAAATCACAACCTCGATATCGATACTCGAACCTGGCTGTCTCCCGTTGGCTACGTGTCCAACAGAAACGAACGACAACGAACCTCACGTTGAACACCACGTAAAAAGGCAAGATTCGCTCGACGATATGCAGGGCCACGTGGACCGCGTGCCGCCTCCTCGAAAACCGTCTCGTCCACGCTCTTTCATCGCGCGGCCGCATTAATTAACCAATTTCCGATGCTCGACAACGTGTCGGTCAAGTGCTCCATTTTCCTTTTTCTCCCACCACTTCTGTCGCCGAGCATTTTCAACGCTCATTAGGCGAGATCTCTCGGCGAAAACGAACTTTGGAACTCAATTGCTCTCTCTCTTTCTTCGCGTTGGTCTTTGTGCCTTTGACAGGCTTGGCGGGGGAAAAAAAAAAAAAAAAGGAGGAAACGAGCGTTCGGCTTGAATATTTAAATCGGAGTTATTGTCGAGCCGGGGGCTTCAATGAGTAAAACGATTTCAGAATTACGCGAGTGTGGGCGTCGGATTGATGGCCAGAGAAAAGGGCGTGGGGGGACGAAGGGCGAAGATTTTATTTGAACGGTGGGCGTAGGAAGCGCGTATGAAGCTCTCGTGGGAAAATAAACAAATGTCGGGCTTAATTAGAACGAGCTTTGGCTTAAAACTCCGGAATGTTTTATGAGACGGCGCGGTAAACTCTGTACTCCGGTGCCTGGCGAAGCTCGTGAAAGCTCCGATTTGTCACTTGTTTGAACTGGGATTAGAACTCCCGGTATTAATGTGAAAACTAATGACTTCGAAGATTAAATAAATCTGTATTAAACGGCGGGCCCTCAACTACACTTTTCGGTAGTTTGCGGTATTATAACATTTATAATCCATAAATGTAAATTCTGAATTGTAAATCTTTCGAAGGATAACAGAAGGAGATCGGAAAAGTTCGGGGAGGTTCCACTTGGAAACGTGGATCGCGGAATTTTCCTCGAAAGAATGCATCGTGATCTTCTCGATAAATAAAAAGACGTTCGTAAGAATAAATGTTTCAGACCGGAATAAAACTTGTGGAAAAGGTATAAACGAAAAGTTTTCTGTCCGTAGGGACAGATAATTTGTTTGTCGGTATTAAAAAAAAAAAAAAAAGAAAATCGGTGTTTGTTAGCAAACACTGACACTGAATATTATTAAGTGAACATCACTCGTGTGATAAAAATGGATTTTCGATTAAACGTTTTAAAATAGTTCGTCAGAATTTTTGTTAATTTCGATCGTCAGTTTTCACATTGCTTACAGTGTACTGAAGTATTACACATTGATACTTGTCAGAGCAGTGAAGATGATCAACTGAAATTTTACATATGACAACGAACGCCGAAATAGTTCGCAGAGACATTTAGAGAAAAGGAAGAATAGCATAGGTTTCGTAGTAGATCCTAAAAATTGAATTGAAACCGTTAAATTCAAGTTCCGTGAAATTAAATCGTACAAGTTCAAATCTCGCGAATCTTTGAGGAATAATTGATAGAAGAAAAGGGAATTCGAGTGAGAAGCGAGTAGGAGATCAAGGGTAGCGCTATGATCGACCCTTTCGAGTTCATCGTCGAGCAAGCACGGTGCTCGGCTGCTGAGCGCTGTTAAAATCTTGCCAAACTTATAATGAAGAGATTTTTCACCGAGTTCGCCGGCCAGCCGTCTCCCCGGCCGGTGGTTAATTAACATTTTGTTTGCAACGGGGTTGGAAAGTTATTGGGATGGTCTTCGACGTATCAGGAAATTATTAATATCGTCGTCGATTAATTAAGTCTTTGCCGGGTTAACTGGCGTGGCGCCGATGGTATAAAAGGAATTTTCATTGTGTTACACGAGTGGTAGCTGGGGGGGGAGGGGGAGGGTCGTGGTGCAGCGTCTGGGTTGAAAGAAAAATTCGGTTCCTCAAGGAAATCGATATTGCTTCGAGAAATTATTAAACTTTTAATATCGACTTTCGATGAAACGTCCAGGCCACGGGCCGTCAATAAGAAAAGGGGAAAAGTTGCGTGCGTAAATCATTTTGTCGTGAAAGTCTCTCTGAAGTCTTGCTCCACTGGCAAAAATTGCAACATCCTCTTGCTTCAAACTGAAATAATGTTCGCAACTAAATTGTCAGCCAGTGATTGTTAACGTGACTTTTTTAAATTGTCACGAATTAATATTAAATATCTCGCGGCGAAGTAGTTGAATTTAATTGGACGTCGTTAGGTAGCTGAACTGTTTCAGATCAATTTACGTTTCTTCCAAACTTCTCGATTTCGTTAGACAACGTAATCGATGCTCAATTTCCGAGAGACACTTTGAGAAACTTCGCTGAGCAAAGGCAACTTGAAAAATAACACTCGCAAATTGTCAGCTGGGTGATTATCAGTATGCCTTTTCAAATTAGTACGAATTAATATTAAATAAAGTAGTTGAATTTCGTCCAGCCCGATCTATTAAAATTATCCTTATAACCCGACGTTATCGCTCGAAGGTTCAGTCAATTTGTTAGTAAATAAATGTCCGTGAAAGAAACTGGAATCGTCGACGAAACGCAGAAAATTCCGTCGAACGATCACAGTTTCACGAACGAAACGGAGAGGTTAGGGCGCGAGTTGGCCCGAGGTTCCATCTACATGGAGCTAGCGAGCAATTTCCTCTCGATCGAATTTATTTCATGTTAAATCGAACAAGCGTCGATTCGACGGCAGACGCGAAAGGTAAACGGAAACGGGAGAAAATAAGAGGAGCCATAGAGGCGGACGTGGATGGGGCGACTTTGACCGATAGAGACGGAGAGGGAATCGAGGTCCACGGGAGACGAGAAACTCCGGACAGGAAATAACCGAGCCAACAGCGAGCGCGATAGGAATTCAAGCAAGGAATGCCCGAGCAGCGGTGACGATGTCTGGCGGAACACTTTATTTTCAACTTTCTTTCATCGTCTTAAAATTACTGAAATTACGAGAAAGCAGAAAGAGGCGGTGACTTTGCAACAGATTGAAAATAAGTTTAGATTTTCGTCAGATTTTTTTTTTTACAAAACTGTTGCTCTGAACTTTTCCCGTAAAATTGTGGAACCATGACCCACAAGTGAAAATGAGAAAAAAATTGTTGTAAGAGGTTTGTTTCTACAAGCGCTTTGTTGCAAGGTTGAATCGAATATTGAAATATTGGATTGCCCTAAAATTACTAAAATTACCGAAAAGGCGGTATTTTGCAACAGAGAAGATTACACTTAGATTTTTATCAGAATTTTTTTTCACAAAAGTATTACAATAAATAAGTAAGTAAATAATACAAAGTGCTTCGTATTTTTCCCGTAAAATTGTGGAAGCATGACCCACAAGTGAAAATGAGAAAAAAATTGTTGTATGAGGTTTGTTTCTACAAGCGCTTTGTTGCAAGGTTGAATCGAATATTGAAATATTGGATTGCCCTAGAATTACTAAAATTACCGAAAAGGCGGTATTTTGCAACAGAGAAGATTACACTTAGATTTTTATCAGAATTTTTTTTCACAAAAGTATTACAATAAATAAGTAAGTAAATAATACAAAGTGCTTCGTATTTTTCCCGTAAAATTGTGGAAACATAACTCACAAGTGAAAAATATTGTTATAAAAGTTTTTTGTTTCTACAGGAAACGCTTTGTTGCAAAGTTGCAGGCACGTTGAATCGAATATTGAAATATTGGATTACCATGAAAATTACTAAAAAGGCGGTATTTTGCAACAGATTAAAAGTACATTTAGATTTTCGTCAGATTTTTTTTTACAAAAGTATGACTAAATAAATAAGCAAATAAATAACACACAGTGCTTCCCCCGTAAAACCGTGGAAGCATATCCTACAAGTAATACTGAAAATAAGAAAAGAATGTTGTACAAGGTTGTACAAACAATTCAGTTGCCGAGATGAAGTAAAATCTTCGAGAAATTCGGGATGTACATGATAAATTCCATATTGCAGCGAAATTTGCATCAATGCAAAAGATGGTCGCTTTGAAATGAGAATTTGAACATTTTCAACGATCCTCGCACACTAACGAGTATCATAAGTGATGTAACGTTTACGAACAAACTTCGTGTAACACTTTTCTTTTTATATTCGCTTATAGATTATGCTCCTAAAATTTTTTAAATACGAAACGATGATAATAAAAAATATCGATCAATAGGCAATCACGAAAATCGACAACAATGACAGTAATGAAAGTAAACACGATATAGGTAATAAAAACTCCAATAATAATGACTACAGCAGTAAAAATAATCGCTCGTTATATAATAAGGAAATTGTTAATGAAAATTCGACCGTAAAGCGTGATTTCTTTCTTGACAATGGTAACACGTTTCGTTACATTTATTATGAATTCACGAAGGGAACTTGCGGGAAAGTTGGCTGGACAAACAACAACGGAACGAAAATAAATACGCCGGGGAACGGAAGAAAGAGGAAACGGAACGGTAAATAGAAGGCAAATATAAAAGAAATTCCATCGATTCGACGGGTTGCTTTGTAGTAATACAGAGAGAGCGTGTATGTCTTCCATTCTACGAGATACGTAGCTTTTTGAACGCGACAATAGGGGAGCTTTTGTCGAGAAATTTCGAGGAAACGAAGACAGTTCGAACGGGGAAACACCGAGGCTCTGCTTCCACGATGAACAAAAAATCGTATCTCTTTCCACATGTGTGGAAAGTGGAATAATTCTCTACGTGATGTAATTTATCGATTAAAATTAGTCGTGAACATTGATTAGACAATGAAACTGAAAATTTTAATCAGTTAATGTCCAATATGATTATAATTTTATTTGTATAATATAATATTATATGTATATAATTTACTATATATATTAATATATAATTATATTATATATAATTTACTTTAGTAATATATGTACGTAATTTATTACATCGTGGAGCAAAGAAAAAGTACACATTGCGATTATTATACTCATAATTAATTTTATTGAAAACTACGTGAAATTTAAAGTCCATGTTCTGCACCGAATGTCAAAGTTTTACGAAAAATATAAGACGAGACTTCTCGCTCGTTCAATACGCCAAAAACTCACAGCTGCTCGACACTGGAACTTACGCCAAAGCTGAATTATTCAAACGCTTGAAACGTCCAAAAAAAAAAAAAAAAAAAAAACAAAGACAAACAATGGTCGATAAAGAACGAGAAACAGAAGCACGCGAAGTGGAATATATACGAAGTGGAAACGCGATATACGTGAAACTCGGGAGGAGAGAGAGAGAAAAGGAGAGAGGGCCAGCCCACTCGGAGGCAACAAAATCGAGGTGAGAGGGCTGCGAGTGATGATGACTAATGTACGTGCGAGCAATTTACATCCCACTTTGCAAGAAGTCCTCCTTATCCTCCCGTTCCTGGCCTCTCCTCCTTATATACGAACCCTCCTCTCTCTCTCTCTCTCTCTCTTTCTCTCTCTTCTTCACCCTCGTTTCTCGAGTTCTTGCCGTGTTTCCTGTCTGTCGAGGCCGCCTCTCGAGCCTCCTGCACATCGTTACCCTCGGTGTCTGCAACGCGAACAGCCATCATGCCGACGTTTTGGCAAATTGCCCCCGTTTTTATCGCGCTGGAATATTTCTGCGGCATCTACGCGTCGCGACGCACCGAACGAATACGGTTCGAGTGTCCGACAGGGACGAAGGAACCCCGAGACTTTGAATTTCCAGAGTTTCGACTCTCTGTCGAATGGATTGCGGCTCGTTTCGTATCTACCGGCGAGGTACCTTCTGGGTTGTCCAGTTGGCGAGCTCGATGATCATTGGGCTAGACAGGGAAATTCTCTCGAGAGCTTTTTGTGTTTTTTTGGGGGGGGAGAATATCCATCCGCCCTGTTGGAAGTAACTTTGTTTAGTTTTCCTTCTGTTGGTCAAACGAAACGAATGTCGAGTTTCGAGATGGAGAAATCTTTTAGAATCCTTGATTTAATCCTCTAAACTTGCGCTGGCAACTGATTGCGGACCGTAAGGAGTGACCAAACCAAATATACGACAATCCGTCGCTCTCTCTTTGAACTCGTTAGTATGATATCACTGGATAGAAATTATCGAGAAGCAATAAATTTATTATTCGTTTTGTCTAGTTTGTGTCACTCAAATATACATAAAACTGTGAAAATATTACAATTTTGGAACAGAAAATTCTCAACGCGCGGGAGGTTAAAATTCTAACATCTCGATATCAAAGAGCATGCAACAAATCGATAATCGAGAACAGTGTCAAAACGAGAATAAACCAACTAAAATTAATTAAAAATCAATTACTGTGCTACAGATTTATAGTCAACTGATATTCGTGTTAAACTCTTACTTGGAGCCAACTTCTTTTTACATCAAATAGAAGATCTTTTTTTTTTAATTAAATACATGTAGAAAAAGTTTGCAACAAGTGAAGCTGTCTCCTTCAATTACAAATCAGTGATGTTTTTATGTACCAATTGTTTGTACAATCTTCAGAACTTTGTCTCATTTTTAGCTTTGCCACTTGTAGACTGAATACTCAAATGGTTGAAAGGTATAAGCGACTTGTTTTCTGCTTTCTCGTATTTTTCGTGAAGTTTCTTCGCAGTTGTGCTTGACGATTGGCTGGACGGAAAAATTTCGTTGGGTGTGTGGCTTCTTTCGGGAATAGCCGTGTTGATTAGAACTCGGTCATGTTAGTAATTCTCTAGTGAAATTAACATTTTATACTCAAAGAAAGTCTCTTGGGTTGTACATGACGTTTCGTTTAATTTGCACGTATGTGACATGCGATGATAATTTGAAAGCGGCAATCCTGGTGGCTTGGTTGGTTCGTGCAAATGTTTGCACGACGAGCATTTTCTAATGTTTCAGTCTCTCGAAAAGATATTTATTATTATATTATAAAAATATACTACTTTATTTTATAGAAAAGGTAAAGCTCTTTTTCCATTTTCAAAAAAAATTCGAGCTTTTATTAATCTGTTAATTGAAGTTTTCTATTTCACGTGTTTTAAGGAATAAACGATCCGACAGTAAACCCATATTTCTTCGATTTGTCCTTCACGATGAGAGAAGCGTCGCGAGAAAAACCAAATGAAATTTCCTCCAGAGAATGAAAATAATCTGCCAGTCAGATTCAGCGGATTAAATCTCCGCTACTCCTCCCGATTCATCTCAAATTCATCTCAATGAATATGTCGGCGACAGCTCCGAGACAACGAGCAAACATATCCCATGGTCATTTAAGAAATGTTAATTCGTGGAGCAGGAATGAGGATTTCCATGAACATGCCTGAGAGAGATCTTCCAGGATGTTGAATTTTAAACTGGCCTTGAATACCAGCGAACAGGTCGATATATGTTAATCCCTGGATATTTATGTGAGACACGGGGAAGCCTTATTGATGACCTTACCGCGGTGTTACACGCGTACGGAGACGGCCTCTGGCTCGCTCGATGAAAAATGACGGGTCACGAGGGAAAAAAAATGAAGCGAGAGCCGGGCGGGATATAGATTTTTCTTTTTTCTCTTCTCCTTTGCCCTGGTGCACGAGGACACGCGCGAGCTCGCGGATTTTCGCTTCTCTGGACCGTTTTAAGCATCAATCCGACACGGTACACTCGTCGCGAAAAAAGAGAAAAGAGAGAAAAGAGAGGAAGATTAATACGCTCGGCCGATGTACGTCGATGGATACGTTCTGACGAGACGATTCTGACAAATCGTGCCTGTTCTGTCCGAATTTCTGAACGACGGAAGCAGATGGATAATAAATCGAATCGATGGGAAGTAAATCTGCTTTGCATTTGGGGAGAAGTCGTGGAGCGTCAGCTCGAGAAGTCGTCGGTGATAAATGGTTATATTCGACTTCTGTCTGTAAAAGAACAGAGAAAGGAGTTGCTTGGTCTTTCTATGGTTCGAGGGGAACGTTCGAAATTTATTTCTGTAGAATAATCCTGCGGAATTTATCCTCTCGGATTTCTGAAGGGGGAAAGGGAAAATTGTTTTATTTGTTTGATACAGCGTTCGAGTATGGGTTCGTGACAACGTTCGGACGTGTTGATTTTGAAATCATTCTGAAAAGAAATATCGCCAGATATCCATGCGAACGTACATACATTATACGAATGTGCATACGTTACAATTTATATCCTACTTATATAATTCTATTGCATATAATACGTTAACATTTGCACATGATTGGACAAATTTTAGTGAGCAACTGAGAAAGCTGATGATATAATAAATACTAATAATAGAAAGTAGGAAAGACAATATTAAGATATAAATATTACACGAAGAAAAGATAATACTAATAATATTAATAATGAAAGATGATATTATACAAAGAAATAGAAAAGGTAATATTACAAAAAAAAAAATCAATGAATTAGTTTACGTTCAAATCTTTATACAAATCATCATTCAAACGTACTTGTAATCGATTCTCATCCCGAAATGAAATTTCAAACATATATGTACGACGCGCATGAAAAATTCATAAAAAGATCGCCGCCGCGGTGAGCCACCGTACTGCAATCCCTCGGCGTTAATTCGTTTTGTTAAATATTTCAAAGCCCAACGCCGGTCTGAATCAGTGCCACGGGAGTTTACCTAGCGTGAAACTTTCACGAAATCATGCGTGATGTTTGCGTCGATTTTTTTTCCCCGGTTATTATCCGAAAGAGAAAGAACTCGCCCCTCGATTCTGTATTCACGCGACTCGAAGATCAACGGGTGGGGGGAGGGGGTTGGCGCGCGATCGACACGCGCGTGGGAGGAAGAAAGGGTGAAACGAGGAAACAGGGAAACCGGGAGAGGGGGAGGGGGGCGATAACAAATTACCTCCCCAGTTGATAAAACCGCGATAGAAAGCGGAACGAAGGAAACGACAGCGCGAGGAGTGCCGCGGAAGATGGTAATTTAATAGCGAGACGTATCGCGCAACACCCCCTCCCCCCTCTCACCCCCCACCCCCACCCCCCCGGCGAAAATAGAATTTTCGTTTTCGGTTCGCCCGCAATTACATTCCGTTGGCTTTTAATCGCGTTATCGTCAGCCACGGCGATGTACATTTGCAATACAATAAGTGCCGCCGCGGCAGGGCGATTCAAAGGGTTGCCAGACCTGCCGCGGATTGTTAAAATATGCATGGAATAATTATCCAAAACGCAAGGAGGCCCGTCTCTCGCGGTGTAATTACTTCTATCTCCAGACAGGTAAATAATAATTAGAGAGCGGATGTCTCGTCGGGCCGAGAGTTCTCGGACGGAACTCACCAGTGCTCGGCTGAGAACACTCTCGTCGTCTCACTTTGCCGCGATGGCCTCCCCGTTGGATGAAATCCCGCGAACGAGGGGAATTCCATTCGGTGGGTCTTGGAAAAGCTTGATCGAGCTTTTTACCCCATTAAAAGTTTCGGCCCGGGGAACTTTATAGAAAGAGAAAGAAAGAGAGAGAGAGAGAGAGAGAGAGAGAGAGAGAGAGAGAGAGTCTTTTAGGAATGGATGGAGGGATGCAGGTACGACAAATTCGTTACCACCCCCCCTTCCGGACTTCTTTGACCTCGGACTTCTTTGCTTTAGATAAGCATATAACTCTGGCTAATCTTTTCAGCCGACTCTGCACGAATAAGCGCAGGGAATAACTGGAGGAGGAGTAGTGGAATAATGGGTAATCGGAAAGTGAGACGCTCAAAAGGCAAATTAAGTCAATTTCTTCGTTCCACCTTGTGAGCATTAACGTGAGAATTAATGGCTCGAGTTTTGAGGAACAAGTCCTCCCTTTCTTCTTTATTTCATTCGTCGCAAACGTGGCGTAAGTGAATTTTAAGAACAGTGTTCTTTGAACGCCCGTTCAGAAGCACGACACGAAATTCTTTTTGAAATGTACACACGTCGCGTCTCGATCGACTTGAAAAAGAAACAACAATTCAGTTAAAAATAATCGATCTTCTCTCTCGTTTCCCCGGAAGCATATTTTCTATCATGTATTCAATTATTTTATATTCCATCGTTTATTTATTAGTAAAATTAAATTTTAGAAAATTATATATATTTAATTTTTAAATTATGAATATTAGTTTATTCGATATTACCATTATTATTTTGATTTACATTAAAATGAAATTCTTTATATGAAATAATTAAGTTTAATAAATTTTTATTATATTTATATTTACCATATTTACTATCTAGATTATTTCAAAACTATTTTACATTTTATCATTCATTTATCAGTAAAATTAAATTTTAGAAAATTATACACTTAATTTTATATATTTTTATTATGTTTAATTTTAAATTTTTAAATTATGATGATTTATATTAAAATGAAATTCTTTACATGAAATAATTAAGTTTAATAAATTTTTTTATTATATTTATATTTACCATATAATTTTTATCTAGATTATTGTTGCTATGAAAGTATTTAATTATCTTAAAAAAATTTATACATATAAATGACATTTATTTAAAAATTGATAAAAAACTAAATTTACTTGTTTATATTTGTCATATTTAATTTTATTAATAATTTTAATCACAGTCATATATGCTTACCGCACGAATCGTTCACAATGCGCTGCAAAACCAACTTCTTCCGACCCCTCCCCCTTCGTCAATACTCCGTCAATAAATTACCACCTGAATCGTTCGTTAAATGCGTGGAAAATTGGGGGAAATTCCCGGCCAAATTTGCGAACGCCTCGTTCTTCCGTTTTCCGTGACTCTCCCCCCCTTTGCAACATTGTAATAGCGTGCGTGAAATAAATCGAAAGCACAACTGTTCTACGCGACGTCTAGGACAAATAGCGAGCGCACGGGGCACGGGGGCACCCGCGTTGAAATTCAAATTTCGTCGGTACGTGAGCCGCGCATAATTTCCATCAGCAGATCTGTTTTGAAAGGATTACGGGGTTGTACGCTCGTGGGGGGACGAGCGAGTTGGCCCTTTGTTGTCCCAGCGGGTAAGGATCGTAAGGGTTGGGCCTCCAATGAATCGATGTTAACGGCGCGCATGATACGAATCTGCATAAATAATCATCGATGTTTTGCGCGGCACGTCTATTTCGTTAACGTCGTCCCATTTTCGAAAATTCTTCCTAATTTTGTCTGTTTTCTTTTTTTTTTTTTTTCTTTTTCTGGCTCTGCCACTTTTTCACGTTTCTTGCGGTCCCTTTTTTTTTTTTTTAAATGAGCGATGCATCACCGGGATTAGCATGCACCACGAGAAAAGGACACGCGCAGTGGTTTCGAGCGCACACGGTAATTTCCTTTGCAAATTTTTGTCGCCCCTCGCGAATTCTCGCGTGTGTACACGTATGTCCGGGAATTATGAATTACCGCGTCTGGCTTCCCGATACCTTCTCGTCCCCGTCGGCCCTGTTTTATTCCGTCACACTTGCTTCCAGGAGACGCCTTTCTCGCGAGCTGATTGAATTTCTGAGATCGTCAGATCGGATACTTTCAATTTTCCTTTCTTTCTTTCGTTTTATTTTACTTTCTGTAAGACTGTTGTGTATTACTCAAATTTTCAGATTGCTCGACGTGATCTCGCGGTTATTTCTCGAGTATTCGATTTTCATTAATTAACAATCGTGCAACCAGTTCGTAATGTCAGAATTTCAGCGATTGAATCGGTATTCAAACTTCGATAATTAATTTTAACGAGTACACAAGGAGTGGCGAGAAACATTCGGTTTATCGTAAGAACGAAAAGAAAAATATCAAGTATGGTGAAAAAAAATATTCTTAAAATGTCTGGACAGCACAGTGCTAGATTTTGTTATAAACTTGATATCATTCCATTGAATATTGACAGGCACAATAATTAACGTGCGTCTGGACGAAATTATCATAAATCTCATCCCATTACCAAACAACGAAATCAACTTATAATTTGTTATTATAAATACCTAAATATCTCACTGTACATTACGTTTACATGCATTTCGAGTATATTTAACAGTGTAAAAAAATTGTCCAAATTCTTTTATCCTGTACGTCGTAACAAAATTAAAAAATTAAAAAACGTACGTACGCATGCGTCGCGGTGAAATTTATCGGAACGTGATGTCCGTGCTCGATTCGTCGATCCACGTAGCAGCGTCGATCGAAACACGGCCGATATATCAATAGACAGCCAGTCCTTGAGGCGACAGAAGTAAATTCAGAGGCGTCGAGAATGAAGGATGACGGGGGCTGAACAGCAGAGAAAGAGAGAGAGAGAGAGAGAGAGAGAGAGAGAGAAGGGTAGAAGTCGAAAGGACGAAACGGTGAAGGGGACACTACCCTCCGGAATTTCATGGCGCCACGGCGTCGCAAACAGTCTAAAGGTACGATATCACCGGGACGACGTCGAACCGTGTCTCGTTGCTATATCGATCATTAATACGACGAAAAACAATCGGGGTAGCGACGAACCCTCGAGGAAACGTCTGGCGTCGTCGAAAAAGATTGTGTTTCTTCTTGGCCCATTTTTTTGTTATCAATCAATTGGCGAGTATCGAGCAGGTTGCGGCTTACGACGGGGGTTGAAAGACGGGGAAAATGAGAAAAAATGACGCGTTCCTACCCTAAATTTGTCGATGATTGAAATTTGTAAGAAATAGATCGCATGACGATCCAGTGTCTCCCGTTTGAAATCGTTTGGAGTCCCTACTTCGACTTGGTGTGAGATATTTCGGTTCTTTTCGAAGCTGATTTTACGTCATGAAAAATGAGGGTACTTTCTTTCTCGATTACTGTCAACCATCGAACGCGTGTAAAAACATTAAAAAATTGTTTTCATTGCTAGATTGAAGTTTTCTCTTTGCAACGGGAGATTTTAAAATTTTTACGTTTTTAACGTTTCATTAAACTTTAATATTAATCCTGTTGGATATTTCTCCAAAGTTATTCATACGTGTGAAATTAACGACGTTCGTTTTGGTGATTTTTTCTCAGAGAAATTTGTTTTTCTGTAGCAATACGTATGTTTGCAATATTCATAATATAATTAGTAACATATGCGTATATAGTTTAATATTACAAGTACATTCAGGTAAAGAATTAAGATAAGTGAAACAAGATGGACATGGTCAGACATTCGAACCTTCAGTTACGTGCAGTCTGTAATATAAATTTTAGTAGAAAATTTACAATTTAAATTTTGATAGAATTATTTAATTACTATAACATTGATGCAATAACGCAACAATCCATCCAAACTACAGATTAATCTCTTAATTTGCGTTACACGCGTTTCACGCGTTGTAATCCATTTAATCACAGAAATTTCATCAACCCTCCCCCCACCCCCATACTGTCTGTCGTATCGACCAAAAACAATACTAAACGTATCAATTCGAAATTTGTAAAAAAATTCCCAATCTTTCCCAACCAGCTCTCTCTCTCTCTCTCTCTCTCTCTCTCTCTCATTTCTTAGAATCCTTTGATATCCACGGGTGTTTGCCGAGTCTGGCGAGTGACAGGGGACGCTCTCGCGGAACGTCATAAACGTTAAGGTTTTTAATCGTTCGCGAGTATATATTTGCCGACACGCGGCAGAAGGAGAACGAGAAGGATCTCCGCCTGGCCGTGCTTGATAATTTTAAAATGTACTCCCGGGCGTGTGTTCAGTCCCCGCAGGTATCTCCCCGCGCCGGTTGACGAGGGTTGCCGAGGACAGTAAAAATGTCGTAAAAACCGCTTCCAAGGATTACGCCGCCGGGGGTGGGTGGAGGAGGTGGAGGAGGAAAGGGAGAAAACCGTGGAAATTCACGCGTATTTAAGTACAGGACGATCGTTATCGTTGCATAAACTTTACTTTCATTTGTCGCTTGCCGGGGGTGTGTGCTTCAACGTTCTTCGGCTGTTGAAATTCCAACGCCGGCCGCCGTTCCGCGAGACTCTCCAAGTTCCAGCCGCTTGGTTATGAAGATTGCTTTTCCCGTTTGAAAGTGAAAAGCGAAACGAAATCTCTGGCGGAATCTGAGAGGCTACTGAACGCTTGCCGTGCGTCCCGCGATTTTATGGCAATTGGATCTCTACTAGTGAAAACATCGAACGATGAAATATCGTTCGTCTGCCACGCGAGCCCGTTTAATTTCAATTGAATGAGTGACTTGAATGTTTCGTTGAAGTCGAAGATTTAGTCACTGTGATCAGTTGATTCATTCGATTACCCGAACTTGGAATTTCGATTTTTATTTTATTGGAATTTGACATTTAGTGCATCGAGTAAAATTCACTTCGTTCCGACAGATCGGTTTTGCGATGAATTCACCGAGTTTCCAAATTTCAAATACAAAAACACACATTTTTATTTAATATAGTCAGTATAATATAGTATAGTATAATACAGTCAGTGTAATATAGTACAGTATAATATAGTATAATTTAATATAGTCAGTATAATATAGTATAGTTTGATATAGTCAGTATAATATAGTATAATATAATACAGTATAATATAATATAGTATAATTTAATATAGTCAGTATAATATAGTATAATGTAATACAGTCAGTATAATATAGTATAATATAATACAGTCAGTATAATATAGTATAATATAATACAGTCAGTATAATATAGTATAATTTAATATAGTCAGTATAATATAGTATGGTTTAATATAGTCAGTATAATATAGTATAATATAATACAGTCAGTATAATATAGTATAATTTAATATAGTCAGTATAATATAGTATGGTTTAATATAGTCAGTATAATATAGTATGGTTTAATATAGTCAGTATAATATAGTATAGTATAATACAGTCAGTTCGATGATAATTTGATTGATCGCTAAAGTATTAAAGCTTTCGAATGCTATAAAATTATTCCAAGTTTTAGAATGTTATTAAAAACAAGTCAGAATGTAGCTTAAGGTTTACAAATAATTTGTAAACAATGTCTCTCCGAAGTATAATTCGATAACGACGAAATTGTTATTCAATTAACAGAAAGCTCTGACCAATCGACCAGTTAGTAATCAAACTGTGCTTGTCCAGCCAGCTCCGTCCCATCGTTTTCATTCCAGGAAGTCAAATATTCCTCCATTTCCGGCCGTTGAATCACAGACGAAAGGAAACGTTCGGTCGAACGAAGAAAAACACACACCGGTTTCCGCGCGAAACCGCAAACTAGTAGAGGGAGGGGGGAAGCGGAACCCGTGGCTTTCCGCGGAAGGGTCATCGCATATATTCGAAGGGTTAAACCGGATAAACTCGCGAAGGGCGCGAAATCCCTTGATGGATCTCGACTATGTTTCGGATGCAACACGTGCAACACGTTCTCGACGATCGAGCGAACCTCATCCTCGAGGCTGTTGCACAATCTACCGCGACAATAATTGTATCGTCGTGTCAGCATTCGAAAGCCATCAGCCTTATCAAGAGGGATGACGCTTTCGAGTGAACAGAATTCGTTCGTGCTGAGAAAAAAAAGGATCATCGCGTCACGAAAAAGAAAGAGTATCTTAACTTTCGAGTCGGAAAATTTACTTTTGTTGGAAAAGGGATTTACTAGAAAGCGGGAGTGTTTAATCAAATGAATAGACAGTGGATTTTTAATCTCACTTTTGTCCCAAAATTGCAACACTTTCTCAGTTCTAAGTACATTTAATTGTAACCCAGGCGAAACAAATGATACGTTTATTATAGTATGTTCTTAACAATTTCTATCCAGTGATATCGTACCGACGAGTTATTGTGTATGGTTTGGGTTACTCGTTATGGTCCGCAATCACTTGCCAGCGCAAGTGGTTAACCTCTTACCACGCACGTTGAGAATTTTTTGTCCCAAAATTGCAACATTTTCTCAGTTCTAAGTACATTTAAATGTAACCCAGGCAAAACGAATGATAAGTTTATTATGGTACATTAAGTATATTAAGAAATTATTAAGTATATTCTTTAACAATTTCTATCCAGTGATATCGTACCGACGAGCTCAAACGAGAAAGAAAGCGACGAGTTATTGTATACGGTTCGGTCACTCGTTATGGTCCGCGAACCAGTTGGCCAGCGCAAGGGGTTAAGGAGAAATTTATTACTTGTCACGTACTTTTTATTTGGTAAACGTGTGTCACTGTATTGTTACAGGGTGGTAATGTTACAGAAAGTACTTTTCTCTAAATATTTTACATAGTGTATATTTTATACAATATATTTATGCAGTTACGTAGTTATATAGTTTAATATTTTTTGGTACGTATATTAACGTGTATATTTAAATTCTTTAATATCGTTTGCATTTTAATTTAGTCTCTTTTACTTTCACGGAAACGCTTCGTCCAGTTTTATACGCCTTTTCTTTACATCAAGATTATACACCTTCGTTAACATTTTGCAAATAACAAACTGCCATCAGCTTCTTGCGGCACATTTACCTTCGCTTCTTGAGTCCCAGCTTTTTGCCAACGGTTGCCGACGATAACGTGATGGATAAGTAGTTCTTGCCGAGTCTGTAATTTACACAAGCGGTCTTCTTTCACTCTCTTTTTCTGCCGACGCCGAGGTAAACGTACCCCAGTCTAAGAATATTACCCGGTGTGTATTTAATCATCCGCTTAACCCTCGCACAGGTGTTCATACTCGAGGTAGATAAGCTCGTTCGCGTCTCCAGTGGCGTAAATTTCGAAGCTGTTCGTCTTTTCGAAGATAAAATTGTCCCTGTCAAACTAAATGAGAGTTACAATTGAACCACGAACATTCTTCAAACGAGAGAAAATTCTTTACTTTCCCCGATTGGATCCAAGGTAAAAATTTATTAAACAAATAAGGAGAGAGTGGCACGTTTCCTTCGGTGTCCAACTTCGCCACCATTTGATTGAACAAAATATTAAAACGAAATGTTTAGCCGATGTTCATTCAATGTAAAATTAAACCAGATGTATAATAACGCTTGTTCAACGATATCAGTTCGCAAGTGCCATTCAAAAAGATAGATAATTCTCAAACGTTTGAGTTTCATCGTCGATAGAACGCTCGAAAGGAAAGGGAAGAGAAGAAACTCAAGAAGCGCGAAGAATTGATTCAGAGAATGCTGAATTTATCGGAAATTATCAGCGTGATTGTGATTCAATCGTTTCAACCTAACTATCTACCAATTGTCCATCAAACGCATTGGCGAGAATCGGTTAATCTTGCGCGCGTTGCATTCGCGTCCAACGCAATCTTACGCTTCGAATCACATCGCGTGTGATTACGTCTCAATTAATCGCGGCACAGCCGCGTTCAGTTCGAATCGTCATCGAGGGGAATGGCCCACGATCACTGTTATCAACGCTTGTTAATCAAAGGACCGCCGTGTCGATGGTTTAAGATCGAGCGAATATCGTCCCGATGATTCCTCGAATTCGCCGGCAACAATTCGGCCGTTTCGCCCCCCGCGAAAATTCGATAAATCATAGAAACCAATTAATTCGACTTGGTCAAAGGGGGGCTATCGAGAGCTCGATCGATCCCACTGAGGGCAATATCACGCTCTGATTTACGAGTGGAGCACTATTATACCTGACGCCACGGGGTGCAATTTTGCACCGCTTTGTTCTTCAGGAAAATCAGCTACCGTTTGATGTTGCTGATCATTGTTATCACTGCGCCACGTAGTGATGTTTGTACATGTTCATATTTTTCTAAAATATATTTATAAATCTATTATCTACGATATAGACGGTATTAAATTCTTCGATACAAAAATATCGTAAATTTAATCGGCCATCAATATAAATAATTAATAAATAAATAAATATATATATAATTATAATGAAATATTCTTTATATATGTAGAAAATGATATATTTATAATTCTATTATCTAAGATATAAACAGTATTAAATTCTTCGATACAAAAATATCGTAAATTTAATCGGCCATCAATATAAATAATTAATAAATAAATATATATATAATTATAATAAAATATTCTTTATATATGTAGAAAATGATATATTTATAATTCTATTATCTACGATATAAACAGTATTAAATTCTTCGATACAAAAATATCGTAAATTTAATCGGCCATCAATATAAATATTTAATAAATAAATATATATATATAATTATAATAAAATATTCTTTATATATGTAGAAAATGATATATTTATAATTCTATTATCTACGATATAAACGGTATTAAATTTTTCGATACAAAAATATCGTAAATTTAATCGACCATCAATATAAATATTTAATAAATAAATATATATATATAATTATAATAAAATATTCTTTATATATGTAGAAAATGATATATTTATAATTCTATTATCTACGGTATAAACGGTATTAAATTTTTCGATACAAAATTATCGCAAATTTAATCGACCATCAATATAAATATTTAATAAATATATGAATGTAATTATAATGAAATATTTCTTACTATAGGTATAGTTTTGGGTATATACCTTTATATAGGGGAAAGATATGAGAAACAATTTAAAATGTAACTTTGTGAAAAGTCTCGATTGTAATCTTCGTAGATCAGAGTATTCTTTCCAACTGATCAAAATAATACTCGTTTTCTAAAAAAATAGTATGTTTTTCTCTACTTGGAATCAGGAATACAATTGTACTATCGTTTAACATGATTACAATTTTTGATTATTAAATTTTATTTATTTAATATCATTGCGTTGCCATTATTTAATGTTATTAAATTATGATCTGTAATCATTGCAAAGTGAAATTCCTCCATTCTTCTTCTAACAGTGAAGAACGATGAAACATTCAATTTCACTTTGCTTGACTTTGCTAAATTTTTACTGATTAATTGATTTAATTTACACAATTTCATCAATTTAATTTTCATCAATTTGGATTTTATTAATCAACTTATTAATTAATTCAAACAAGATACAACAGAGCAATTCTCACCTACAGGCTTTTATCTAAACTCTCGTGCTTCTGTTAGCTAATTTTTAACCAAAGACCTATGAATTCCAAAGGGTGGGTGTATTCCAGGAAATACACAAACACACATGATCAAATTATTTTCCAATCGTTCTTTCGGATAATTGTACTCTCCTCAATGCAGCAGCCATCGATCACAATAAAATCAGAAGCAAGCCTCGGAAAGTTAGTCCCGGGTCTCAAAGAGGGTGAAATCCACCCCTGAGAGATCGAAGTTGCCCGCTCCACGTGTCGATTCTTCCATAGCAATGAACACAGCCTGTTGAAAACTCCCGTCACGCTCTTTACGACAGAACGTCTGTGAAGGCAAAAGAGCGAGAATTCTCGAGGGAGGGCGAATCGTATCCCACTAACCCATTCTAATCACTCGAACAGCAGTCCCAAGTAATGACTAATGACCGAGCCGACGCATTAGGGGATGAAACAGTGGACGTTGTGGTTTACGGTCGCGCAGCTGATCGCTACATAACTTTGCACTATGACTCGCGTCGTTTCCGCGATGTTGCATCAAATCCGGTATTCTGCGCTCTCGTTGCTTGGAACAATGGAGCACCCGTTGTACAAACTAAACGGCGATTTATGCCTGTACACGTTCGCGCGTCAAAGTAAATTGAAGATAATCGATGGTCATTGAATTTCGGGGGAGAAGAGAGTGTAGTAGATCGTTTGTTTGCAAACAGTTCACGCATTTTTGAGAAACTTGGGAGAACGAAAGTTTACTGTATAATAGTAAATAATAATAATATATATAATAGTAGATAATAATAATATATATAATAATAGATAATAATAATAATTTTTAATTTCTGTTTTTGATAATTCAGTGAAATCGACTGATGGAGAACTAAATTTTGTTTTATTTGTGAATAAAATAAATGATCGTTCCCATTTAGACAAGTGTATTTGGATGGATTGTAAAGAAAGTCGACAGTACAATAAAATTCACTTTCATTAAAGGAAGAACATAAAACAGACACAAAGGACAGATCCTCGAAATTTCTAGGACTTGCAAAATCCTTAGAAGGGACAAGGATACTACTTGAAGACCTATAAACGACACTCGGAAGAGAGATTTTCAAATTTTTGAAAACAGAGCAGGTTTTTGAAATTTTTTTCTATAAATCGCACAACGGTCACCGCGTACACCTTACTTCTCAAGATGTACTAACTAAACACCTAATTTCTTACATTTTTGTATGTAGATAAATAGGAACTGCAAAGCCCAATTCAAATAAAAAAAAGGAAATAGTTCTTAATTTTATGTGGAGTTAGGTATCATTTGACGAAGCCGTTTTATAATTAATTATATCTAATTGAAAATTGAGTGAAATTAAATTAATACGCATCCCACGATATCCCTGCAATATTCTTGATCGTATTTGTTAATTTTTTTGAACATTAAAATTCTTAGATTTTGTATAAATCCTAAAACAAATTGCTACCTTTCTGACGAATACAAGTCGTCATTTTCAAAAAAACTATACACACACACACACACACACACACACACACACACACATATATATATATATATATATTTCGAAGTACAATGGAACAAGACACCTGAATCAGAATCAAATACCTGATCTTACAATGTACTTGAAAGAAATATTACAAATGCATCCCTGGTCATTTTAACTTCTTCAAGCGTTTTCATCCCCCAATTAAAGAGAATTACTCTTCAGTCGGACACTCGTTCAATCATAAATATCCAATATTCAGACGGAACGTACCGATATCGACAAGCTCGCTGTGAAACGAACGTGTTCGTTTAATTTCCCCACAGCAAAAAAGACACTCCGGCGACACGTTCGTTTGCAACACGCAGAATTGATAAAACGCCGTATCAACAATATGGAAATTTCGCGCTGGCCGGTTATTTATGAACGAACGGCCGAGAGACAGCCGATCAACCATCGCGGCGACCGGTGTATCGGTGACACGATAACGCGGATCACCCTTTTTACACGTCGGCGTTTTTTAATAGAGTCGGCGAAAGGGGAGACGCGAAGTGGTGGTCGAAATGGAAATTTCGCGAGAATGGGAAAATTCTGGAGCTGGCCGCTCGTGTGTGTGTGCTGTTCCTCGGCCCGGAAGGGAAAAAAAAAGAGCGGCCGTGTTCAAGTGTTTTCTAGTATTTCAATTCGCGCGTATACTCTTCGACACACGGCGCGCTTGGAAAACAAGCCAGACGACGATAAATCGTTGCGCCCGGCCAGACAACGAACGTAAATTGTTGGAGCGGGCACGTCGATGCGAAAATCTGCGACCAGATCGAGCCGAACTTCCCGATAAATTGCACGGCCCCCCTCGCCCCTTTCTTCCTTTGTTTCGATTTCTTTCGCCGATTTTTTTTCCCCCGCCGGCAACAGGAAGCCGATCTTGCTTCCGTTGTCGAAGGTGTCGAAGGATGAAAATAGGAACGTTGCGCGCGACTGTAAATACGTCGTGTTTTCGCGAGAGTGTTTGAACGTTTCGCGTGTTGCGCGACACGTTTTAAAATTTCACCGACGAAACATTTTATTTTCGAACCAGACCTGAACACACGATGATTATTTGTTGATTATTTGAATTATACGACAAAGTAATTTAAATGTAATGGATTATGCGAAAAAGGATTCGAACAGAGAGTCGAAAGATACAGATGGAAGTATGAGTTATCAAAAAATTAACTGGTGTCAGAAACGAGTGCCAAAGGCGAAGATCCATTAATTTACATACCATTCGACCCTATAAAAACGCCCGTTATTTAAATTTAAACAGAAAATGCGTAAATTGTACTTCCTTCAGTTCGAACAATAACTTTTATTTTTACTATATTATATATTACATTATACAAAAATTATTCCTATAAAAGAGGAATGAAACAAATGAAAATCTCCTTTCAGCCGCCGGTGAAGGAAAATGAGAATGTCCGTGGCAAAGTTAAAAGTTGATCCGCAAATCGATAAGGGGCAGGTGAAATCGGCCGGCGTTTCCGTTCTAACGATAAATCGCCCGTTAATGACGCGGGTTATTGCTGGAAATTTAAACTAAAACCCGGAGATCGCCGATGGACCGTACGACCCCACCGTTATTTCGGCTATCTCGAGGCCGCACCCCCGCGTTCGCGGAACAACCATCGTCGCCCCCACGCGCTCTACACGCCCGGAGGTTTTTATCGAGGAGGGTGCACTCCAGGGCCCCTTTAATTAATGGCGAGACGCACACGCGCGTTCACGACGCTACGCTCGAGAGGGTGCAGAGGGATGCAGCCTCTCGTTTCACGTTCCTCGTCGACGAATTATTTGGAGAAGCGTGTCGTCCGCTTCCTGTGGCTCGCCACCAAGACTGTAAGGGTGGCGTCGTTACTGACCCACACGCCAGGACCCGAAATTTGACAGGTGCTCTCGCGAAACGAGACAGGGGATTAACAGTGGTTTTTCGAGCTGTTACGTCGAAATCCATATAGCCCAGCTTCGAAAGCAAAGAATGGAATCAGTCTGTAACTAAAAAAAAAGGAGAATAACCTCGTACGAAAGGAACCACCTTGTGTCGAATGTTGTCAGAGATGTCTTTCAACTACCGGCAACTGATTGCGGACCGTAACGAGCGACCGAACCGTATACAGTGATTCGTCGCTTTCTTCTTGAAAATTCGTCGGTACGATGTCACCGGATAGAAATTACTGATAAGTGATAAATTTCTTACTTGTTTTGCCTATTTTGTTTTTATAATAATTAATAATTAAATATACTCGAAGCTGTGGAAATAATACAATTTTGGAACAAAAGATTCTCTACGTGCGTGGATATCCTTAAATATATTTTATATTAGTTATTTTATCATTATATTTCATATATCCTCAAGTTACGTTCCATAGATTTTTACATATTGCACCCCTTCTCTGCTAAAAATCCACTTATTCTAATATAGAAAAGAGGACGAAATAATTGTAACTGTCGTGAGTTTCTTTACTGTTCCTGTTACAAGAATTTATTTGTGGATTAAACGAGGAGGAAAGAATGATTTATCATTCTCCAGGGGGTGGATATTTGTGTTTCCCTGCTCTGTTATTGTCGCACGCATAGCCGGAAACGTATAACCACGAAGGAGAAAACCTAAATGATTGTCATTACTGCCCTACCAATTATTCGGGAAGCATCATCCAGCCCCATGTTTAGGGCTGGGACAAAGAGCAGAAGCATCAATGCAGCTGACCCAACCAACGACACGCCCCTATTTACGAAATACACGATTGCCCGCAAAAAGTGTTTTCGCAGCAGGTGGAAACATTTTTGCACATTTCTCATGCTTTTTTTTTGATCATTTGACTTTTGAAAATAACCTTGAAGTAATTTGCTCCGAAGGTTATTCAAGATTGTTCCATGATCTTTCAGAGTTGTTACTAGATCGTTTAATTAGTGCATATAGTGATTCCATGATTCTTGTGAAAAATTCCCAGAATTAGTGATTTTAAAGCTACTCAAAGTCGTACGAAGATTGTTTAATGAATATCTTTAGCAATCGTTCTTTCAATAGTATTATCCAGTCATTCTCTGTTTGAATTTCAATTCATAAAAACACATACAAAAAAATCTCATTCTACTTGCGTATAAATGCTGCGTGAGAAGGTCATTCGACGAGCAATTCTTCGACAAGTTTCACGGATAACGTCAACCAAATCGTCCTCCGTTTTAATTTCAATTCGAAAATACATAGAACTCAAAGAAAAAAGAACAAAAGGAAAACAATCGTTAAAAAAGGAATTTTTAAAAAAGCATCATCACGCACATGGAAAATGCAGATAACGCGACGATGTTTCAAAGTAAGAGAACAAGTAAACGTAAACCCACGGACAAAAGCCATGGGTTCCGAGTATCAAATAATCAGCCAGCAAATACGTACGTACATACACCGGGGAATTGAAAAGTGCAGCGACGTCGTTGTCGTCGTTTACATCCACGTGGACCGCGGCGGAGAACCGGAAAACTCACCCGGTTCTAACTTTCAACTGGCAAACACCGATGTGAACGAACAAGCCAGCATCCTCGCGGAAAGTTACTTCGTTGCATCCTCCGCTAATCGTCATTCTCTTCGTTCACTTGCAGCTCGCAAGTGGCCTGCCGCCGCATATATAAATATATCTGTACGTAGTTTCGCGACAGTAGTAAATACTATACAATACAACGGAAAGCTCTTTACCGTTGTCATCGTCGGGCTGGTTTCTTGTTCGTGTATATGTGTACGTATAATATATATTCACCGAGTGCCCGGTCTGTGTCCCGTGGAAAATACTCGCGAGGTCTCCCCGCCGAAAGTATCTCGAAATCTCGAATTTTCGTGCTCTCGCCGTCGACGTCGTAGAAGTCACGTCACGTTCCCCTTTCCGACGCGTAATTCCTGCATTAAAAGCTCCTGGCTTTCTCTCTCTCTCCCTCTGTCTTTCTCTGTCTGTCGCTTTTCGCAATTTAGAAACGCCAGGCCCTTTTGATCCCGGTCCGCGGCGCTTACGCTGTTTGCTACGCTTCTTACCTCGCTGTCCGGAATTCATTTTGGAAATACGTACTGTCGCCGGTGAGATCTTTGTCTCCGGGCACAGTTTTTTCTTCTTTTGTTGCAATCTTGGCTACAGTAACAAGTTTAAAACGCGGATAGATACGTACGTATGCGAGGAGAAGTTGACGTGATACGTTCTGTTCAACTTGCGAACATTATTATATTTTATTTTATAAATTTCCCTTGAATCTTGTCTAATTAAAATAATGATCCGTCGAGTAGTCGAAAAGCGTTTCAAAGTATTTTCAGAGATCAAGCTTTCAGGTGGAAGGAGTTTAAAAATGTTTCTTCAGATTAGAGATTTTAATTTTTCTTTAATTTTTATTTATTTTTATCTTCGCGTATTAGAATTAAATTGGACTGAAAATTTCGTATTTGACGCTTAGAGTGAAATTTCAAGAAATCTTCAATATAAAATATAGTGATGATAATTATAAAAATAATTATTAAATGATAGCTACAAAAATAAAGATTGAAATAATAATCTGCGTGCATTAAAAACTGATAGTTTTGAGTTCTGCTCGTAATAAACTGTTTCATGTTGTGAAAAAATATGTTTATTTGATTAACGCGGTTAATTTGATAAGATGAAAATGACGCACGACAATGTATCTGAAGCCTCGAATAATAGATCTTTCAAGTCGTTTACAAACATTTACATTTGTACACTGTGTAAGCTTGATTGATTCCTACTACGTGAGAAAACTTAATCCTTTGTTTCATAGTGGATTACTAATGAGAATATCCTTCTTCTTGTTTCAGGTACGTATCTTTCAACCGTTTGCTGCCCCCTACGAAAATGTGAGTAGAATAAAGAAATAGGAAACGCTACTTTCTATCCTCGAAATCTAAATCGTGTAACGATTGAAAATCACGAAAAGAAAAAAACACAGTAAATTGTTGATTTTTCTTTACAGCTGAATTCAAACATTTTAACATAAAATGCTCGGGTGAGGGTGAAAAATGAATTTTCTAAATCTAAAGTTATAATTGGCTAAATATATAATAAATTTAAAGCTAAATATAAACTATTAAAGTTAATTCAATATCTTTCAATATTTGAATATTTAGACAAGAAATAACAATTTTAATACTGCGGGATTAATATTCTATTCCATGTAATTAAGGTAAAACAATTTTATCACGCTTTCCAATCGAAGAAACGATCGTGCAAAATTCAACAACAATTATTATTTGACATCTCGATCGACACTAGAACCACCTGATAACTAATTTACAATTTTTATAGCAGTTTCATAGATCGTCTGTTTCCACAGATCTGAATAATTCTTCTAAAATGACACCAGTGAAAGTTTCACACAATTTTCACACTTCTACACTGTACTTTTTTTTCTTCTTTCATTTTTTTTTTTTTTTATATTTTAGTTCCAGCGTCGATCGTCATCGTTCACCAAAGTGGTGATCAGTATTTCAGTGGACGTCAGAAACTATTATAGATGGTTATTAAACGGTGGTTACGGCGATTGATCGATTTTCAGCAGGAAACAAATAAAGCCGGTTCCAAGCCGGCAGTAGAAAAAGGGAAATTATTCAAAGGGTTCCGCCCTCTTTGTTCCTCCCCACGCGGACATAATACGAGGCTACTTGTATAACGTGGGGGTCTGCGGCAAGCACTGGCATAAGCACAGTGCTGCATATGGGTATCGGAAACGTGCGTAGATCACGCGGGATTATTCGGACAACCCCCCACCCCCACCCCCCTTCAACGTGGCCTAAGCACCGCTGGATGCATGCTAATTGCCATGAAGACGTACACACTGGCGCATTATGATGCGCATACGTCATTGTTCCTGCCGCTTTCTCTCGTGCATTGTTATGCGTGGAAACGAGCCGCGTGTGACTTAACACGTTACCGGCTGCTACTCACGTTTCTCGCTTTTTTCGCCACCCCCGCGGAACGACACGTATTTCGCGTGTCGTCAACCTCCGCTTCGTCAGGTTGCTTGCAGGAATTCTAGTTTCTTTTTTTTTTTTTTTTTTTTTTGGAAATGAAACAGGCCACAGAAGGTGTTGATACTTGAGAAATATAGGCATTGGTATTTAAAAAGTATAAAGATATTAATAAAGTGTTGTTACAATTATATATAATAATATTGATATAATAATGATATAATTATATCACGTTGTATAATAGTAACAGTACTTTATTAATATCTTTATACTTTTTATTTAGAATTTTTACTATTATATGTAATAAGTTATATGTATAATACTATTATGTATAATAGTGTTGAGGGAATAAAATTTTGTTCAATTATTTTTATTATATTATTAATAACTTACTCATTATACGTAATATAAAAATTACAAATATAATAAAAGTATAAATTATTACCATAATATAAATGTTCATTACAGCACTTAGTTGATTATTAATTAACTCCAAGTATATCAAATTTCGGTAGAATTAGAAAAAATTTAATACTGATGAATTGATTGGAGAGATGTTTCGTTGGAAAAAAGATACGTGCCCAGTACCTGAGTAATTTGGATCTTTGGATAAATATAGATTAGAATCGAAGAGAATTTGAATCGTGTTTTTTTTTTTCAGTTGTGGCAATTGGAGTTTTAGATTCGAAGGATATTAAAATCTGTAGCTTGAGAGACGTTTGCAATTAGCTGGAGATTTTTTTCGACACCGTGACATTGCTCTGAAATGCATACTTCAACGTCAGATTCAGAATTCCCTACAGCTGACATATGTACGAAACAAGACCGATTGGGAACGGCGAATGTTCGTTCTGTCTTTGATACGTCGGTTGACCGTGCCAGCTGAAGAAAGAAAGAACGTGGATGCAAAATCCATCCCTTCGAGCGGTCCTTCGAGGGTGGCGCGCGCTCTCGACGAATATGAAAAAAAGTAGCACGACACAATGTAGAGGAATGAACGTGTCGTTGATCGAAGATATATTTTATAATATATACACGATGGGTGTTCTCGTTTTAAATTAAATTTCAACTTGATGTAACTTTCCTAATGCCTTTTCTCTGTCTTCTCCGATGAAACGTTTCAAAGATCCATCCATCACTTTTCACCAATATATTATGTTCGCTCTCGTTTTGAATCCTCAGGTCCAATTTCTACGAGATATTTTCCACAACTAAACAGCCTAATATATATCGTTCTTCCGTATCCTTTATTGTCAGCCACAACATATTCTCCTCATTTCAAGTCTTTTAATATAAAATTCCACTCCGATCCATCCATCCTCTTTGACTAAACATCCGAAACCTGTCCACCGTGACTAAAAACCAGCCCTTCTCCCTCTCACCCCTCCTTCTCTTCGCTTAAACCCCGTAGCTTTTCCCCGTAACTCGTCGGGATCACAGGGAAGAACAAACAGAGTCGTAATCCAACTGAACGCAGCGGATAAAATTCCGCTGCGACTACCGCGCCTTATCTCGTCTAATTGTTTCGCTCTGGAGGAGATCTCTCTCTCTCTCTCTCTCTCTCTCTTTCTCCCAATCCCTCAAAAACCAGGGAAATGCCAGGGAAATTCCCGTTTTCCAACCGAAGTCGCGTGCCACGACGAGAACAGTTGAACTTGCCCGGCAGATAAGAGGCAGCCAGCAGAGCTTCACTGGCTTCTCTGTATCGATGATCGTTGAGAGCGCGTACGAGTAGAGGGAGAGAGATAGGGGTTGGCGAAGGGCGGCGAGGGAGCGAAGAAGCGCGTCTTTCATCGTGGTTCACCCGGGGAGGGGGTTCGCATGACAGCAGAGCTTTCCAATAAACGTGCAGATCTCGGCTTTGTGACTGCCAGAAGACAGATAAGGTATGCGCGGGTGGGAAGGGTCCTTAGCGGAGGACTTTTCGTCGAGAGGCGGCGCATATTAAATTGTTTGCCTCACAATGTCGCCCTCCGTGGTTCGTCCTCGCTGGCCCGCCGTCGCGAATATTGGCAACCTGTTAATATACTTTGCGGAACGACGAGGCAACGGACCGGTATCGATCGGCCGCGATAGTTTCGCTTTTCTTCGGGGAAATCGGCCGTCAACTTGTGCTCTGTCTTTAACCACTTGCCCCCCCCCCTCCGGGCGACTGACTGCGGACCATAACGAGCGACCCAAACCGTACACAGTAATTCGTCGCTTTCTCTTCGAACTCGTCGGTGTGATATCACTGGATAGAAATTATTGAAAAATAATAAATTTATTATTCGTTTTGCCTATTTTCTTTTACTTGAATATACTTAAAACTGAGGAGACATTGCAATTTTGGGACAAAAAGTTCTCGTGCGTGACCAGTTGCGCTGGCAGCTGATTGCGGACCATAACGAGCGACCCAAACCGTACACAGTAATTCGTCGCTTTCTCTTCGAACTCGTCGGTGTGATATCACTGGATAGAAATTATTGAAAAATAATAAATTTATTATTCGTTTTGCCTATTTTCTTTTACTTGAATATACTTAAAACTGAGGAAACATTGCAATTTTGAGACAAAAAGTTCTTGACGTGCGTGACCACTTGCGCTGGCAGCTGATTGCGGACCATAACGAGCGACCCAAACCGTACACAGTAATTCGTCGCTTTCTCTTCGAACTCGTCGGTGTGATATCATTGGATAGAAATTATTGAAAAATGATAAATTTATTATTCGTTTTGCCTATTTTCTTTTACTTCAATATACTTAAAACTGAGGAAACATTGCAATTTTGAGACAAAAAGTTCTTGACGTACGTGACCACTTGCGCTGACAGCTGATTGCGGACCATAACGAGCGACCCAAACTGTACACAGTAATTCGTCGCTTTCTGTTCGAACTCGTCACTGGATAGAAATTATTGAGAAGTAGTAAATTTATTATTATTTGTATATTTACTTAAATATACTTAAAACTGAGAAACTGTCACAATTTTGGAACAAGGTTAAGACGCTTCTGGCTGTTTCTGGTCGTGAAATTAGCAGTAGAAAATCGTCGTCTTGTGAGTTGCTTGAATCATTTTGCGTCGTAAACGATTGATTATGTAGATGTAATGTTTCAATCGATTAATATTAATATATCAACAACAATAATAATATTGACATATCAATTTATATTGTTTTAATTAAATTAGTAGTGGAATTGTCGAAAATATATACCAATTATGTAGATGTAATACGCATGTATATATAGTTTCAATCAATTTTGATATTAATGTCAGTTGTTACCTTATCTCGATATTGATATCAGTTGTTATTTTATTTTGTTCTGTCACGCGTACGAGTCCTAGATTGTGGATTTTCATGACGTTCGTTGAGAGTGCAATTAAAAAACTAGCTTGAGAATTGTTTTACACATCAAACGTTACATACTATACTTTCAACGTTCCACGTGTAATTTCCTCTAAATTTCCATAAAAATCCTATTCTAAAAACTTTCTCGAAGGGGGAACGAACTTTCTTCGTTTTGCAAAAAAAAAAAAAAAACGCAAAGACAACCGAAGCAAGAAACATCGTCTCGCTCAACTGTTACTCGCCTGTTACGGGCGTTACAAGTTGAAGTTGGTTGGAAAGCGTCGCACCTTCTTTAGATTTCATTCTCAAAGCAACGGCTCGCACCGGGGGGTAGAATTCTCGCGTAGAACAGAGACACCCTCGCGAAACAGCGACCGCGTCGTTCGCCGTCAGCGAATTTGTAAACGTCGTCGAACTTCAATATCTCTGACCCCGGCGGCTTGTATTAAACGCGTCGGACAGCGAAAAAATGCCCGGTTATAAATATAAAACACGGCACGCCGCCCTATTTCGTTTCCACCCCCTCCGACGAATATTCGAGCAGCGACTCACGCGGTTCGAATATTTCCCTCCCCCCACCCCCGCCCCCACGCCGTTGATACAAAAATCCTTTTTCGTCAGCCGGCGATAGATCATCGTCTCGCATACGTGATCGATACACGCGAGCGTATTTGTTCGTCGATAACGGCGCGAGGGCGGAAACGGAGCCCCTAATCAGTTTTAAAACGTCATAAAGCCGATTAATCGCGGGTGGATATCGAGGGTCAATCGACGTTATGAATTTATTAGGCGGGTGGGAAACGAGATTACCCAGGCCTTAATCTAGGCGATCGTCTTCGCACCCCGTTTACGTAATTATTGAGGAGTCTCGCGAGGGGCTGGATTCCGGTGACCTTGAACGTTGTATAGATCACTGATTAGCCGAGTCGCTTTCGCTCCCATCTTCTTGCTCGTCTGGGGCATGGCTGTCCAAATTTTTAGATCTTCCGGGCCAAACAAAAATTTGTCGAGGGCCGCGCATAGTTTACATATTTTTTTATTAGTTCGACGTAGCCTGTATTATTTATTGGGATGTCGAGGCTGTTCTTATAGCGAAATGATACGTTGATTAGAAAAATATATTTGTATTAGTTATATTATATTAATTATATTTGTGCCTTTCTCAATTACGTGATTTTCAGCCAAGATGTGCCGTTATGGGCAAAGATCAGTCCCATAAAGTAATTATTTTCACTTCTAAATTACTTTCTGGACCTTACGGTACTATTCAGAAATGTGTCCCTCGCATTATATTTGTCAAGCTGTATGTGAAGCTCAGAGGAACGCTCTACTAGCTTCAGAAACGAAGTGATATTGACAGAGATGGCTCCGCAGAATCGTTCCGAAAAATTCAAGCAGATCTTTCGATCTAGTTGCAATCTGTCTAAAAGGAACGCGTCAGAAATACACTTTTACAGCGGTTTGAAAAAGAAAGTCCAAAAATCGAAAGACCAGGGAACAATTCACGTTCTTCGAGAAAGAGGGAGAACCTATAGAAACTGCCATCTTCATCCTCCTACCACAAAATCGAATCAGATCGAAAGCGAGAAGGGAGGAAAGCAGAGGGAAACAGCAACAAAGAGTCCTTGCCAACGAAATTTTGCACGCACGTACGTAAGAACGCGGACAATCGGCGGCGGTGTTTCACGCGCGCGCCACGCAAGCGCGCCGCTGGAAATCCTCCCCGAGGGTTGGAGTGAGTCAGACACACGGCGAAGGGAGGGCGGTTAATCGGCGATAGGCAGTCAGTCGGTCGGCAACCAGCGCGCCACACGGACGTCAGCTCGTGTTTCTCGCCCCGTTTCCACGCCGATCCTCGTCGTCGCGCGTGGCTCCTCCATGAAGAAGAGAGAAAAGACGAGAAATTGTTTTCTTAACGATTCCTTCTTCTTCTTCTTCTTCTTCTTCTTGTTCTTCGCTCAAACTCTGTCTCGCCGACTATTCGCAATTTTTGCGAACTTTCAACAGCTGAGGGATGAAATCCTCGACTCGTGCGTAACAATGAATCGTGCACGTTGAACACGTTGACGTTCGTTCGAGATATCAAAGTTCGGACTGGCAGTGAGGGTGATTCGATCGAAGAAGAGGCTCGATCGATGTCCAGTGAACGCGAGTTCGTGTGACGAGCACCGTCCACCGTCCGCATGACAGCGAACGGACCGTGTAATGGGAGTTGACAGACAGACACCAGGTACGTTGGTGCGACGCAAGATGAGCGAGAACGCGTCCAGCTGATGATTTCGCCGATTTCCTCGGTGGGGAAAGATCGGTCGCTGCCTTAGTCGTCGCGAGCGCGTAATCCTCTACCTCCAGATCCACTGATATATCTTTTGTATGTATTTTTCACGAGCAAGCGAACCCACGAGATCGTACGTCGGCCAAAAGGAGCACCGTAGCGGGCGTGAGTGTCCTTCGAGGAAGTCGTCCTTCCACCGTCGTCCCTCGAAAGCGTCGTCCACTCGATCGACGAGACACGCTCGTCAATCGTTGACACGGGCTAACGTGTTGGAAGAATCTCGAGGCGGGGCAAAGCGTGATCTCGAAGAAAGCAGGCTTCTCGAGAGAGCTCGGGCAAGACGAGATTCCCTTTCGGCGAGCGGCACGAGGCTCGTCGATCGAGCGGTTGCGCTGCAGCTGCAACGATTTCGAGACAGCTGCGACGCGCTACCGCAGAGGGCGGCGGAGAGAATCGCGGGCAATCACGTGGGCGACGATCGTCCGCAAAGGTGACAGAAGACGGACGAACGGTTGTTGCAACGGAGGAGACGAAGGAAGAAACGACGAGGCTGGAAACGAAGGAGGTGGAGGGTGAAAGTGTCGGTGGTGGTGGTGGTGGTGGTGGTGGTGATAGTAGTGGTGTTATCGTCGACGACAGTGGAACTATCAACGAACACGGCGACTGTAGCAGTGGCCAGAGAAATAATAACAGTGCCAGTAACGGCGTTGGTGTCAGTGGTGGTAGTGGAAGTGGTGGTAGTGGTGGTGGTGGATTGTCGTGCAGGGGTGGCACGTTACGACTTCTAAGGGGACTGGTGGAGGGCCCGATAGGCAGGGTGGCCGCACGAGTGCACCGTTGGGGAACGACAGGAGGGGTCAATCCCTCTGCACCCTCGGAACGGGAATGTCCCGGCGGAGAGGGCACCCCCCGTCGGAACGTCCTCGACGCCACGAAGAATCGCCGGCTGATGGGCGCCAACCTCACTAAACAGAGCAGGGTGAGTCGCTCGAGAGGGGTGTGGAGGCTTCTTTCAGTTGCCGGCGATTCAGACGCGTGCTGCATCTGATCTCCTCTCGTTCTTCTTCCTTTCTTCCCTTTTTTCTTCTTCTTCTTCTTCTTTTTTCTTGACAGCGTAATGGGAGGAGTATGTGGGTTAGCGCGAAAATGGAGCAGGGACACAAAGGTACGTATGGACGGATCGTTTGGAAATTTAGAGGTTGCGTATGGTGCCTCGTCCGAGTACAATGATTCAATGGTTAAAGACGAGGTAAACGAGGGTATTAATTTTATCCCAGGATACCGAGAGTAGTTTTAGGTTCGACGTGGGAGAACGTGAAATTGAACTGATTTTTCACTCCTTGTTGTTGCTGGATTTGTACATAATTGAAATTAAGTAATGTAAAGTGTGCTGAAAAGTATGTTGTTATCAGTATGTGGTAATAAAGTTGAACGTGTTTTCATACCTTTTATTATTATCGAAAGGTAATTTGTCACGATTCTCTTTTATCACTCGTATCAAGCAACTGACAAGCATTTGCAATTTCGGCCCCACTTTACGATCAGTTTTACGGTTGAGCACGGAATTCGTTTCACTTGACGAAAATATTCGTTGCTACATTTTAACTCTGCCGTTTAAACTCCTCGAACGAAGCAATAAAAACCTCCATTAAAAAATAAACCCGAACCAACCGTTTAAAATGTCCAACTTTCGTGTTTGAACGAACCATGTTCCGAGACGAACCAAAAACACCGTAAAAGAAAAGAACGAAGAGAAACCAAAAAATAAAGAAAACGGATGGAATCGTTCATTTTATTATCCTTACGCGAGTGAAACGTATTGTCTTTGAAAGTTCCTGAGGGATGAGACGTTTCATTCGTTGCTGGAAACTAACCGGGCGACCATTCGTTCCAAAACGCAAGGCAAGAGTTCCGCGGCAAATCGTTCCCCAGAACTTATTTGGATATTCGTCTCGCGCTGTAAACGACAATCGGGTGGAAAGTTTCGTCCGGCTAACAGAGACGTAACCGTTGCCCCGTTGCAAAATCGTCCTAGCCAGTTTCGTAACTTCTCGTACTTCGGCGCAACTTTTTTACAACCCCTCCCCCCCTCTCGATTCGCGTCGTTCACAGGAAGGTGGTTCTCCCGTAGTTGGCAGAGAGGAAGTCGTTACGATAATCGAACGAAATCCTTTTTCTGCGATGAGGTGCACGTAATGTCTACGTAGGTAGATACACCCTATGAACGTTTGAGAGAGAGGGAAAAAAAGAAATGACTTTGAAGGACTTTTTTGGATATCAGTTAATTTAAAAGCGAGAAATTACACGTTGAAATGTTTCTTACGGGAGGAATGTGTAAGTAAATTGAAAAACAAATCTGTGTGTACAATCGTCGTGTATTAATTATTATTAATAATTTAGTTGTTATATTTTAACGACTATATTATATATTATTAATTATATTATATTATATAGTAATTAATAATATTGTACATCTTAATGTGTCTGTAATAATGTACAATCACTTCGTGATTCGTCTCGTTTCCATCTTTTCACGTTTTCCAATGAACAACTAGTGAACAAACGAATGTTTATAAAGTGTTTAAAAATTACGTAATTGTAATATAATTGTACGTAATTGTACGAAGATGCAAAATAGAAAAACGTGGATCTTTCGCCAGAATGAGGGGAACTTTCGCGACAGCGGTTTAAAAACGAACTTTTTTGGGTCAGATTTTCGCGTTAAAGGGAAGCGTTTACGTTTCTCGCGTCTTTCGCGTTTCGTAGTTTCCTTGTAGTATCTCCCTGTGAAAGAGGGGCATTGAAGTCGAGGAGAAACGTCCTGCAATCTCCAGACTGCAGATTGAGATGAAGTTTGGAATTAGTCTTTCTTATATAGTTGCGAGAGCGAAGGGTTGTTGCAACTGAACATTGTAGAACGAGGAGGGGCTATTTCCTCGAGACGAAGGGACGTTTTCACTACCGCTGTTTTCATTCTGCGAATTCTTCGAATTCTTACAATTTCTGTAGAAAAAGAAAAAAAGAAGAGAGCTCTGTGAAGCTTCTTCGTTTTTCAAAGAGAAAAGAAAGGAATTAATTAAAAATAATTTTTGTGACGTACAATTTGACAACTTTGTAACATCAAAACTACCAAAATTATGATTCTGTTTTTCGAGTTCTTCGAATTTTTGCAATTTCTGTAGAAAAGAAAAAGAACAGAGGTCTGTGAAGCTTCTTCGTTTTTCAAAGAGAAAAGAAAGGAATTAATTAAAAATAATTTTTGTGACGTACAATTTGACAACTTTGTAACATCAAAACTACCAAAATTATGATTCTGTTTTTCGAGTTCTTCGAATTTTTGCAATTCCTGTAGAAAAGAAAAAGAACAGAGGTCTGTGAAGCTTCTTCGTTTTTCAAAGAGAAAAGAAAGAAATTAATTAAAAATAATTTTTACGATGTACAATTTTACAATTTTGAAACCTTAAAACTACCGAATCGTGATTCTATTTTAAACTATACAGAAACTATAGAAAATTTATAATGACATTAATTGGCCATCGAAGAAACGTTATAAAACAGAAAGAAACGAAATGACTCGAGAGAAACCCAACAGGGATAAAGCTCTACGTTTTCTTTTCTTTCCTTTTTTTTTTCCAATCAAAATCTTTAAAATATGTAAATTTCACGTCATTAAAGTTCTCTCCGTGCAACTTGGCCCAAATATACTCACGTATTATCGTTCGTTCGCGTGTCAAAGAGTTAATATCAGCGATTTCTTTCGAGAAGAATAATACGGTTGATTTCAACAGTTTCTTATTGAAATTGGAACGCACGGTAAAATTGGACGATAAAAATTCGTGGGCGGAATGGGTGGAGGGGCAAGGGGAAAAAGGTAACGAGGAAATTCATGGGCCATTTAAGCTCCACCGCAGGTATCACACGTAGATATCTTCGCTTATGAGTGACACCCATTCACCGACTGCTTTTCGTGCCGATGAATGAAGCATTCATACGCCTCGTACACGTTCGTAAAAGTCGCAGTTTACTTTGACGATCTGAATCACGCCGGCCTTCTTGCCTCATTCAGCTCCCACAAACTTTCACGATCTCTCTCTCTCTCTCTCTCTCTCTCTCTCTCTCTCTCTCTCTCACACACACACACACACACACACACACACACACACACGTGATCAAGATCGTCCAAATAACAAAAGATAAATCCAAAGATAATAATCCTGCAATCGTGTTTTTCTAACGTTAAAGAACATTTCGAGTTTGAACGAAATGTGAACAAATGTTTACTATCGTGTATGTTATCATGTGGCGTGCACTGTCAAAATTTCGGGTGCACGTTTTGTGTATGAAATGTACGGAACGTATGGAACGTATTGATCTTCTAATATCAGTATACATTTCTGATACACGTATAATGAATGTTTGATTCATATTAATAATGAATTCCTTGGAGTATTCCTGGAATATTTTATTTTTAATAGAAAGTATGCTGTTGCGGCATATATAGTTTAACAAAATGTGCAATTAACATGTAATGAAATATCAAATTAACGATAAGCACGAATTACGAAAGTGTTTAATCCCCATTATCCCTTTTCCATTTTACATTTCATTCGTCATTACCTAATCACTCTTATTTAGCGTAATTATTGTTAAAATTCTTTATTATTAACAATGTCGCAGCTGCAACGTCGAATGTTCCACTTAAAATCTGTATTTTCATTTTTTTTCACCAAGCTCGAACGTAAAAGGGAATTGAGAGCGAAACTATCAGAAATTACGAGAAAATCAAGAGAGAAGAAAAGACGGTGGCAACATTTGTCGAATTTATCTTTTCACCTCTGTAAATAACCAAAATTTCACAGACCAATCCCGAGAATGAGAATTTCTTCTATAATCACCGGATGTATCCCGTCGATTCGTACGATTCGCGAGTTCTCTCAGTGTTTCTCGTTCGTAGAAACGTTTTGGACGATGCATGCCGAAAGGAATATCGCTGTCCATCTATCTGCTCCCGGCTAATTCCAGGATTTTAACGCGTGCACGGGGAACAACGGGACGTTATCATCGTCAGCACACGGTTCGATGTAACGACGCGTAACAGCGCGGTTCGCCGCGATAAATCATCGCGAAAGTAGCCCTAAATAATACGATATCGGCGGGCTGATCGTGTGCAGGCGCGCACGAAACCTCGCTGGATTCGTGGAAAACTGTCGTTGCTCGACGTTCGTTCGGTCAAGGCCCGATCCACGTTATCGATCCTCTTTCTCTCTTTCTCTCTCTCTCTCTCTCTCTCGGTTCGAATCGCATCTTTGACACGTAATATTTTATTCAATCCGCGAGCCTAGTAAATTCAAGGAGTTGAGAGACGATTAACTAACGAAGAGTTGAAACTGGCAAAACGTTGGTACACGAGTTCAAATAATTTTCATTTCTATCGATTGCGAGAGGAAGCGTCAGATTTCGGATTTGATGGGAGCAGTGAGCATCTCGAAGCGTTTCTTGATCTTCTCAGATTCGATTTGACTACGATTGCGAGAGGAGAAGCATTGGATTTCAGATTTAATGAGTTGTGTAAGCATCTGGGAATATTTTTCATATTTTCTTCAAAATCGTAAGACTCTAGATAAATTGAGATTGCACTACATTGAAATAACATACGATAAATATATTATTTTATTATTGTTATAATTTAATGTATTATCTTACTATATTAAAATCTTATTATCTTAATAAGATATTAAGATATATAGGATAGGTAGAGATATTAATATATTAAATAGTAATATAATAATGTACTAAATTATATAATTTAAAATATAAAAAAGATTTGATTTATTGTTAATTTGATTAAGAAAAATATGTTGCCCATCGAAATTTTCTTCTAATCGGACTGCCGATTTTTGCATATTTGCAGGAAACTGTAAAGCTTTACCAAACATACGTAAAATGTGAATAAATGTATAATGTACAGAGTGTACAAGTTGTGGCTTCTACAACATCTGTCACGTAAAAGGATTTTCCATCTTTCTCTCCCCGTTTCTTTAAGCCCGCATCAATTTAAATCCAAGTCCACGAATTCGAATTTCGTTTCGATCGAATAATTGAAAATTGAAAGATCCGCTGCGCAAAAATCTAAACAAATCTATACAACATCTGATGGAACCGAGGACGAGTCGATAATTTGAATCGAGCTTGGAACGAGGTGACGAGCGATGTTGTTTCCGCTGATCGTAAGTCACGGTTCCTTTATCGCGGTTCGCTTAATTACCGATCGATCGCGAACCCGGTGTCAAGTGGGAAACCACGAAAATACGAGGAGAGGCGCGTTTCATTATTCTTCGGGAGAAGGGGTTAGGACAAGGCGAATTTACATTTTGGCCGTTAGCTGGAATTACGTTGCCCCGCGATTACCGATTCCTTTGATAACCGCTGCGAAATTGTTACACAGTACAGTACGGTAGTAGTGGCTGTTTGTGGAAAGCTTTTGTGCTCGGCCGCGCAAAATTTTCAAGCACGAAATTGCTAAGCGGATAACACGTGATACACTACCAATGAAAGGAGCAGAATTTTCAAACTCGTTAGTTTCATTATTAATCTTCCAGGAACCATAGTTTCAAGACTTCAGGTTTTAATGAAATCGGGAAACTGGTATCGAGTGACTTTTTAGGGTAATTGCCGCGACTTTCAAGCACGAAATTGCTAAGCGGATAACACGTGATAAACTCTTGATGAAAGGAGCAAAATTTTCAAACTCGTTAATTTCATTAATCTTTCAGCAGCGATAGCTTCGAAATTCGAGATTTTAATGAAATAGGGAAACTAGTATTAAGTGATTTTTTAGGGTAATTGCAGAGTGCATTGTAATTAGCCATTACGGTTAATTCCAAGGCATTGTTGATCGCTGGTGGAGAATACTATGGAATCGTGGCTATAAAATGAGATTGTCGATTATACGGTGTATAATAATAATAATTGCAAGGTAATAATAACCACACTTGACATCGGTAATTCTTTTAACTTTCATTCATAAAGAGATTAATTTTTATCGAGCTATCTCGCATCGTAAATTATACAAACTGTAATTATGCAAATTATAATTACATATTGTAACACACAATAATTGTATAGAAATTATAAATGATATAATCTATTTGTAAAAGAACAGTGAAACGGGACTAGAGAATGATCATTCCGTGACGATACCTACAAAACAGAAGAATAAAAAACATAACGAACATGAAACATAAGAAAAACACGAGAAAGAGAACAGACAAACGCAAATGTTTGTTACCGGGATGAAAATTTTACGCGATCATAAATTTACTTCCTTCGTCAAACATCGTCAAACATCGTCAAACACGCCTCAACCACGATCCATTCAGTCCCCAAGCCTCGTAAGAGAGTCTCCCTCCTCGAGTGACTCTCGTGACGTATTCTCTGAAATAAAATCGGCGAGAAAATAAGCTTCACACGCGATTTCTCGCTTGATACACGGCGGGAGAGAGGAGGATCCGCGGCGTGGGTACGAATTACAAAAGCCGGTGTCAAACACCGTATACGTATCAAAGGTAGCCACGGCAAACAATCGCGGGGTACGAGCGCAACTGTGCAAACAAGATAATTAACACCTCTCGACCTCGCAGCGCGCGAGCCCTGTGTACTTTTCCGTTTCACGGACGGATTTTACGTCGTTGTTTGCCGACAAATTCCCGATCGATCCATCGGGCTGTGTGTGCATTCGCGCGAGAATTCGCGTCGCGCCGCGCCGGCGACGATTAACGACTGGCTATGATCCGGGAAGCGGGATATACACGATTCTACGAGCGATTGGAGCGGTTCGTTGTGCAAAGAGGAGCGAGCTAGGTCGTTGCACGCGTTATTATCTATGTACATGTATATCCGTGGTTGTGCGTCGCCTTTCTTGTTGCGCTACGTCGTATACTCCGCTTCCTCAGTGCGAAGAGCTTTCTCGTTTCTTTTTTGTTATTTGCGAATAATACACGAAAATTTGATTTTGTTACCTAGTCTTATGTTTCTCTGTGCGTGTGTTTTTCTTTTATGACTTTTTGATGAAAATTCGTAAGTGTATTTTTCATCTCGACGTCAAACAACCAACCACGAGGAACAACTTTTTCAAACATTTTTCCTTTTTATTTAAAAGTAGTATTAATTGTCTCTGCACACGTTTATAATACAACAACCAGGGTACACTCAAATCCAGAAATATAATATACTACAAAATCCTATCCATTAGTAAAAAATCACGTCAAACGACCAACCACGAAAAGCAACTCTTTCAAACATTTTTCCTTTTCATTTAAAAGTAGTATTAATTGCCTCTGTACACGTTTATAATACAGTAACTAGGATACACTCAAGTCCAGAAATATAATATACTACAAAATCCTGTCCGTTAGTAAAAAATCACGTCAAACGACCAACCACGAGAAGCAACTCTTTCAAACATTTTTCCTTTTCATTTAAAAGTAGTATTAATTGCCTCTGTACACGTTTATAATACAGCAACTAGGATACACTCAAGTCCAGAAATATAATATACTACAAAATCCTGTCCGTTAATAAAAAATCACGTCAAACGACCAACCACGAGAAGCAACTCTTTCAAACATTTTTCCTTTTCATTTAAAAGTAGTATTAATTGCCTCTGCACACGTTTATAATACAGCAACTAGGATACACTCAAGTCCAGAAATATAATATACTACAAAATCCTGTCCGTTAGTAAAAAATCACGTCAAACGACCAACCACGAGAAGCAACTCTTTCAAACATTTTTCCTTTTCATTTAAAAGTAGTGTTAATTGCCTCTGTACACGTTTATAATACAGCAACTAGGATACACTCAGGTCCAGAAATATAATATACTACAAAATCCTGTCCGTTAGTAAAAAATCACGTCAAACGACCAACCACGAGAAGCAACTCTTTCAAACATTTTTCCTTTTCATTTAAAAGTAGTATTAATTGCCTCTGTACACGTTTATAATACAGCAACTAGGATACACTCAAGTCCAGAAATATAATATACTACAAAATCCTGTCCGTTAGTAAAAAATCACGTCAAACGACCAACCACGAGAAGCAACTCTTTCAAACATTTTTCCTTTTCATTTAAAAGTAGTATTAATTGCCTCTGTACACGTTTATAATACAGCAACTAGGATACACTCAAGTCCAGAAATATAATATACTACAAAATCCTGTCCGTTAGTAAAAAATCACGTCAAACGACCAACCACGAGAAGCAACTCTGTCAAACATTTTTCATTTTCATTTAAAAGTAGTGTTAATTGCCTCTGTACACGTTTATAATACAGCAACTAGGATACACTCAGGTCCAGAAATATAATATACTACAAAATCCTGTCCGTTAGTAAAAAATCACGTCAAACGACCAACCACGAGAAGCAACTCTTTCAAACATTTTTCCTTTTCATTTAAAAGTAGTATTAATTGCCTCTGTACACGTTTATAATACAGCAACTAGGATACACTCAAGTCCAGAAATATAATATACTACAAAATCCTGTCCGTTAGTAAAAAATCACGTCAAACGACCAACCACGAGAAGCAACTCTTTCAAACATTTTTCCTTTTCATTTAAAAGTAGTATTAATTGCCTCTGTACACGTTTATAATACAGCAACTAGGATACACTCAAGTCCAGAAATATAATATACTACAAAATCCTGTCCGTTAGTAAAAAATCACGTCAAACGACCAACCACGAGAAGCAACTCTGTCAAACATTTTTCATTTTCATTTAAAAGTAGTGTTAATTGCCTCTGTACGTTTATAATACAGCAACTAGGATACACTCAAGTCCACAAATATAACACTTAAATATAATATAAATATAATACTAAAATATATACTTAAATATAATATAAATATAATATAAATATAATACATAAATATAATATAAATATAATACTACAAAATCAAATTCACTCAAAAGTTCACACATTGAACAACCAACCCTCTCACACGTCATTTTTCGCCATTTAAAAAGAACATTAATTGCTTGAGTACACATAAGGCACACTTTGATGTTCCCATGGGGGAACATTCAGCTGGAAGGCGCGAAGGAGCCTGCAAGATTTATCGCGATTCCTTCGGCGAGAACGAGAGGCGAGGATCGAGCGGCACGTGACCGAGCTATCAATCCCTTTTACACCGCCAAGCGGTGTTCCACCTGCCTTTTCAGCTTTTATTTTCCCTCTCGTACGTGGCGGAAACTCACCCCTCGCGGACAACTCGGCTAGAAATCCGATCGTGGCCGAGAATTTGCCGGCGTTCTGAATAATTCACGCTGGCTCGCATTTGGCGTACGCGCGCGATCATTGACGAATCTCATTAATAATTTGTCGCTCGATCAACGAGCCACCCCGAAACGCAGTGAGAAACCCCTTCTAGCTCTGGAGAGCAACCGTCGACTGTTGTTCGGGAGATCCACTCGCAGCTTCCTCGCGGCTCGCACGTGCCTCGAATGAAACGCGCCGCGTGCAAGCATTGAGTCATCGGCGTCCTGCCCTGCCGAAAAACAGAGACTACAAGAGACGAGGTGAATGGAAGAGTTACGTCGTTAGGTTGCCAGCAGTATCAGTTTTTTTTTTTTTTTTTTTTTTTATTGAAGGCCATAGGTTTCTTTGAATTCCGTTGATAGTTACAAGATCATTGAAAAATGATCTTTTGGAAATTTTTTCTAACTGAATTGTTCGAGTTTGTAATTGGATTGAGAATATCGCGAATATCGGAAAGCTGTCTGGTTAAAGGAGAATTATTCTTGGTACTACGAATTTTTATGCAAATTCATATCAAATAATTGTGATAATTATAAAAAGAGTAGTATCTGGAGAGATGTTTATTTTATTTATTGAATATTGGGTTTTGAATGTTTTCTATAATTTTGTCTCGGAATTTTCCGGATAAATGGATAAAAATTCGCAGTCTACTTATTGGACACGGAAAAGTAGAAATTTTGGAAATTTTTGGTTACTGAGTTTGTTAATTAAATTGAGGTAATATCGTGACAGAAGAGTTGCGTAGTTTAGGTTAAAGAAGGAAGAATTTTTGTACTTATTAATAGGCTACGGATTTTTATGCAAGTTTACATCAAATAATTGTGATAATGAAAAAAGTGGATAGAGCTTTATTTCATTTATTGAATATTGTATTCTTGTATTATATATTTACTAAATAATACATTGTATTTTCAATGATCCTCTCTCGAAATTTTCCACGAATGCGTAAAAATTTGCAGTCTACTTATTGGACACGGAAAAGCAGAAATTTTGGAAATTTTTGGTTACTGAGTTTATTAATTAAATTGAGTTTATTGATTAAATTAATATCGTGACAGGAGAGTTGCGTAGTTTAGGTTAAAGAGGAAAGAACCTTTGCACTTGTTAATAGGCTACGGATTTTTATGCAAATTTACATCAAATAATTGTGATAATTAAAAAGAGTAGGATCTGGAGAGAGGTTTATTTTATTTATTGAATATTGGGTTTTGAATGTTTTCTATAATTTGTATCTACTTATTGAACGCGCAAAAGTGGGATTTTGGAAATATTTTGGCTTAAATTGAATTATGGACCAACACAAGAAATAAAAAAGAATATAGTTACATCGTAAGAAGTAATCTCTTCGCTTCGCGTTAAAGGCAGAAGATTCTTGGAATTCACTGACAGTGGAAAAATAAATGCTGTTAAGCAAGTAAAGTTTGTAATTAGATCGAGAATATTAATGTCACGAGCTGAATAAAATAGCTTAACTCGCAATCTCGTTCGGGTTATGGTCGAAAGATTCGCGGAACTTAGTTACCGAGTGAATTTAAATTAACGGCTGAATAAAAAATGGAAGCGGTCGCGTGACAATGCCGCGAGGAAAGATTCTTGGAACTCTCGGTTTAATTTAAATTGAAAGTTGAATTAAAAGAAAAAAAAAAAATGGAGTGACAGTTTCACGAAGCGAAGCTTTTGAAACTCGTTGACACGATGATGGAATTATCGAGATTCGGAGCGAACGTATTTACGAATTTAGTCGTGAAACGTCGAATTGTCGGAGTTTGAGAGAGAAACCTGAAATTTCACGGCGAACGAACCGCATTATTTAACGAGGACGCGATGAACTAGAAATGGAACTATTGACGTTAGTGGGAGGCTTGGTGTACTATAATAGACGCTAATGAATGACTATGACTTAATGAATACGTCATAATGATTGAATTGAAATGAATTTAGAACTCGTTCGTGACGGTCGGGTGGAATGAATGAGTGGAACTGATTGGCAAAATGGATAGGGTGAAATGAAATTAATTAGCCGGTTGAATTTGTAACCGACGAGTGGATTGAATATTGAACGAACATTAACTCGTTGAAAAGCACTCATCGTTAGAGTTGTTTGTACAAATAAAGTTAATCAGATCGTCGTGTGACATATATTTTCGTAGAAGGAAGAAAATATAGTTCAAGTGTCGTGAGCTTGTATCGTGTATTGTGTCGTGTTATACGTATTAAGGCCGCTGAAGGGATGAACGTGAGGAATAACTCTTTTGTGATTGATGATGTAGTAATCGCGTTTAAGGAACGGGAATATAAATGAACCCTTGATGATAAATGATCCAGCGCGAATGCTCGAGGAATTAGATTATGAATCATATTTTCACCAAGGTTAATATCTAGTTTCCAAGCTGCGAGTCTAGTCTGCAGAAGGAGGGAAGAAAGGGGGGGGGAGGGGGGAAAGGGAAGAAAGTTCACTCGGCCGAGAGTGAAAGAAGCGTGTACAAAGGGGATTCAGACGGTTGAAAAAACTTGTTAATCGTTCGATGAATCCTTTCGATACGCCATTGAGCCGAGCCACCGTTGAATCTCTCGTCGATAGGGACGTAAATTTTTCAGGCGACGCACGTGTCTCGAATGAGACTCACATGCGGCTATCGATCGACGTGCCCGCCTTACTCGTTGCGTATGCAATGCCGTTACTTTTAGAATACGTTAAGCTACCGTGTTCCTTAACTTCGTTTTCCACATTGGCATGATTTTATTGGAAAGAGTTGATTCTTCAGAAATCACGACGATCTTGGTCGAACTCTGTTTCGCGTGTAGTTGATAAATTCGTCGAGATACAAACGATCGATTGTGACACGTGCGACAGAGAATTCTTTCCTCGTAAAAATATCGAGTTACCGAAAGAGTTGAAAATAATAAATATCTAAGTAAAATTCCACCGTAAAAGAAAAAAAAGGAAAAGTTAAATTTAATTAACGAATAAATCAAGTTATCACATGTCGCGTAACAAAATTAAATTACGAAATTATGTTGACTCCTCCACGTCTCAAAATTGAGAATCAAATTTTTACCGACGTATCGTTCCATATTTTTTTCTCTCGTCACGATAATCCCTTCTCAAAGGAATGAAAGAGTCGACGAACGTCCTAAGCCACGGGAGCGGCTCTACGATAAAACCGATTTGGATGACGTCCTTCGATCTTCCAAATCCGCGCCCCTTTAAAATCCTCCTGTTGCGGAAAAGACAGAGTAGTTACAAAGTCAAGTGTGACCCCCCTCGAAATTTCCTTCAGCAATGGCGACGCTCTCCTCGTGGAAGGACTCGAAGATCGCATTACGTCTCGACGAACGTTCGCCACCCCCGAAAAAGAAGAATAGCCTGATGGACGATGGTGACGAGGGGGAGGGGGTGAGGGGAGAACGTTGGCCAGGATTTAAGGCACCATAAATCCGGCCGGAGCATCCCTTAAGACCCCGCTACGCGGTGGTCACTCGGCTTTTACCAGATTGTATTCCGCGATATCTGCCGATTTCCACCCTCGGCTGAACGCCTTTCCACCTGCAGCTCCGCTTAATGGGGAGGGGGAGGCGATCGCGATGACTTTAAACCCGGCCCCGCTCACTCCTCCGTGTTTAATTCCCCGGCGATGTATCCGATCGATGGAGAAAGTAAGCGTCGAATCTCCCAAGGAGGATTGAATTCGACTTCCTCCTCCCGGAGGAGAAGTGAAACAGAAGAATCCGAAGGATCGGGACAAGGGGGAAGATAAGAGCCGGTGTGGTGTTCTTTGCGCGATGTGAGTGAATTTTCGAGGGGATAGGGCGACAGAGAGAGGGGTGGTCTTGTGTAAATAATCATTTGCGAAACATCGTCCGATTCATTTATCGCGGTGTTGAATTGGATTTCGGGTCGTTGACTGATCGGTAGCGTATGACTTCACTGATCAAATCTCGTCGCCGTGGACAGTTGGTTCGAATTTTTCAATTCGATTTTTAAAGTTCGATCCTGAAAATATTCGAATTTATACAGGCAATATGTGGTGACTTACGAGATTCATTCTCGCTTCCCTTCGATGAACAAGAAGTGCTTGTATCTTCGAATGAAATTAAAATCCTTCGTGCCGTTTTTAACCGAAGAAGAACAAAACGATCGGGTCTAAACTAGCCGAAAAAGAAATAATAATAATACATTTACAACGGTTATTTTAAATTGAACGTTCGAGTTGCAAGGGAAACTAATAAAAACAAATCGGATCGCCAGTCTCGAGGATACGTTTCATGTCCTCGATATCGAGAAGCTCTCCTAATAACGTTTATCGTGTCCAGCATTCGCTCCCCTCGCAGGATCGAAGTGAATCGAAGCCGGAAGAATTTCATTTCGATAAATAGATCGGTGCGACAATCTTTCGACAACCACCGTGAGTAAGACGCAAGAGAGGAAGAAGCGAGATTCGATCCGCTAGGAATCTAGCAAATGAAATGACGAAATTGAAACATCGTGAAGCCGATTGGACGGTTTGAAACTCCGTTCGGGAACTGGTACGAAGAGAAAGAGAGTTGGCCTCGCGCGTTTTTCCAAGTTCCAGCTCGGCTCCTGGCGATTTATTATCGACGTCGAGATTGTCACGGTGACTTTAAGAATGTTAATACTTTAGAGTTAAAACTCTAACATTTTAAATATAATACCGACGCGTACAATCACGTATGATTATAACGACGAAGGGGCACGAACGAAAGAAGTAAACTTGACGAGGAGGCGAACAAGAATGCTTTATTCGTCGTTTGGTTTGTATAGCTTTACATTTGTTGGTTGTTTGGGTGGACCTTGACTGAACTTGGAGATATGGGCGATTGCTGATTCCTGGGCTTCTGAGTCAGTTTGTTCCTTGGCTGGATTTGGATGACTATCTGCTGGTTTCTCGGTTTTGTTCTTGAGTCACTGATGGACTGACTGGGATGATAAGGCCGTCTTCACAAGATCGTCGCGGCCGAGTCGAGTTAAATCGCGCGAAATACCGCTTTCGGCACATTTGCCCGGCGCAATTATTGATAGGGCAGCCGACAGACTCGCGTAGGCGGCGGCTCTAGCCGCGCGCAGAGTCGAAAGGGTGCAATCAATGTACCGTGCAACGCTTCGATTTAAATTCATGAATAATTCCTCCCACTGGGCCCGCTCGAAGATCGACGAGCTCTCCACCTCCTCCGCCTGCCTCGTTCTTTTTTTCCTTCCATTTTGCTTCGCCGGCTTCGTTCTGCTCGGCTCCACCCGATCGTTCTACCCGAGATCGGGGCCGAGAGTTTGCATCTCGTGGTTTAATCAAGAAAATGTTCGATCTCCGCTCGACGCGAAGATCGCGTAGTCGGAGAATGTCGTGTGGTCTGTTTCTGAGAGTTTAGTGTAAAAAAATGTCTTGAAGGAACAGTTCTCGTTGTTGGACGAGATCTCGCGGTTTCTTTTAAATGGTACTTTGTGTATGTTTTTTTTTTTTTCATATTTCTGTTACAACGTGCGTACGTAGAAAACGGATTGTGTTTTCACGTTTTATTTCTTTACTACTTTAACGCTGAAAGAATTTTTCTTTAATTATGAATCGAATCTGAATGTTAAGTTACATTATCTTACGTTGTTGTACTGCTATATTACATTGTTACATTATACTATACATTATATATTATTGTATTATTACATTATCATTATTTATTTTTATTATATCATATTATATTATAATAATAAATGCATAATGTTGTTACATTATTACGTTTATCGTATCGTGGACGATGTATATTCCTGAATCGTTCAATTCACGATTTAACAATAACCTATGCACGCCTTTAATCCCTTGCGTTGGCAACTGGTTCGCGGACCATAACGAGTGACCGAACCGTATACAATAACTCGTCGCTTTCTTTTTCATTTGAACCCGTCGGTACGATACCGCTGGATAGAAATTATTATAAAAAGTAATAAACTTCTCATTCGTTACGTTCAAATGTACTTAAAAACTGAGAAAATGTTGCAATCTGGGACAAAAGATTGTCGACGTGCGCAAGTTGAAACTTTTAAAATGCAGAGACTCGTAACCCACGTAGCAACGACATAGCGCCTAAAACGTTGAAACCTTGTCCCGTTTTCTTTCGCTCAAGCGTGAATCTGTCATTACACAAACCGCGTCAAAGCTACAGCTTTGCTGTATACCGTCGATCGACGCGCGAATTTCTGTTCCAAAAATGCTGCACACAGACAGAGAGAGAGAAAGAGAGAGAGAGAGAAAAAAGTAGAGAGAAAAGGGATCGAACTGACAATCTTCGACAGACCAATTCGGCTTCGTTCTTGCGTGTAATTCCTTGCGAAATTAATCCCGGGCATGAAATCCTGTAACGAATGCCCGATCAATCGCGCGGCCCGTTCGATTTGCATTGACCTGTCTGTACCAAACCTGGAGGCTCGCTCGCCAAAATCAGCGAAACATTCCGCTGCGAATAAAATCGAAATCGGCGACAAATCCACGGACGGAAGTAGCTGGAGTCGCTTCGAGTCGATTTAAGCGAACGTACTTAGACTCGATCGTAGATTGCTCGGCAGACTATCGAGTTTACACTCGCGTTAAACCTCTTTATCCCTCTCTTTTTACGATTCATTTCGTCGTAAGTCTGTTCATTTATGCTCGCTCGAGTTGAAAAAAGCTATACCACGATATATAAAATTCAGCGAAGTCTTCCGGGGGTGAGCGTGCGCGCGTTGCATTGAAAATTATCGCGAGAAGGGACGATACGCGTTCGCCTGACGAACATCCGTTGACAAAGAGAGAAAGGGACAGAGAAAATTTGGCACGTTTCACTGCAACCGCAAGAGAATATCAATGGTCTTGAAGTGACGTAGATTGAATGAGAGCTCTTGATGATCGCTATGGGCAGTGAAACATTTTTGAATGAAAACTCGAGAACTTACGCTAATTCTAGACATTCTATGTATCCTTATGTTTAGTCTAACTCTAGTCGATAATTGTGTCGAAGTTCCCAAGATTCGCCGCTATTATTTTATACGCTTTTACAATTTTTACAGCTGCTTTAAGAAACAAACAAATATGTGAAATAAATCTATTTTGCACGACCAAGATAGACACATTGGGGAAAAAAAGTAAAGGGGGAATTAGTTCGATAAAAGTCGAAGCGGAGGGGGTGAAAGGAGAAATGTTCGCCTTCGTCAGACTTTTCTTGCGTTGATGAATTAAAAAGAACGAAAGCGCGAGACTCGAGTTGGGATGACTGATGGGAAAAACGTTGATCCTCCTGTTACAGAGAGAGGCCACGCAACGAGATGTTGAACGCGAACGTCGGCAACGAATGGAGGCCGAAGCTCGGGTTCGCGAGGCTACGGCTGAAGCTGAAAGAGCACGTTCTAGGGTTCATCATCTTCAGAGAGAGTTGGCCAGGTAAGAGAATGCCTCGTGTCTCGTCACGGAGACAAAACGCGGCGCAGCTTTTCTGATTTCGATGCTGTTTAATGATTTGAAAACGTGTTGCGTTAATGTAACACGCTTGAAAAGGGATGTTGTTTTCGAATTTTGCAACAAACGGATATCAAATGTAGCGGCTGACAATTTTTGGATCAACGTTTGCTGGAATTGAAATTGATATTTTTGAAGTAAATAATTTTTAGGAGAACCACACGCGAACGAAATTTATTCAAAAAACAGTTCGTTTGGTTGACAAGGTACTTGATTATGTAATGAATGGATTAATGAAATATATACTTCGTCTCATATATAAATTATGAAAATTTTAATAAAAATGCCGGAATTTTTTATGAGACAATGAGACCCTATAGAATTTTATATCAACTAATTTTTGTATTTAGTATGAAATTTAAATTAGTATTTGATTGGGAGAATTATTAAATTTAATAAATTTTAATTTTGATCTTTAATTTAAAATTAATGGAACAAATTACCTTTAGGGATAACAGCGTATATAAAATTAGAAAACGAAGAGACAAGAATGAAAAACCTTCGTGCAAAAATCGAAGATCCTGTACTTCGTGAATATTTCTCGTCAGCATGCTAAAAATTCGAACTCGGTATATTACGATACGCCACATTCAAAAACATGATTTCTTTTATGGAAATCAAGTGGAAATAAAAAAAAAAAGTCCGAATTTCGTTGGAGCACCAATTTGGCTGTTTTATTCTCTCCATGCGCACCATTTGCACGACACGTTCCAATTTAATTAAAACATGTCCAGGTTGAGCCGTCTGTATAGGAAAAAAAATGTACATATGTATGCGGAATGTAAATTGAACTAGCCGCGTTCAAAAGGAATACGTGCTTTTTAGTAATTTTCTATTGACTTTCGAGTGAGCTCGTGCATCCAACTACGTTCATTTCGAAATCCCTCCCCTGTTGTTGCGAACTGCGGCCTTCACTCTTGAAAGGAGTATCCCCTGCTTTTAAACACTCTCTTTTTCGAATAATAAAAAAAATTTAATACATTTAACAATTCAAGACCCTTTAAAGACCGACGATGCACTGCTGCAGTATTTCATTTATAATCCTTTTGGGTCAGTTTACATTTAAAAATATTATTACTATTCAGTTCTGTTTAATTCTGTTTTTTTAACATTAATGGAAGAGGAGAGGAGAGCTATAAAACATTCCAAGGATTCATTGTAGATTTGCTAGTACTTATTATTATTGTATTACTGCTCGAGACTCGAAAATAAAGGAAATATCGTTAGTTGCTCGAGACAGTCTTTCCATAAAATCCACCTTTGTCTCCGGTGGTTTCGAGGAACACAGTTTCTCAACGTTACACTATCAAAAGTCACACCTGAAAGTATAACAGATATCGAGGTCTCGCGCGGCCCAAGGAGAGCACAACTCGCGCGCCACGTTATATCCATCGATAGGGAAGAAAATAGAAACCAGGCCTGTAAATCGATGCGGTTGCCAAACATCCGGCAATAATTCGTGGTGCTTGTCCGACATCGATTTCTCCTTCCTTGGCCTTCCTCTCTAGATAAATATATATATATATATATATATATATATATATCTGCACACGCGTTCCACGTGCACGTGTACGCGTGTGGTTACGTACGCGAAAATCGCTTGTTCGATCGAGCCGCAGACAGCGCTTTATTTCCCGGTGCACGGGCACCCCTCCCCCCCCTCTCCCCCTGCCCGTGCCGGAAAAGTATCGGCGCGATATAACGTATAAATAATGAAACCGCGTTTCCCACGCAATAACTAGCGGATTTCATGGTAAATCATCGACATTGGCGCTCTTCCAATAACGTATCTCCAACCGGCCAACTACCGCCCTTCCACCCACCTTCTCGATTGTATTTATTATCGTGGGGTTGCGTGGAGATTACAAGGTTTTCCCCGAACCGCGCCACATCGCGCGGAAATTTCTCTCTCCGGTTAACATTTACACACTCGTTTCCGCTGGATTTCTGGTTTCACAGCGTTACGTCGGGATTAACGTTGTTACGTTCATCAGACGAGTTTCGAGTGAGTTTGCACTCGACGCGCCGTTCTCCTGGGTTTTGTTGAACGTTTTCAGAGCACTTTTTTCAGTTTCGTCGATGGAGAATCGTTCGTGGTGAACCGTCGACTCGAAATCGAATGGCGAGGGAAAGTAGAAAATAATTAAGACTGTGAATTTTTTATCCGTTTTATGGGAAATTGAATGTCACGGGACATTTTTGCGTACGGTGCAAAATATCTGTAGTACAATATTTGTTATAGTATACACGTGAATCTCTGTTTAGCTTACGTTTGTTTTTGTGTTCAATTCGAAAACCTTTATGAAGAATTGTATAGTCTTACTATACTATACTACATACCTATTATTATTTTCATACAGTGCAAAATATCTGTAGCACAGTATTTATCATAGTATGTAAATCTCTGTTTAGCTTTCGTATATATGTAATTATAATGCTGGTAATATATATCATACGGATAGTATAGTCTTACTATACTATACTACATACCTATTATTATTTTCATACAATGCAAAATATCTGTAGCACAGTATTTATCATAGTATGTAAATCTCTGTTTAGCTTTCGTATATATGTAATTATAATGCTGGTAATATATATCATACGGATAGTATAGTCTTACTATACTATCCTACGTACCTATTATTATTTTCATATAGTGCAAAATATCTGTAGCACAGTATTTATCGTAGTATGTCAATCTCTGTTTAGCTTTCATATATATATATATATATATATATAATTATGATGCTGGTAATGTGTGTCATACGGATAGTATAGTTTTACTATACTATGTCATGTACCTACTATTATTTTTTTATTATTATAGTATTACCATAAGGATTATAAATCAGTATTTATTATTATTACAGCATTCCTTGTCTTATAAAAGATATACGTAATTATAAAGGAAGATACACATGTCAATTTATAAATTATTTATTGTATTAGAACACTTGCAGAAAGTGAGATAAATCTTAAATATTATAACTGGTAAAATCTTCAGAAATTATCTGGTTTGAAATTAAAATTTTCCACGAATATTCACAAGAAATAACGTTTATGAATAACGTATGCCTGCGAAAAGGGACGATAATTCTTCCGACTCGAACCGTTGTCGGTGACAAATCTCGCTGTAAGAAGTAGCACAACCGGATATATTACGTCGGATATCGAAAGCTGGAACTGTGACGTTAAATCATACGAGGTTGTTCGTTTCGTTGAAGGATCACGTTCGCGAGCGAAGTTGGAAACGTTGTGTTCGAGTGTCGCTATTGGAAGTGATTATCGATCGAATCGAATGTCGATTTTTCTTTTTAAAAGTTGAAATTACGACGGAAGAAATTTTAATTTAATTTATATAATGAGGTCTTGCATTATAAAATTCTATATTTTGATTCTACGATGATTCTATATTTTGGAGGTCATCTTAGTGATATATATATACTTTTGCAATGTTTTTTGTGAAATTACGTTTTGCTTTTATCGTTAATCGAGTTCCAAAATTAAATACTGTCACTTTCTCAATAAATGAAGTAACAATAGTTGGCCTTCAGTACTCAAAAAAAATGTTATTAACTTATTATAAATAATTTGACCTTACGTCGCTATCATTACTCGTTCATTTGTCTCAAAATTGAAAAGTATTTAAATGTAATTGCAAATAAATTTAATGGAGTGTACCATTTAGCTTGACAATTTGAAAGTAATTAATACAATAATGAAAGTAATTTGCAAATGATGCAAATAATACGACGTGCAACTTAAACTTTATAATATTGACCTTTCAATGAAAATAAAAAAATTTCTCGAGTCAAGTTGATGTCGATGAAAGAATTAAGAACTCTCGATAATTATAAAAGAAATTATTCTCTCCAGAAGAGAGCAGCGTGTCTAATTCACATTGTTATTACTCGACATCTTCTTACGTCTTTTATCTTCACGATCACCGATAAGATATGAATTAAATCGGTCCATTAACGAATCTTATCGACTCCTTATTTCACGGCTGGTAGGATGCTAGTCGACCCAGCCAAGAAATTTATAGTCCCGCCGCGCTTGAAGATCCTAGGGATCGATTCCTTCGTTCACGCTGCGACGATCAACCAGCGAAATTCCAAATAAAATGCGAAAAAGGAACGAGCAAATTCGAGTGAGAAATGAAATATGGAAAGAAGGGGAAAGGGGAAACTTATAATTAGCGGGCGCTGCTTAATGACGCAGCCGGCTGCAATGATTCGCGAGAATCGAATAATTGCTTAATTATCCGCAATTCATTAGTCATGTCCAATTATACGAAAGCAAGCGTTAAATACGGTATTAAGTGCGGTGTAAAATACAACGTTAAAGCAGCGTGTGTAAACCCTCCGTTGGACGAATCGCGAGAATTTAATTCCCCCGCGAATTCGATTGCATCCTCTGCCGCGCAAAGCTGCAGGCTATTGAATTCCAAAATTTTCATCGACGCGCCGGCTGTCCATTCACCAGCCAGAAATTAGAGAAACCTGTCCGATGGCGGCGAGTGATATACGCGTTTTTATTGCGAGACTTTCATCAGTTGGATTAAACGACAGAAGCGAGTGATCGAGTCTTCTCTTTTTTTTTTCTTTCTTTTTTTTGACGAGAGAAGTCCTTTTTCAGTCGACGTGAAACCTGGTATATGACCTTATATTTACTTTGATATCAATGTTGGTAGTAAAAGAAAATTGCCAAATTTTTGACAATTTTCATGGTGTCATTATACACGTAATATTATTATAAACATAATATTAATATTATACATATTTATATTATTATACACGTAATATTAATATTATACACATAATCATGATTTATTAGGCGTGGAAATTAATTCAGTGTCTTTTTTTTTCTTCTTTTTTTTAAATAAACTTGCCGTTTATTAACTTGACCTGGTATATATATGGCCTTATATTTACTTTGATATCAATGTTGGTAGTAAAAGAAAATTGCCAAATTTTTGACAATTTTCATGGTGTCATTATACACATAATATTATTATAAACATAATATTAATATTATACATATTTATATTATTATACATGTAATATTAATATTATACACATAATCATGGTTCATTAGGCGTGGAAATTAATTCAGTATCTTTTTTTTTCTTCTTTTTTTTAAATAAACTTGCCGTTTATTAACTTGACCTGGTATATATATGGCCTTATATTTACTTTGATATCAATGTTGGTAGTAAAAGAAAATTGCCAAATTTTTGACAATTTTCATGGTGTCATTATACACATAATATTATTATAAACATAATATTAATATTATACATATTTATATTATTATACACGTAATATTAATATTATACACATAATCATGGTTCATTAGGCGTGGAAATTAATTCAGTATCTTTTTTTTTTTTTTAGATAAACCTACCGTTTATTAACTTTGCCTTGAAATTATCTTTTGGGTCATTCTGCGTTGTAAAACTGCAAAGTAGATTCGTCGGTAGAAATTACTGAGGAGTGATCAATTTGTCATTTTGCCCTATTTTGTTTTACTTAAATATACTTAGAACTGGGGGAACGTCACAATTTTGTGGTAAAAAATTCTCGACGCGCGTGGCACGAGAGGTTAAACTCGTAAAATTCCATCTGCTTCTAAATACGATTTTCCTCGATGACGCTTTCCGCGCGTAACCGCCGTGTTGTCGTCGCATTAGCATAACCGTGCGTAATCCACTCGCAGATGGAATGACGTGCAAAGAGGGCATGGAGATGCATCTGCGTCTGTGCAACCGGAACACACCGTGAGAAGCGCATCGGTGCTTTTGTCGCGAGCACGCACAATGCTTTGTCGTCTGGTTTCTCGTGGCATTCTGCCATGAGCAACCCCTCGCAGGATCAACCCTGTCCCGTTTCCGAGATGCGTTCGACGTGACTCGAGCAGAGAGAGGGTAGATCTCTCTCTCTCTCTCTCTCTCTCTCTCGTGTGTGTGTCTGCTTGGCTGGCCTCGATATTCGCCTCGAAACACGCGTCTCGACCTCTCCTCTCCGCTTTTTATCGTCTCGACGACGACGTGCACGCCAGTCGAGGATCGTCGTTTGCTACTTCGGTTGGTTATTTCTGACGTAAACGCGATATGGCTCGGGGCTGGGGGTGAGAATGTTGTTCCATTCGGTGTCACGCCCCCGGGGGTGTAAAGAGATTCGTTTCCCTTGAATGCTGGAAGATGCAATTGTACGCAATACCAGGTTATAACATAAATCCTGCCACTGTATATTAAAATGAAAATATCGTGTTTCAACATCCGGCGGAGCCATCTGTGATGCTTATTGCACGTGTTTGCAAACGAATATTTATCGTGTATAGCAATAGTTAATGTTTGCAGACTGACTTCGTATTTTATCAGTACAGTCGTCTTTCATTTTATACATGTTGGCAGAATTTCAAAATATTTTATGTATACTTTAATATACAAAATTTAATACATTTTATATATTTATATATTTTACCTATGATGTATAGGCACATGGAAGTATTTGATTAGGTATTAGGGTAAATTTCTGTTACAATCCAGCAGTTCTTGACAATTGTAAATAAATTATTTAGCAGTTTAGTTTTACAGTCGTGTACACAGTGTTGGCTAAATTTGACCGTAGCTTTTAACAATTATAAACAAATTATTTAGCTGTTGATTAACCATAACATATTTCTCTTTCGACGTACGTACATACGATGAAAAGCAAGTTTTCACGTTCGATTTTGCTCGAATTATTTTGATAATAATTAACAACCGTACAATTGTTCTCGTGCTACAGTGAAGATTCAGAACACTTTTTATCATAATAATATATAATAATAATTATTTTATCAAATAATGAAGTTCTACTGGTACCCTCGTGACCATTAGACGAAAAGAGAATTATACCCTGGCTGTTTGATGTTTCGAGGGAAACTGTTGGTTTTGCCCGATGGTAATCTACGCCAGATGATTTTGTATACAAGCACGTAAAAGGATGAATTCGTTGAAGAGGAGGCCAGATGAAATCCCATCGATAAGATGTGTATTTTTCTTAGCCCCTGGCATGTAAACGTGTCCTCTGACGATCTCTACGCGATACTATCCCAAGCTGGTGAAACGAATTTTTATCGCGAACTCCATTTGGCACCGGTATCGTATTTCCCGCAGCCAATAACCCTCGCAGAATCGGAACGGTTACGCATTATGTCGTGGAAGTTTGAATTTTATCATGGAACTTCTTGGCCCTTTGCCGGACAATATAACGTTCGTAAGCTCGTCCCATTTCCTCTTTGTAATACGGTCTATCATTCGAAGAAATATCCTTGACAATAAAATTGTTGGCACTTTGTAGTACAAATTTCGTATCGGAGAAACAAAGTTGCTAGAAATACGAGGGAGTTTGTGATATGATTAAAAAGAAAAAACGCAAGTCTTTGCTCGTGTTATTTTGCGAATGGTCGTTCGAATCTTTGAAAATGGATCTTTTTTTAAATAATTAATAATTAATTATAGTTTATTTAAAACATTAAATTGCAAATTTAAAAATATTATATTATAATGTTAATTAATATAATAAAATATTAATTAATAAAAATTTTAAGTTAAATAAACTATTAATATTCAAAATTAAAAAAATATTATTATAAATATAAATTTTATTAATATAAATTATTTTAATTATTGGATTTAAAGTAAAATCTATTAATTTTATATCAATTAACGAAATATAAATATTATAAATTTAAATCTTTCCGTATCTGGGAATTATATATTTGTATAGCTTCAGCTGTGCCAGTAATTACAGAGTAATACGTAACTGATACGAACCTCAGTGTCACATTCTTCTAAACTTATATAAGTCAAAGGGACGTTGTAAGAAGAAGGAAAATTGTGCAGTAAATTATTTAAATTTCCCTCATGCAGTAAAATTTTGAAATCAAATGAAGAGAAATCCTTACGAATGAGTGGGAAACTCTCTACTTTAAAAATTGGCGAGTTACATAGAGATAAGTAAAATTTCAATTCCCTCCGCCCAATGAAATTCAGAAATCAAGCGAGAAGTGGTATTTTTAAGGTTAATTTATATTATCAACGTATTTTTAATATATTTTAAAGTTAAAAAATTCTCTGTTTAAAAGAAAAGACAAATTACGCGGCAGAGCGTTAAAATTTCCCTTCCCTATAAAATTAATAATAAATGTAATAAATGAAAAATAAAAATATAGTAGTTAGTGTATAAATAAAAAATTGTCCGCTCGCAAAAGCAATGAAAAATTGAACAGAAGAATACGATCCCTCTTCAATTGAAACAACAATAGGATCAATAGGATAAATGTATCTCGAGAGAAATCCATCTGCACTGAAATATTCATAAAAATTCGTTTCGTTTCATAGGAAATCCGCGACTTGAGGATTCGATTCAAGTCCGAAACGTATGCCCCGGGGATGACAGCCGCGTACAATCGGCTACCGGGGAAGTTGCAACGATATCCGCGAATTCGCGGGAAAATTAGCGAAACACTTAACAAACATGAAAGCATTTAGCAACGAGCTCGAGAGCAACGATACCCAATGGAGGACGTGGATGCCTAATAGAGGCGCGTCTCGTTAAAATGCAGTTGCGAACTTGGGGAACAGTCTGAGACGAACTTGAAATTACTTGGGAAATCCCACAGACCGAATCTATCCCCAGAGATATGTATTGCGTTCTACTCGGCTCGCGTCGAGTCTACGGACTTTCCTCCCGTCGCGTTTGATTTTTCGAGTTAATCGATCGCGAGGGAGAGAGCTCGAGAATGATCGTGTATCATGGCACACCCCTGTAAGTGAAAAGTTCTCTGTTTAAACGAAAAAAGAAGAAAGAAAATTGTAAATGAAATATTAAAGTTTCTTTTTAATAATTTTTGAAAATTCAAAAGTCAAGTGAAGGAGGGATGTTTATATTGATAAGTGGAAATATTTTATATTTTTGCATTGGTAAAGATCTGTCGATCCGTCGTAGAAAATTTTCTGCAGTGTCAGAGATCATAATAGTATGAGTATTTCACTTTACTCTGTAAGTGAATAATTCTCTATTTAAAGAAAAGAAGAAGAAAGAAAATTGTAAATGAAATATTAAAGTTTCTTTTTAATAATTTTTGAAAATTCGGAAATCAAGTGAAGGAGGGATGTTTATATTGATAAGTGGAAATATTTTATATTTTTGCATTGGTAAAGATCTGTCGATCCGTCGTAGAAAATTTTCTGCAGTGCGAGAGATCATAATATTATGAGTATTTCACACATTATTAGGAGTATTTTACACGCCTCTGTAAGTGAATAGTTCTCTATTTAAAAAAAAAAGAAACAGAAAAGAGAACTGTAGCATAAAATATTGAGTTTTTTTTTACGAATTAAAATTCAAAAGTCAAGCAAAAAGAGATGCTTACATTTATAAGTGAAAGTATTTTACATTTTTGCAGATTGGTAAAGGGATCTGTCAATCAATTGTTAATTTCGTAAGATTGTAAAATTTTGCTGGATAAGACAATGATAACAGAAACATCAAGTGAATTCTTATTAATGAATAATCCTTGTAAGCAATAAATCTTCGCAATTTTAGGAAACATGATTGGATAATATTGATTGGAAAATATTGCATTAACGCATCGTTGTTTCTCGCAAGATGTCACAAAATGTTATTTAAAATCAAATCTTCAACACAAGGATAAGGGATGTCGAGGGAGTCTTTTCTCGAAAAATGAAACAGAGGTTTCATCTCGTTACTTAAAAAAAAAAACCAATGTATAGATATTTGTAAATTTGAATAATAAATATATATCGTAAATCTGACGAATGTAGGTTGTTGAAATATGGATGATATGATTCAAGAGGGTATATGTAAAGGTTTCAAAAGTATTAGAAGTACAGGGTGGTTCACAGTCTTTCCGAGGGTTTGAAGAACATTAGGTACTTTAAAAGATTTATAGATCCTTGAAAATCCCGAGGTCGTGAAGTCTCGTGGGTATCAGGGTTTCCGGGGATATTAGAAATTTTCGAAAATCCTGAGGATCTTGGAGGGTTTGCGAGTTCGAGGTACTATGTGGAATCTCTGAGATATTCAGCGTTCCTTGGATCTTGGTAAACCTTAGTTCCTTACGTATCCCAGATGTTTAAATTCTCTTTAGATCTTATTAATAGCAATATAATAAAATGGAGTAATTTCCAAAACGTGAATATACATAATTAAATAAATATACAACATATGTACAAAAGAATTTTACTCCACAATTTTCGCGCGTAGAATAACTTTCTGTTAATTATTCTTTTCTGTCGCAGTTAAATTCAAGTACACTTGATAAATTTTCACACTCGATAACGAAGATTTTCGTGAAAAAAAAACTATATTCTCTTTCATTTTATTTTTTCTTTTCCTTTTCTCATTTTTTCTTACTTAGCTGTAATGACCAGTTATGAAACACCCTGTATATTATTGTCATGTATATTTATACGTAAAATAAATTCACATAGAGTAATTCATGAAATTATTTACATACATAGAAATATATTTATATTTTTTTTAAATAGATATACGTATGTATTACGTATGTCATACGAAAGGTTTGGAATTTTATTAGTCCTGTAATAAAACTCGATTGTTATAATAGCATTATAATACAAAGTACTTATTTAAACAATCGATTTTCCATTATATTGATAAGCCTCAATATTCAGTGAGACCATCTCTAACCCTCATTACATGCTTCAGATGGCTATTCGTGCTGTGTACTAATTTTCTTTATCGAGTACACTTTCGCAATAAGTATGTTCTATACATATTTTCAGATTAATTTTCAAATTTCACATGCTACGATTATGACAGTCGTATCGTGTTACTGGACTGCAAATTTTATGCATTTATAGGAAATTTAAAGATGCAAAATTACAGAGAATGCACACGATATGAATAATGCAAAAATATAACTATTCCGTGTGTTCAACCCTTTGAGTGTTTGTTGTGTTTTAGAATATTATACAAGTTTTATAATCTCTGTAATAAAACAATTGCATACTTATTAGTACTTATTAAACCTTACAATATTTATCAAAACTCATATTGGATAAATATATCAAAAGGTATATATATATATACATATAAATTTAATGCATTCTTAATTTATTATATACTCCTCGTTCGGTATTAAATTCTAAACTGTTAATACTTACGTGAAATAAATGTCTTCTCGTCCCTCGTTTATTTAATTACGTGAAATTGCATAAATATCAGCAGTCAGCTTTTTACAACTTGTGACACGTGCCCGGTACAAAGGCCCGTGTAAAAATTCGTAGAAATTCATGGCTATCGTGAAATGGAAGATCTATCAAGATCAATCACAGTCCAGTGTGTACTGGAAAGTCGATAACAGGCCTGTGCAGCCGATATCGTCGGAAATGACAGTCTACAGACAGCAATAACGACGCCACCCTTTGAAAACCCATCGCCCCTCCGCCCCTCCGAGTCTCAATTTATCCAGACATTTTATCCCGACAGAATCCGTCATGTCCGATAAATCCGTGCTGTTTTATTGCGCTTTTAAACTAAATTGAAGACCTACCGTCTTTCACTTTTCACCTACGCGCCCTGTAATTTCATAGGCATCCCGTTCCTCTTCAACGAACGTCCCTTGATCATGAAAACGCCTTGGTCACACCGTTCAGAATTACTAAATTGCATTATAAAACGATCAGATGAATTATCTGACAGATTCGCGTAGTACGTTCTTTTATTATCCGCGAAATTGTTATATTTTTATTTATTCTCTTTCTCTCTGTCTCGTGACTGTTTAAGAATTTGTCGAGAGATTTTTTGAGAATTATCTGATCGCAATTTAATTATCAATATTATGGAACGTGTTTTAAAATGTAATAAAAATCAAGATTATATATAATACTATAATCAATCATAACATTGATTAAACGCATCCCAACAAGAATTCGAAAGGAGTTTATTAAAAATGAAACGCTACTCACAACTAGGGATCGAAATTAATAGTAATAATCTTTTCGTTTTTAAAGAAATTCTGTACTTGTACATTTCGTACAAAAAGAATACTTTTGTGTGAAAGAAGTGTCTCGCTTAGAAACATTTTTGAATACATGTTCTCACAGAATCTGTATAATAAAAGTTTATTTTGAAGCATTTAATTTAAAAATTTTCACGTTCGAGAATTATTCATTGGATAGTATTCATATTATTATTATTTTTCTTTAATATTACTATTTTCGAATATTATTATTATTTTTTTTTTTTTAATATCGATGAAGAAATTATCTTTTCTTTCGACGAAAAAATTCTTGCATTTTTATATTTATACAAGTTCTGTCCGAAACTTTTACTTTTAAAAACGTTTATCTATCTGTTCTCATCGGGATCTGCAACCTTTCGAAAAACTTTCCTCAAATAGAACCTATTTAAGTGTTCCCTAACTTTTTCGATCTTTGCTTGCAACGCAATAAAAAAAGATAATACTTGGGCGTCTGTCGAACCACGTTGATTTTACTGAACATCGTCGATCAGCGAGGAAAAGTAAGAGAAGCAAGATTAGTGCAAGCATCGTCCGCGCTAATGAAAAGTCGGAGGAGGGTGAAGGGATGGCCAGCCCCAACCGACGTGATTATTCATTCAGGACAGAAAACCGTCAACCGGTATGTATATCCGGCTGGTTGTAATGCACCGTGTCGCATGTTACATTCACGAAAACAAAAATGCCCGACCGGTGTGCGCACATTCTGCTTGCGTGTTACGCGGCGCGTGAGTCGGCGTGTTCCCCTAACTTCCTGGAACGAGTCGCGCCAGGAATTTACAGGAGACGGAAGAATTGATCCTTTCGGCCTTTTCGAGAAATCTTCTCCTTTCGTTGCGTCGACGTGCCGATCGTGACTGGAGGCACTGACGAGGCGAGGCCGTCATAGAACCTGGCATCGCACGTTCTGAAATAATAATCGCGTGAAAAATGTTGGAGATTCTGTCGTGTCTCTTGTAATTTTGAACAATATAGGAATTTGATAGAATTTGATAGAATTTGATAGAAGAGAAGAGAAAAATTAACATAGCGGATTATAAAAGGCAGAAGAAAGAAAGGATTATATTGGCTCGATTAAGGACAGAACACGCCGTAATAACACCTAATGAACGCCTAATTTGGAACAGCATAGCATTCGATTCAACTGTCAAAGTTGATGGAATCAAGAGAGAAAAAAAATTGACGCAGCGGATTTAAAAAAAAAAAGAAAGAAAGAATTATACTGATATAAGTATATTATGTTATGCTATGTTATACACTATATTAGTACATTGTACTTGTACTAATAATAGAAATATATATTAACAATAATAAGAAGAGATATTATTATATAAGTATAATAGTATTTAAAAATATTATGTTAGAATATTTTAGTATTTAAAAATATTATAGTAGAATATTATAGTATTTAAAAATATTATATTAGAATATTATAGTATTTAAAAATATTATAGTAGAATATTATAGTATTTAAAAATATTATAGTAGAATATTATAATATTTAAAAATATTATATTAGAATATTATAGTATTTAAAACTATTATAGTAGAATATTATAATATTCAAAAATATTATATTAGAATATTATAGTAGAATATTATAATATTTAAAAATATTATATTAGAATATTATAGTATTTAAAACTATTATAGTAGAATATTATAATATTCAAAAATATTATATTAGAATATTATAGTAGAATATTATAATATTTAAAAATATTATATTAGAATATTATAGTATTTAAAAATATTATAGTAGAATATTACAGTATTTAAAAATATTATATTAGAATATTATAGTATTTGAAAATATTATAGTAGAATATTACAGTGTTTAAAAATATCATGTTGGAATAGTATTTTAAAATATGTCGTATGATTATTATAAATTTATACAATTTACATTTTATGATAAACGACAAAAGATGTGTCGATTCTCTTTCACAACGGAGAATATGACACGGGCATAATGCGATTGAGGAAAAGTGTACTCTCCAATTAACGTCAATGCTAATTTAAACACGACGTGATTAATTGGTTTCCGTGTATAATTACTAATACTTTCACATGTCCCAAAGATTTCTATTACTCATTCATGCCTATTATTATTCATTCGTCGTCGCGTAAATCGGCTGAAATTCGGGTGATACGCGAATTACCCGCGTACCTCGAGTATCAGGAACTCCTAATCGATCGGTGTTAATAATTAACACAGGCCGGGACATATTAATTTAATTCGTTTGTCAGCGCGTTTATTTGCCGCAATGGTCGGTTAATTCGCAAACGTACGACCGGTTAATTTATTATTTAACTCGTGATTAATTAAGGGAGTAATTACCAACGGGGGATCGCGTGGCGATAATCGAAAATCCAGGAACAATTGACGACGCGGAAGACATTTTGCGCTTTCGTTTCGTGTTTTGTTGGTTGTACGCTGTTCGCTGAAAATAAGAGAAAAATTCTCGTATTGAATATTTTGGAAAAACATTTATTCGTATGCACGTGGGCAAAAGAATTTATAGTCGAGGTAACTTACAATAGCTACGTTTAATACACTAGCCACAAAATGACTATGGTATTTACACACCATTGCATTTGTCATATCTTTTACGTACTAATTAAATTAGACGAAAATTTATATTAAATTTCATATCATTTTGTAATATTTTGATATGATTTGTAAAAATTTAATTACCATTAAAAATGGAATGTAGAGCTTGATGGAAAAATAAGGTTATACGCAGATATCAGCCGATAGAGATTTCGTAGAATAATTTAGTATGACAACGAATATGATAATGATATCAGTGAATTGACAAATTACAGAAGTTGTAGACTATCCATTTTCTTCTCTGCCACGTCACTCGACAAATTTCATTTGTTTCATTATCAAAGTTTCGTTACCAAACTTATCGTACAAGATTATTAATCATTAATAATAACAACACCTGTCTCATCCACTCAATTGTGCAAAAGTATTTATATATACACAAATAGCCACACAATTTTACATATATTTTATTTGTGCCTTATCTGTGATTGTACGATTATACGTATAAAAGATGACGACGTTATCAGTGCGATTCTCCTTGGGAAAAAGCGTGAATCAATTTTTATAGCCAGCTATCCAATAAAAAAAGTGATAAATTCAGATATCAACTCCTTCACTTCTCAGATTTTTCTACATTTTGATAAAAATCCGAATTAGAGGTAATAAATGTGGCGGCTCAGAAAGAGAGAGAGAGAGAGAGAGAGAGAGAAAGTCATCGCGACGCGTGAATCAACGATAATTAATTCTCGCAATTTCTCGCGTAAGTACGCGAACCATGTGCACGTTGGCAATTTATGAACGGTCTGCACGAAATGTCATCGCGCGCTGTGCACCACCAAAGGGGTGAAAGAGCCCGTGTGCACGTTTCGATCTTCATTCTAACGCATTAACACGTTCTGCGCCCTGTGGCCGACCACTGGTTCACGATTAATCGCTGAAACCGAAACTTTCATTTCGCAAACGAGAATATCCTTCGTTCCAGCACGATATTTAAATATTTAAACATTAGTATTTACATTCGAATCGTCCGCCCGTACCTTGAAAAGCGAGATCGCTATTCTTTCCTTCTTTCTTTTTCTTTTTCTTTTTTTTTTTTTTTTTTTTTTTTTGACGTGTATAATTAAATGCCAGTGGAGTAAAAATATTTTGAAAAGTACCTCACTGGCAATTTTATTTGTTGAAACTATTTCTTTGAGCATCTTTGGAGATTATGAACTGTTTCATTTTTGTGACTAATAGTTTCATAGCGTGTTTCATTTATTTCTATAATTGTACTTATCTTTTCAAAAGTATCGTTTGTTGGATTGTACAAATTCTTGCGAATAATTTGACTTAAATTTTAAAATTTCTAGATGACCATTTTAAAAATACCAGAACTCTAGTCCCGTCTTTACATTTTAGTTACATCTGCTTGTCTTTTCCGAAACATTGTCTGCTAAGAAGTTAACGTTATCTGTTAACTTTCGAAAAACTAGCATCTTTGGATTTAACATTATCGGCGTCATCCTTCCACGAATGCTCAGAAAATCAACGAGAATGAACTTGTTACAATTTCCCACATAATTATAATCTTCGTGTATGTTAATTAATGTCGTGCCAAACATAATAATCGCGCGAGATAGACTTTCGTTCAATTTCGACTAGGAAACATCGAGTCGAGTGAATTTCTTGTGAAACAACGCAGCTGCGAATCTTCAGCTTTAAATGCACCCGCCACGAGTCGTCTTCTTCTTGCTCGTTCGTTAAGCTGCTCTCTTTCCCTCTCGCTTGTATTCCGCGCGACGTTTCCGCTCCTTTTCTTCCATGTACTCGTTTTTCTTCTCCACGTGGCTCTTCAGCCATATCTCTCTCTCTCTTTGTTTCATGCTGCTCTGTCTGTTTCCCGAATCATTCGTCGTTTCAACCGTCGTTCTTCCTCCACTTCTTTGTTTTACTCGGTTTTCATCCCTTTTCGTTCCCTTTCTCTATGCTTTTTAGCTTCCTCGTTCCCTCTGTACTCTGTGATTCCTGTGTTTGCGCACCGCCTTTTTCCTCGCGCGTGGTGGTTTACTTGTTTTCGTCACTTCGTTATACCCGAAGGTGTTTTCTCTTTCCCTCGCCCTGTTAATTCGTTTCTTGGTTTTATTCCCGAGGTTTCGTTCTCTCGCCTCTTTCCAGCATTTTAATTTATCTGTTCGCCAAGATGAAGTCAAGAATGCGAATTCGAGTATAGTCAATTAATTGTTGCAGTGCGACGTATCTATTGGTTCATATCACTCTCATTTTTCTTATTTTTTTTTTTTTTCATAGTTGTTGCAACCACATCGTTCATTAGCTTCATTTTCTCTAATACGAGAAAGATTCACAGCAGTCATTTTCCTGTCTTTCTCACCTTTCACCTGACTTTTTCGATTCATTTATTTTCTGCTTTCCCTTTATTCTCCCGTTCATTTTCTATCCTTTGTTTAATTTTCCTCCCTTCTACATATTACAAAGTCGTGGATGAAATTTAGGAAAAGGGAACTAGATAGGGAGTTGTTTCCTCTATTAATTATCCTGTAGAGTATCACACTTTGGATATTTTGCAATCCATATGTTTAAATCTCTTGTAAATGCACTAAAGTCCACAATCTCACACATAAAATCTACCAATCACACGCTCCTTTTTCATCTTTCGTCTTTTCAATCTCTTTCGTATTTTCACATATCATTAACCAAACACGTTAAATTCGTTCGGTGAATAAAAAAAATTGCCATACAGTTGAAAATTAGAATTAGAATCGCTCGATGGCGAGTAACACGAATTGCAGCGCCGGCGACGATGTCTTAATCTCCTAGTCTACTTTCCATCTTCCAGCCAATCTTCCTTCGAGATCCTTTTCTCACAAGCTAATCCACCGGGTCTCTTCCTCTTCCACCGACCTTCGCGTTTCCCTCATTGCTCTCGCGCGTCACTTCAGCCTTTCCACTTTGCCTCCTCTTTTCCCAAAGAACACGCTCTCGACGCGTCTGTTTAGTAGCCATTGTCCCTACGTTGTTAATGCGTCCAGCGCCAGAGGGTGGAAAATTGAATTTCGTGTCTGGCGGCGCAAAAATAACGCGCGAAGAGGGGGAGGAGGGGAAAGTCACAGCCGTCCCGTACGAGAATGGAATTTTTAATCCCCGACGGGGGACGGATCTCTGTATACCGTCAGAAAGATCGATCGTTCGAGAGATCGAGATCGAGATCGTTTCTTCAAGCGCGAAATCGCGGAAGTCCAGGCGAAGTCCAGGTCGCGACGCGAAGCGTTCAGCGACGAACAAACGCGCTTAACAGGGCTATTAGGTAATTTCCGCTCACCCGGTAGCCAGCGACGTTTTGCTCTCGTGGCTTTAAAGTGACGTTGAATGAGTGTTCGTTCGCACGTCCGCCGCCTCGTTCGAGAGTCGAGAGGACAACGAACGTGCCGCGTTACGATCGCCGATCGATTTTTCCTTCCAGAACGTTGGCAATTTCCCTGCGAGCGGTTAGATCGTGCAGGAAATATTTTGCACGGTTGTTGTACCTCCGTTTTCTATGCTTTTTAATTCTTTCTCTCGTTCATTTCATTCGTTTCGCGAGATCTTGCGGGTTTACGTTCATAGAATCGTCAACGATAAAAGCTTCCTTTTGTATTATAGAATGGCGAAAATTTCGTGCGCGGGACGTGACAATTTTTTCAGTTTAACCTCTTGCGGTGGAATGACATGAATATTTGGTCCAAAATTGCAATATTTTCTCAGTTCTATATTTAAGTATAACCCAGACAAAATAAATAACAAATTTATCACTTCTTAGTCATTTCTGTCCAATGATTTACCGATGAATTCAAAAAGAAAACAAGCTATTTTCTACGGTTTGGTCACTCGTTATGGTCCGCAATCAGTTGCCAGTGCAAGTGGTTAATCTTCGCCACGCACGTCGAGAATATTTGGTCCAAAATTGCAATATTTTCTCAGTTCTATATTTAAGTATAACCCAGACGAAATAAATAACAAATTTATCACTTCTTAGTCATTTCTGTCCAATGATTTACCGATGAATTCAAAAAGAAGACAAGCTATTTTGTACGGTTTGGTCACTCGTTATGGTCCGCAATCAGTTGCCAGTGCAAGTGGTTAATCTTCGCCACGCACGTCGAGAATATTTGGTCCAAAATTGCAATATTTTCTCAGTTCTATATTTAAGTATAACCCAGACAAAATAAATATCAAATTTATCACTTCTTAGTCATTTCTGTCCAATGATTTACCGATGAATTCAAAAAGAAGACAAGCTATTTTGTACGGTTTGGTCACTCGTTATGGTCCGCAATCAGTTGCCAGTGCAAGTGGTTAATCTTCGCCACGCACGTCGAGAATATTTGGCCCAAAATTGCAATATTTCCTCAGTTCTAGGTACACTTAAGTATAACCCAGGCACAACGAATAACAAATTTATCACTTCTTAGTAATTTCTATCCAGTGATTTACCGATGAATTCAAAAAGAAGATAAGTTATTATGTACGGCCACTCGTTATGGTCCGCGAACCAATCACTAGAGGTTAAATGGGAAATTTACGAGCTGCGAATTTCACATTTCGCGAAAATGTCCACGATCCGCCGGGAACGATATAATACAGAGTGATGCGTCACTTTGTCGGAACAATTCGCACGAAGTAAAATCTTGAGCGTTTCCACGATTCCCGAAACGAGTCGTCGTAAAGAGAGTCTCAAACGCGGCAAACTTCGTTCCCGAACGACAATTTAAACGCAATCGGGATTCGAAGTACGGTGTTTCGTGCACCGTGGATGGCTGGTGCATAGTAAAAGGGAACTCTCTTGAGCCTGCTTGCCCCCCTTCTCATGGAGAACGTGGCGATTTCATCGTATTTGCGATGCAAACGATCGGCAATGGGCGAAGGTTAGCACCGTAAAGCGCCAGTCTATTACAACCGTAAAAGCCGGCTGGCAAAGCGACGCCTTCTGAAAATCGAAAGTCCCGCCGCTGCAAATTACAGGCCGGAATTTCCATCTGCGCGGGTTTCCAGCAGTAGTAGCCGGCCGGAATGATTTCCGTCGCCGGCTTTCGCCCGGGCGAAATTCGTCCGCCGCCGGAACACGGAAATGATAGATGAAAATTATTCAATTCGAAAGTCCACGTGGGAATGGCAATCTCGAATGGGTAACGGGATCGAGAATTGCCGCGGAATTATGGCACGCGGGGGCTCGGCGTGCGCGCCACCGCCGCCCATTAACCTCGAATTAGCCGCCATTTCCTGCCGGCATTTTTCATTTTTCCGGGTAATTACGAGCCTTCCTTGTAATTATGCCGTAAAGTACGACGCGTGCCAGCCAATGAAATTTCAGGTGTCTGCGAAATGTTGCGATGTTCACGCGTCGCCAAATCCTCTCTCTTCTCCTGCCCCTCCCCCTCCTGAAAATTACCACCGTTAATCTACGCGTCGAAGTGAAATATCGCGCGATTTCTGGTCATCTCCCTCCTCCCCCGGCAGATTTTTTTTTTGGGTTACTTAACTTTATTATTTCGCCAACGCGTGGACTATAGAGATGCTTTTAAAATTTACCCTTCGATATTAAACTATTTCATTGTACAAAAGGATATCTGTTGGTTCGCTTAGGGGGTGATTCTGTGTCAAGAAAATAAAGAAGAATAATATTTCTTCGTTCTCGATTTGTTTCCCTTTTCTAAAATTCTCCTAGAATCATCCCCTATTCGATCACCTCTAGGGTGGAGGACACCCTAGATTTATACTTTGATTTCTTTGACATTTCGTAAGATATTTGATTCGATACGAAACTTCAGAAATTTTTCGAGAATTGATCGTGATCATTGACCGACATTTAAAAAACTGTTCCTCTTGCAATTAAAATATTATAACTGTATTATAATACCAATGTTATATAATAATATAATAATAATAATATATGATATATATAATAATAATATAATACCAAAGAATATTATAATATATATTATAATATTGCAATACCAAAAAAAAAAAAAAAAAACACCAAACGTCCCTCAAAAACTTCAAAAAATGTCGAATCGTATCGATCGAGCATTGGACGAGGAGCGAGTGTCGTTTTCAGGACGCGATCGACGAGACTGGAAATAAGCCTAACGATCGATGGAGGATTTAATCGCGAGCCCGACGATGGAACGGCAGCGTTTCATTCGGTATTGTTTCAGGGCACTTTTCGACGTTATTGCGTTCCACGGGATCGGGATGTTTCGCCGTATGACGGCGCCGGTCAATTTATTTCGCCGAATAAAGGTTTACGAGTGCCTGTTAAGCACGGTTACTATCGCATTGTATTAGCCAAATACATCGTTTATACGCGTTTTACGGCTCATCCCTCGACTACTTTCAACGTAAATCGCGCCTCCGAACGATCATCGTCGGTTAAAACGTACATACGAGCGCTGTGGTGATGGACAAAGTCGCTCATTTCGCACAGTTTCGTTGTTAATCGAGCCTGCTCTCGCGAGAACAATGCTACCCGCGCGAAGGAACATTGCGTTGTCCAGCATCGTATGCGGGAATTATTGTAGTACACTGCTCACAAAAATTAGGGGACATTTCGAAATGAATATGAAGCGATAAAAAGAAGAAGCATTTCATTTTTTTTTTTTTTTTTTTTTTTTTTTTATTAAACAAGAACATCAGAAAAGCAAACGACAAGTCAGTTTTAATAAAACAAAATCGAATGCTTCGTTTCTTTTATCGCTTCACATTCGTTTTGAAATATTCCCTAATTTTTGTGAGCAGTGTATATCATTCTGTTAAATCGGAAGGGACGCGTCTGCGACTTTCGATTGGATCAAGTCGACAATTAACATCGATGAAAATAGTTTGTCTACAGTCGATCGAAAAGGTATCGGCACACGCTCTTTGGCCATATTTTTACAAAAACGAACGACGCATTGGCAGAATCTATTGTTTCCATAAATAGTTCATTACGAAAGTAACGTGCACGATAGTAATTTCCAATAATGAGTTGTACAATAATTCGAGAGTCAAAAGACACGCTTATAATTAACAGTGCTTAAATGTTACTGAAAAAAAAAAATGACAAAATATCCTTTTATAAGTAGTATCGCACCAACTAGTATTTATAGTAGGATATCGTACCAATATTAAAAAAGAATGCTTTACGTTATTGAAAAGAAAGTGAAATAATTCGTTTAGACCATGAATTCATATGCACTTTTTATATATTAGTAACACTATAAAATATTATAAAATATCATCGACAATTTTATCGCATGTATATTAAAAACAAATTTCGATGATACTGTACCATATTACAAAAGAAAAAAATTGTTAAAGAAGTAGACGAATATTTTGATCGGATTACGATAATATATTCATTAAAATATATGTAATTGTTGATGCAACGTAATTAATACAGTGCATCAACTTCACTTGCAAATATGAAATATTCGTGAAAATATTCATAAGCACACATAGAGGCGCGTGCGCGCAGGGTGAGTGGATTTCCATGTAAATTTGAACAGGGCTACACGGAAGAATGAATTCGTCAGAGGCGATTGTTGTTGGTAATTCTGATGGAACACGGTCAATTTTCGTGGCTATCGGTCCTGTTTGATCAAAGCTGTCATAAGCGGGGATAATCGAACGTTCGGTAGATTGAAAATTAGGGTAGATTTCGGTTCTCATAATAGGATCGCAGGAATGGCACGCGATCAGATTCCATCCGATAAAGGAGCTGTCTGTGGGAAAATAGTCGCGCGAGCCTCGTCCGATTATTATCACCCTTCAACGGGGCTACGTCACTGCAAAGATAAACGATCAATTCCCATAGACCATCGTGAGCATTTTAACGTACATGCATGTTCTGCCTCGATGAGATGTGTGTATCTTGTTGACAAGAGGAGATTGAAACGTAGATAAAATGTCTTTCAGAGTTTCGGCAAATGTTGAATCAATTCGATAATAAGATATAACATGCTCCTTTCCTGTTTCAAATATGCACCCTTTTTACTTAAGTAAAGAACAAAGATCAAAAAATAATAAATAATTGTATTTGAAGATAGAAATTCTTTGGCTCGAACGTCGAATTAATTCGAACTTGAACAAATAAAAAATATTCTTCATGTTTTCAACACAGAGATTGCAATTAAAATTCTTCGTTACTCCATCGAACTATATCAATTTTCCAAAAAAAAAAAAAAAAAAAAAACAAATCGTGCCTTTTGCTTAAATAAAAAATTTCCCACAACTTGATAATCACATAGATCGAGTGGATTCTGCAACTTGAAATTCCTTGCGTAACAAGAAACAAAAATCGCGATATTTCGAGAGAAGAGTATATCGTAGCGTAAACAGATGAAACGATTATTTTTCCGACCTTCCCCTGCCCCGAAACCCGGCGCGTGTCGGACGAAAGCGCGGCCTCGTATAATAAACCAGCCATTATCGCGTCACCGTTCACCATCCAATCTTCTTTGTTATCAAACTTTACCGCCGCCTTCGGGCGAAGAAGCGCTCGCAATCACCCTCGGCCCAGAAACCGCGTTTGTCTTCCCTGTCAACGGCACGTCGGCCTCGTGCAATCCCTATGAATGCATTACGAGACGCGTTACCCTATATTTCAGTTAGTTTTCTGCGAGTCATAAACAAATTATGCACTTCTACGGCTCTGGGAGAACGAACGGCTTCCGCTGCTTCGTGGTAATTCCATGCCGAAATTTTTCTCTACAAAAACTTCCTCTCTTTCGAATGCTTTCTCGTCGAAGGAAATTGCAAACTCAGGACTGCAGAAATCCGGAAATCGCGTAGAAAAGAATTGGATGAAAAATTGTCGGTATTTTAAATTTTTGTAACTTGGAGAAACAAGGAAGATTCCAATCTTTGAGATTACGATGAATTTTGTTATAATTACGAGGAAAGCTTTTCAATTGTTTGAATATCTTCAGTCTGGCGGTTTCAAATTTTCTTCTGACGCAAGAAAATGTCTAAAAAGCAACTATTGAATTCTTTTCCTTAATTTACAAATTTCCGACTGCCATTCCTCTCCTTTCTCGAAACAACCAAATACCCTTTAAATCTCCGTCAACTTGTTTCCCTCCCCTCTGATCGTATTTTCTCGCGTTCCAAGCTCGCGAAACGTGCGACCAATTCGTTTGCGCCTCCCTCGCGCGTTTTTTCTTTCGAAAAATATCACGTTTCTCGCGAGCCAATACTCTCTCTCAACCCCTGAAAGCATTTTCCTGCATTCCAAGTTCGCGAGGCGTGCGACTAATTTGCAGAATTCGTGCCGATAGACAGCACGCGAGCCTGTCGTACGTACACGTTCGACGAATGTATTTCCACCCCTTTCTCGAAGAAGAAAAAAAAAAAAGAAAAGAAATCGACGCAGACTCTCTCAGCGGAGAGTAATTATTGTTTACACGTTAGATCGCACGTGAGCGATACGAGTAACATGCACGTTTCACGCGCGTGTGAGCTGTGCAAACGCAGACGGTGGCTAAAATAAACAGACATTCGCGAATGCAGCGTGTATTAAATCACACGAAGAGGGTGTCAGAGTCATCTTTGCGTTACTGGTGTTGTCAACCGTGGAAACGATTATAACAGCACTGTTGGCAATGATCTTTCAACACGTTGCTATTTTCAGTCCTTCTTTTCATCTTTTTTTTTTTTTCTTTTTCTTCATTGTTGCAGAACTATGGAAGTCGATTCTGTATGGAAATTCACACTATTGCGTGAAAATCTGAGGGAAATTTAAAACAAATTTCTATTTCTCGAAGTTTTTTCAAAGATCTAACAAAATTTAGCGAATTTGGAATCGCTTTTGCGAGGAAATTTGGGGTTCTGAGAATTCAAAAAAATTCAGTGGAAACGTCTCTTCATTGGTATTTTAAATTTCCTACGAAGATTGGAAATCTCTCGTTACGAGTTCACGAAATTCCCTAGTATCCAAATTTGTATTTAACCAACCCTTTCAGTGCCCAAGAGTCGATATATCGACTCCGCGATTTTTGTCTTATTTCATTAATTCCTTTCTTACTTTTTTACAAAATTTCACATATTCTATTTCTACGACCATGACACGTAGAAAAATCGCAAGGTACTTAAAACCAATTTAAAATCGATTTCTTTCCCCGGAACACGTTAAATTAATAAAAAAAAAAAAAAAAAAAAAAAATAGAAGAACGAAAGGATCGATGTAAAATATCTTCCTGGCTAATGAAAGTTTTTTAGTAGCCATTACGATATTATTAATATATCTCTAAAGGGGTAGGACAGTGGCAGTCGATGCTTACGTTACGCTAATAACTGAAGCTTACGTTAGCCACGGACAGCGTTGGCTCACCGTGTTAAGGTCGACGTGTTGTAACGATTTTATCGTAGACGAACGTTTAAAGGGAAAACATCTGCGCGCGGTGCAGCTGTTAGTACCGAAGATACAATATTCAACGAGGATTACGTTATAACGGGTGGGGAGGGTGATAGTTGAACTAGTGATGAAAGTTCTGTGTATAATGAGCTCTTTTGGTTCATTCGGAAGGATGAGGAACAATACCACGCGCAGCCGCAGGTATATTATTTCAGTCCGTTGTTGAGACTAAGGATTTAGCCTCGGTTTTCGGCGCCGGCGAAACTGTAATTCATAGTTCGCCTCTGTTTATGTTGCAATCTATCGTTATTCCGCTCTTCTATCCTTGACAGAACTTGGGAAAGTTTGGCAGCAACGGGTGCAAGTAGTTCGAGTAGATAATAACGCCGACAGAATGTAAATATGGGATGAATCACGTGAAATCGAATAATTTGGGAGCAAGAATTTTAGAATGAGAAAGTTACTCTAAGGTTAGAATTTTGGAATAAGAAAGTTACTTTAAGGACGACGTAACGTGAAAGCTTTTTGCTTGAGATATTAAACACAAAGTTCCAAGCACCTTGGTATTCATTTTTATTGACTCCATCGCTCGGAAATATCTGGGTATTTTTATTTAGAAAGGTCGATACTTTGGAAAACAAATGACACGGATACACGGATTTAATAAACAATAAAATCGATTTGTAACATAAATTTGATCACGATAGTCGATGTTAATATTAATATTGGACATTCCTAACTATTTTGTCAAGTGCATACGATAGCACATGATATTGTCTAACTAAAAAAAAATAAGTCTCTTCAAATACATTGTCTTGAAACATTTGAAAGAGAAAACGAAAACTTATTGCCTCAAAGCACTTGCCTCCCTTCGTGTCAGAAACAAGAAAGTACACCGCGTCTGTGATTCAAATATGTACATACTTTGGAACAGCGAATCTACGACTCGGCAAAAAGATCTACACGTCATGCGCGTACGAGAGCAACGTTCTAATAAATTTTATTTCACAGGGAGATGTATCCTCGCGAACAGTGTGTCCCCTCTTCGTCCAGACGTGGCACGAACGAAAGTAATCGCGCGATCTTCCAATTTATCGGAATCGCGTCGTGCGACAGTACGCCTTCCACGGAATATGTACTTGTTCCGAGGGTGAAAAATGCCCGTGGCCCGAGCCAATTCGCGAAACGAGATTAATGGTATCGCGAGGACGTTGCTCGTCGTTCGGAGAGAACGAAAGGAATCTCGTCGGACGACGAGACGGAACGAAATGGACCGAGGGGAAGAGGATCGCGCCGAGAGCCTCTTGATCAATTCCTCGACAAAGCACGGATCGCTGGCAATTACCAGCGCCCGTGCACGCGGCTACAATAATGCCACGGGGCCGATTACATTCTACCGGGCAACCCTTTTTTCCGGGTAGCTGCATTTTACGAGCTCTTCTTTTTTTTTTTTTTTTCGCGTAAAGTGCACCGACCGAACGCTGCCTCGATCGTTCCGCGCCGCTCCGCGCCCCTCTGCCAATAGATTTTAATGAAATGCGAGTTTACTGTGTCTCGCTGAAGCTGCGATGAAATTTTCGACGGCGATTCCTCGCGAATATTGAGGTAGCGTGAATATTGAGGGATAAAAGTGTGAATAATGGGAGATGATCTGGACGAGAGCAACGCTTTAACGTCCTCGTTCGATAAAAAGATAATTAATTGAGCCAACGACATTGTAATTTTCGCAATTCGCAGTTCAACGTGTTGCAAAATTAATTTCTAGTTGTCTCTTTCGTTGATTCTGGGAAAAATTCGTGTAAGATACTCCTTGTCTTAACAACCATAGTTCAGTTTGGTTGGTCTCACTGTGTTCTTCCGGTTTTTAACTATAATTGTACTAAAATTCTTTCTCTGGTCGTGAAAAGTTTGACGAATGAAATTGATCAAAGATACAGTTTCCAGTATTTTGTTTGCAGCGTGATGCATCGAGCGAAGTTGGGAGAGACAGTTGATCGTATCGTTTAAACTTCCTATTTCCAAACTCTGCCATATCTGTCATCCTTGAAACTTCCATCCCATAAATTGACCGCCCTTAGAAACTTCCTCGCCCTATATGTGCACTTCGAAACCGCCAACTTCCGCTCGCGCGTTCATCTCTACGTCGTTGACCTCCGATACTGCGTTAAAAATTCATTTCAAATTTTTCAGCTACTTTCTGCTACTTAGAAAATACTACTTTCTGACGAGGCGCCATATCATTAGTAAATTGTGAATCTTAGAAAATTCACATTTACGAGGATATCATTTTAAAAAGTAGGATCTGAATGGAGAATTATTTTATGTATTTTTTTTATATTGTATAATTAAATATAATTTATATTTACATTATTTATATTTTATATTTTTTTATATTATGTATTTTATATTTATATTATTTATATTTTATATTTTTTTATATTATATATTTTATATTTATATTATATATCATATAATTAAATATAATGTAATTATATAAATATAATTTTATATTAATTATATATTTTTTTTATATTATACATGTCATATATATATGTGCGTTCTGTGAAATTTTTCACTTGAAAGTTTAGAAATTCTTAAAAATCCGCGAGTACAAAGAGAAACTGAAAGGAAGGCTGAAATCTTAGAGCTTTGATGATTCTACACCGTTGACTTTATCCTCCAATACCATACACCTTATCTTTATCTTTAACTTGCCTAGTCTAGCAATTCACATTGCTTCTCGATATTCACGTTTAATCACATTATAAAACGATCTTGCATCCCGATGAATCCCGTGAAAGTTCCAACGTAAAAGAATTGATCCCGAAGCGGATTCTCTGCACTTGAAAGATGAATAAACAGCGATTAACGCGGTGTTTAAAGCGCTATAGCATCGATCACTGCTAATTAAAATATGCCAACGGCACCGCGAGAAACGCGTTTATTCTCTCCTTTAATTAAATCCCCGAGCAAATTTCATGGCTCTCTGCGGAGTGTCAAACGGTCGCCAACTTTTCTTTTTTTCTTCAGCCACGATTGCGTTCTTCGCGTGGAGAAAAAGAAGAGGAAGAAGAAGAAGGAAGAAAAAAAAGGAAGAAAACTATTCGGAACGGGGCGATAAGAAGTCGAGGCACGACACGAGGAGACAATGAATGGAAGGCGCATTGTCCCCAGCGGTTTCCGGTCGTTCCGACAACCGAGCGGAAGATGATTATCGTTTAATGAAAGTCCGGCTGCACGCGGTTCCGCGATATAATTCGGCGCGCGCGGTGTTCCTGCATCATTATAATCAAGTTTGCAAGGCCATAGTCGTAAATCACGAGAAACGGCTGGCCTGTGCCACGTGTTCCAGTGGAAGCTGATAGAAGCTGCCGGATGCCTCGACGATGCCGTGTCGGATACGCGAAAGCACGAACTTTCGAAGTAAATTGCGTCAACGTTTTCGGAATCTGTTACCAGTGTCACGTATCAGTTGCATCTAGCGTTCCCTCGGGTTCGTATTTTGATCCTAGTGGATTTGTGCAGTTTTTGAAGTAATTCCGATATTGTATCAGCGTAGAATGTATATTTGAATCTTTGAATCTTTGAATCTCCGAACTTTTGAATCGTTGAATCGTTGAATCATTGAATCTTTGAATTTTTTAATCTGTGAATCTTTAAATTTCTGAATCTCTGAATCTTTGAATCGCTGAATCTCTGAATCTTTGAATCGTTGAATCGTTGAGTCTGAATCTTCGAATCGTTGAATCGTTAAATTTCTGAATCTTTGAATCGTCGAATCGTTGAATCTCTGAATCTTTGAATCGTCGAATTGTTGAATCTCTGAATCTTTGAATTTTTTAATCTGTGAATCTTTAAATCTCTGAATCTCTGAATCGTTGAATCGTTGAATCGTTGAATCGTTGAATCGTTGAATCGTTGAATCGTTGAATTATTGAATCTTTGAATCGCTGAATCTCTGAATCTTTGAATCGCTGAATCTCTGAATCTTTGAATCGTTGAATCATTGAATCTTTGAATCTCTGAATCGTTGAATCGTTGAATCGTTAAATTTCTGAATCTTTGAATCGTCGAATCGTTGAATCTCTGAATCTTCGAATCGTTGAATCGTTGAAACTTTGAATTTTTTAATCTGTGAATCTTTAAATCTCTGAATCTTTGAACGTTTGAATCTTTGAATTGTTGGTCGTTGAATCGTTGAATCATTGAATCTTTGAATCTTTGAATCCTTAAATCTCTAAATCTCTAAATATTCGAATCGTTGAATTTTTGAATCTTTGAGCCCTTAAGAATTTGAATCTTTGAACCTCTGAATCTCTGAATGTTCGAGTCATCAAATCTTCGACCCTCGAATTTCTGAATCGTTTTGATTTAAATTTGATTTAAATTTGAAATCAAAGGTTTTGGAATTTCATTCTAAATCCGAATTGAAGTCTCGATTCTGAGCGAAGTCAATTAATTCGATAGTTAGGCTCTATTTGAATTTCATGGAGTTGTACGAAATCCACGGAATCTTCGAGGAAGAGCATAAAGGGACGATGCGCAGAGAGAAGGCAACCGAAGGGCTGCAATCTTGATTATTCATCGTACGACTGGCCCGCTGACAATCGCTCTTCTGTTTGCACTTATAATTACTGTTTGCGGAGCATTGTTCTTAAGCCTGGCGCCTGAAATGGCACCCCAGTTGATAAGTTACGAGGATTCACCGTGGAAAGTCCTTCCCCATTTCACAATTGGGATCGACCACCGAGTAAAACTCTAAATGGGGAAATGTTACTTCCTGAATTATTACGTTATCCCCGCAAGTGGAATTTATATTTTCCAGCTGCACGTGTAAGCTCCTTTGCATAATAAAAACTTGACTTAATAACACACAGTCGTTGTTATTTATTCAGAGGTTCGAAATATTCGAATTGAAATATTCAGAGAATCAAAAATTCATAGACTCAAACTTGTGCAGAAGTTAGAGTGTGAAAATTTTTAACTTGGAGTTTACTAGAGTTTGAGAAGTTTTTTACTAGAATTTACTAGAGAAGAAAATTTTCAACTAGAGTTTAAATTTTCTCAGAGAAAATATATTTCACATTCTGCGTCTACACTTTCCTGCCTTTAAGATTCCTACGAGTTTCTAAACTATATCGCGTTATATTCAAAATTTCTTTAAATTAATAATCTACAGTCAGCTGTTCTAAAGTCAAAGATAGCTGAGAATTTATGAGAGTTGGAGAAGAGTAAATTACTTCGAACGAAACGTCCAATTACGATTTAAATTCAGAGAAATCCTTTCGTTGGCGCGCGTCTCGCATCGGGGAAGATTCTAAGAAGCATCGAGTAAACGAGATGGAAACGAGACGAGCGTGAAAAGTAGGGAAGCGCGGACGATAACGAGATAAGATGGCTGCCGCCGCGAGGACGTTGTCACGTTTCCAGCGGACGCGTTAATAAAGACCGGACGGTTTATCTTGCGTTTAAGGCCGATCGGTCGGTTCAATTTTACCGAACCTCCATTTTCATAATCGTTTCGGAAGCACGATAAGAGTTAAGGTAAACTGGGAACTTTAACGAGAGGGCTTTTAAGCCGATTAACATCCTCGAACTCCTTGAATATACACGATCCAGGAGTCTGAACAAGCAAGTTCAGCCGAGACAATCAGCTTATTCGCGGACTTTCTTTCCGCGATCCGATATGTACACAAACGAGCCTCTCTCCGAGTGAGATGACGCGACCCCGGAGGGAAAAAACGAACGATAATAACGTCGTTCAGGCGCGTTTCCACACCGAGAAACAATTGAAATCGATCAGCCGCTTACCGAGTTCCTCTCTCGAGCTCGACTTAATTACAAACTTGGGAATTGATCGCGCTCTTTAATTGATTCTAAAACCACCGCGTTATTGTCCGTCCGACTCCTTTGTCCGCTAGAAAGATTTCTTTTCAAGAGAGTTTCAAACTTCTAGTCCTTACAGACCTTTAAGAAAATTCTGAAGCGAGAAATTTCCACTCCTGGAAACGCTGATTGGCGATATCAATACGAATCGTATCTTTTTTTTTTTTTCAATTCCCACGAGGGATTAAAAATTCTACGTGTTCGGTTATTCGAACTTTACTTTCACTTACTTTTGTAAGTTTCTTCGGTACAGAATTTATTGTTTGTGCATTTAACGTCTTACATTGTCGCAGTGATAATCGTGGATCTAATTGAAACATGATTCCAACATCGTCGATCGTAGTTGCTTAACCTCTTGCCACGCACGTCGAGAATCTTTTGTCCCAAAATTGCAATGTTTTCTCAGTTTTGAGTATATTTCAGCACAACTCAGGCGAAACAAATAATAAATTTATTATTACTTCTCAATCATTTCTGTCCAGTGATATCATACCGACGAGTTCAAGAAGAAAGCGACGAATTATTGTATACGGTTTTTGGTCACTCGTTATGGTCCGCAATCAGTTGCCAGTGCAAGTGGTTAATTTTTGCCACGCACGTCGAGAATTTTTTGTCCCAAAATTGCAATATTTTCTCAGTTTTGAGTATATTTCAGCACAACTCAGGCGAAACAAATAATAAATTTATTATTACTTCTCAATCATTTCTGTCCAGTGATATCATACCGACGAGTTCAAGAAGAAAGCGACGAGTTATTGTATACGGTTTTTGGTCACTCGTTATGGTCCGCAATCAGTTGCCAGCGCAAGTGATTAAAATTATAAAATAAAATAAAATTATCAAAATATATTATAATATATTTTAATTTTATATAACATACAACATATTTAATTTTATATAAAAATATAAAATAAAATTGAAATTAAAATCTCACCCCCTTTCTGAGGAACGCTCCACGATCGATGAATTTTCACTCAGCCTCTTCGCAACACGCGCTGTCAAAACTCAGCCAACAGCTCGTCATCGGGCGCAGAAATTCACGAATTTCCCTTTTCGAAAGCTAATCGTCTCCAGCGAAAAAATCGTGGCTGGCAGAAAGGGGCGCAGCGGAGCGTATCGCCGGTTTAATTGTCAATTAATCTTCATTAAAGCCTTCCGCGTTCCTGCAGATGGCTGCTACGACGGGAAACAATCGGACATCGGGACGCTCCAAGGAGCGTGCAGTTAGTTGGAAAGTTAGTTTCGAAAGATGCTCGAAGGATGAAGAACGCGTTGAGGGGGGAGGAACGAGCGAGAGAAGGGTGTTGCCAGGCGTGTTGGAGGCTCGCCCTTGGCTCGTCTCCCTCGAAAAGCTTAAATCGGCTTCATATCTCAGCCCTCGGAGAACCCTCTTGTATCTCTAATCAGATCATTAAGCCCGCGGAGCGTGCGCATGAAGAAATTTGTCACGAACCTCCTGGCTCCTCCGCGCGGCTCCTCGCGAGGAGAACGGATAATCGAATCAACATCGGACGACGAGGGGCCGCGATTCTTTCTTCTCCTCGCGCGTAAACGCGCACACTTGTCGATAAAACTCTCGAGTTATTAGGTTAGAACTGCAAATGCTTGTAAACTTGGTGGCGTCTTTCTCGCTACCATTCTTTCTCTCTTCTTTTCCTTTTTCCGCGCGATGCGTTATACTTTGCAAATGTTTCTTGAATATTCTCTTTCTCAGTGTGTTTAATTTAGTTATTTAAAATTAATTAACTGTACGAATTGAAATTACGAATTCAAACGTGTAAAATATATAATTTTATATTATTTTATTATTTTATATTACATTTTACATTATTTCATTATTTTATATTACATTTTATATTATTTTATTTCATATTTATATTTTTATATTTTTATGTGAATATTATATTTACATGTTGAATATATAAATTGGAAATATTTAGAAAATGGAATTCATCGTGGCACTGCAAGCACTTCAACTTCTTTAAAATTTCATGAAATACTAGATGAAAAACGGGATGAGAAAATGCTAACTAAATCGTTGAAATTTCCTTTTACGGCTACGATATTGAAATAGAACTCGATAAATGTTAAATTAACGTAGCATTTAACGTGTGTAGCGTTAATATTGAAATTAAATTATATTCAATTTTACTGTACCGACGCACGAATTGTAAAAGCGCGTCTGAGGTATTATCGTTACGGTGATAGAGAGAATGGTTTCCACGACAGATGGTTAAAGTTTGGTAACTCGTAACGGTAGGAGTGTAAGAGGGTGGAAATTGTGGCGTAGTGTAGTGGCAACTGTCTTCCAAATGAGAGCCATTTTTTACATGCGACGCAGCTGTGACAGCGTGTTTCACAACTGTATCCATTACGTTCTCCCTTTGCAACAATTTCTCACCTCCGTAATCAGAACGGTAACACACCGGCGCTGCTGCAAAACGATCGTTTAATTTTATAAACCGCTCAACCGCGAGGCGAATGTTTCGCACGCAAACGTTCTCCTTTCATTCCGTTTTTATGTGAAATTTTATTCGTCGTCTCAAACATTGGATTCTAAAGTATATTAATATTTTATGGTAGAATTGGCACGTTGGAATCGATTGAAACACGCGCAACAATGGCAAAAGGATTGAACGAGGGCGGGGGGAGGAGGAGCTTCGATTCAATCAGAATCTTTTCAACGAGAATTAAAACTGGACTGCCTTCTTCAAGCGGATTCGATTTGTTTCAGGATGGAGGAGACGTCACGGGGGTTGCTGCAGCACAAGCACAGGGCCGAGCAGCTGAAGCAAGAGAAAACTGCGCTCACACTCTCTTACGAGGTAAGATCTCCGCGAGAAAGTTTCGTCGTTAAAAATGTATCAGAAGTGAAACAAGATGACAGACAGAATGAAACTTGAGAGGGGTGACGTGAATTAACTACGAATTTAAATTTACAACACGTGACTCGCAAAAGTATTTCGACACTATTTATAGAGATTTATATAATGTATATTTACATTGTACGAAGCGCATTGAAGTCTGAGCATTGGTAAAGTTCCGATTATCCGTCTCGAGAAACACTGAGATTTTACCAATGTGTGTCTTATAACTTTTATGTACATTTCCAAATTTTATCCGTATAAATTTTTAGACCTTTTCTATGGTAAACGTCATAGAAGATATTATATCATCGAACAATCACCATGGTTTCTCTTTCATTACTTAAACTGACATCCATCGCGTGACATTGAAACTTACGACTCCTGAGGACCACGATCGTCCGACAACTGGTCATGTTTGGTGTTACATCGAAACGGGCAAAAGTTTCAATTATCATCCGCAAGAGTTCAAGAATATCCTCCTTAAATTTATATTCGTTCGAGTTTGGTTCGTCCGACTTTTTACACGGTTCGGCGAATTTCACAGGGTGAAATGAAAAGCAAAATGGTCTCCCCTTCGATTCAATCATTGGTCCCGTCGTCGATAAGCACGAACGGATAACGAAGAGGCTGCCAAATTCTCCAGTCGATCGAATAAAGTTTCCAACAGAGTTTATTGTTCCAGCTATATTTCCTTCTCTCTTTTTTCTTTCTGTATATTTTTTTCCCTTTTTTTTTTTTTTTTTTTTTTTTTTGTTTTTTTCGTAAACAGAAGTCGAGACACTAGACACTCTGGTAAAAAGCTCTCCCCCGGTCCAATAACAGTGCTCTCGTAGCGTGAACCAACAGTCTGTTATTGTATTTCAACTGACGTTGTCATGTACTATTGTTCCTGGCAGCGACACAAAGCGGGGGGACGGCTGGGTTTACCGTTGAATTCACGTAACGCAATTTATTTCGTCCTCTTATCCGGTACTCTCGATCCGTGAAGCGACACTGGCCCGAAGGACGCGATATTTACTCCGCTCGATCGATGCGATCGACGATATTCTTTTCGACGTACATACGTCCTTTGAGATCGATCAGTTTCTCCACTTCGCATTTGGAATTTGATTAATTTACAACTCCCTGCAAGATGGGACGTTGTTACCTTTGAAACGAAATATATTTAAGAGAGACTTTATATTGAAGTTTCTCCTACGGCTACATAATTTTCTGAAATCAAACATTCTTCAACTTTTAATCTTCAGTTCTTTACGGTATGTTTATGTTTGAAATTAACTCAGATATAGAGCTTTATATAGTATATATAGTATAGTAGTATATATAATATGCTGTATATATAGTATATATAGTATACTGTATATATAGTATATATAGTATACTGTATATATAGTATATATACTCTAGTATAGTATACTGTATATAGTATATATACTCTACAGCATATAATACAGAATAATAATTCATACTCGTATTTCGTGATAGAAAATCAAGAATTATAACACACTACGAACCACGGAGTTCATCCTTGACCTATTTCCACCACAATTCACAACTTTCCAAAGTACCTTTTAAAATTCCAGCTAACGTCAAATACAAATAATTCAGAAATTTAACGTTTTGCGCGAACTGAGTGGAAATTGCCAAATTTCCAAATTTTGTGCCTGAGCCAAATGACGATACTTTCGCCGCATGTTTGCCAACGACCGATATTCCCGACTTAACGAAGTAACGCAGCGCGGCCGGTTTCGCAATGAAAAGGGGAGGAAACGGTAAACGATCGCGTTTGCTACGAACCCTTAGAATGCCACGCACTATCTCGTTCACGGCCGGTTTGCTTCTAAAAGAGTCGTAGATTCAGAGCGCGAGGGGTGTGCATCACTGCCCCACGAAATACCGTTTATTATCGATCGTCACTCGATCCCCTGGTTCAATGTCGTACCGCCCCACCGATGCCAACCCTCCCTCCCCCTCCTAAAAATCCCTCGACCCGCTATGAGGAAGTGTACAATGTCTGGCAAGTGTTCTCCTGTAACCGTTCGATTTTACTTTCGACGCGTACGACCTGCCTCCTCTGCGACGAAAACCCGTCTCAAACTTTCCTCTAGACAGGATAAGAAACGCTAGTGGGTTTTTACAATATTGATGAGCTTTCTTTCTTAGTTCCATTGGCAAAATTGTTTTCGACTGACAGATTCGATTGAATTTGTCAAAAATTTCAATAGCTACTTTGCTCGTGTTCTCTAACCGAGGTACTTTGATGATTGAGAAACGCTTATACTTGACGAAAGAAAAAGTTAGTAAAGTAGATAAAATTTACTGAAAATCGTGCTCGTAATCGTTACTGCTCGTGTATTCCTCGAGTTCACCCCCGATACGTCTCCCTCTAGCACACGGGATGGTGGTGCTGGCTCCACCAGTAGTTAGATTAGAAATTTCCCCGTTCCCGATGCGTGTGATTTAGAGACTCGCAGCTGTCGGACACGATAATAAATTAGGGAATGGCGGGAAGACGCGCTGCAGGAGGAATTCCAAGAAGCGGGCAGTTTGTATTTTTATTTTCCCATTGCTTTCGCCGCTAGAGATGACAGAAAATCGTTGCCTCAGTTTCGAAAGAAAAAGGGGGTGTAGACATTACCAAGGGGCCGGCTGGCTGGCACGACTGTTATAAATCAGACACACGCACCCTCTATTAGCGCCCCTGTCTCCGACAGGTCTCCACAGCCCTAATTTAACGTTAAATGCTTTTCTGCTAATAACGACCGTTCGTGTTATTAACTCTGGCAGCCAACTGCACCCGAGTTTCTCGAGGAAACTGCATTTGGCTGCGGAACTTCTTCCAGCTGTCGCCATATTGCCGATCTCTCGATGACACTGATACTCTTTTCTCAATCGTCTCGTACGTCGTTCGTGAAATATGCAAGAAACTATTATTTCCTTGCACCAATTATCTTGAGAAATTTATCCACCAGGTTGGTATGTAATATATAAAATAAATTTTCGTCGGTTATCATCGACCACATCGAGACCACGAGTTAATAAAATTTAGAATAAAAATGTTTATAACGATTGTTGACTACGTCGAACGTACAAGTTCAAAGTTTAGAAAAACCAATTCGTTTCTTTGTTTGCGAACAGACACGCGTGCACCAGTATCAGGCACAGATCTCGAAGCTGCAGCTGGAGAACGAGTCGATGAGGGGTCAGCTGCGCGGTTTGGAGGCTGCATGCGCTGGTGAGGTGCACGCTGCGTTGGTGGCACGTCTGGCGACCTTGGAAACGGAGCACGCCGCCTTGGCGCGAGACGCGGACGCACAGCGTCGCCAGTACGAGCGGTGCCTGGACGACGTCGCCAACCAGGTGGTCCGCGCCCTTCTATCCCAAAAGGTTCATTGCTATGCTCTCGTTACCACATCCTCGACTTATTTCTCTTCTCTTTTCTTTTTTTTTTTTTTTTTTTTAATTTTCGTTCCCTTCTTCGTCTCTCATTACGACAAAGTACTCGCGTGGATCTTTTCTTTTCTTTTTGTTTAATTGTTCGATTAATTGTCGAAGACTAACGATGAACGGTGTCCAAGTAAATTACGTTACGTTTAAAAGACATTACGGCCATTACTTTTTTCTTTTCGTAACGTGAAATTCGTATCTGATTTCGTTTCCTTTTTTTCACGTGTACCACATTGTTCAGAAGAGTCTACCAATGATTTCACCCTCAGTGTCGATCCCGTCTGATCCATCCGCTGCGCTGCAAGATTGCGAAGCTGCAAGTGTGTTTTGCCCGTACAAAATTTCACTCAGTTAAATAACACAAATACATTAATTTTTCACACTGCTCGAATCTTAACGAATAGAGAGCTATTCCATTTTCTTTAACGCTAGTAAACAAATATAGCAAACGCTTGTCCATCCAATCACTTACCGATTTTCAACGTTTTCGTTTTGAGATCCTCGTTGTTCGTCCGCTAACGCGCTTTCCATTGTCATTTCTAACATCGTAGTCGAGTGAACGGCATACTGATCGTCTCTTCCACGGCGTATAGGGTCTCAGGGAAGAAATCGGTGCGTTGCAGAGGCGCATACGGGAGCTCGAGGCTCAAAATCGTGCGCTCTCAGGATTGTTGGCCCAGGCGGCGAATCCTGGAAGTCCGACAGAATTGATCCAAGGGATCCTCGAAGCTGGACCAGCGGCGGTGGTCGCTGCCCTTGGTCTGGATCCAGCTTGGGTTCCCTTGTCGAGGCCACGCTCGCTCAATTTGCAGATACCAGTCATGGCTGCTACGAAATGTCGAAGAAACAGACCTCTGGGTACGTTTTGTCACGATCTGTCGTTCGTCGAACTTGAGGCAAAGCGATTCGAAGCATCCAGATAAATTAAATTGATAATTATCCATTGTTCGAAGATGATTATTATGTGTCTGCCAATTCGATGTAAACATCAACCGTTAAACTAAAAGCAGAAAGTTAAACTCACTTAAAGATCAAACAACGAGCAATTGAATTGAACTATGACATTTTGCTAAATCACACGCGCGTGTTACACATTTTGTACGTTTTTTTTTTTTTTTCTTAACGTTTTAATTTTCTTTGCAAGCGCATTCACAATTACAATGCTAGATGGAATATCGATGCAATAACGTCAAAGTAATTCACTCACTGCGATAATTCAGCCCAGAAACCGTCAGAGGAGGAAGGTAGCGAGAGCCCGGAGAGCGGGAACAGAGATGAGGGTTATTCAACGATGTCCAGTGACGTGCAGGGTGAGGGTGCTCGACAGGAACCATCCCGAGGATTGGAGGATCTGAAGGAGGCGACAGACGAGACGGAAGCAGACGTTTCGCCGGATGCACGGTTGGTCGCCCTCGACGCCGGCGACCCGGACGTGCTGTTTTTGCCGTTGAATCTCACCGTAGGAATAAACCCGCGTCACAGTTATCCCCCGACCAAAGACCTACTGCCGTATCAGCACGTGATGCGCAGCTTCTCCGACAGTCACCTATGCCTCAAGCTGACCACCACGACCAATTTCACACCGTACAAGCTGCCAAGCCCCATGGGATCCTCTTCTTTGCTTTTGGTCGAGGAGGAAGGCTGGGACGCCGAGTACGTGCAACAGTGGCTCAGGTCCGTTTAGCAATTTCCTAATTATTAATTAATCACAGATTAGTAGAATGACACTGCAAATAATTTATTTCGCTGAAATTCAGTCTCACTGAATCGATATGGGTCAGACTCACTTGAAATTCCCACGTGTGTAAAGTATACAACGGCATCGACTGAAAGAGGGAACGAATTTCAGGTTGGACGACAGCAGGAGTGCTCAACAACATCGAGACCTCCTCGAGTTGGAATACGACAGAGCAGAATTGGAAGATTGGAGTTTCTCGTTGTCCACGGAGGACCTCGTTCAAAATGAATCCACGGTATGGAAGGAGCCCGCTACTACCACCACCCCGGCTCTTCCAGCAATCAAGGAACATAATCCTCTGGAATTGGAGGAGGACGCGAACGAATGCTTGTGGAATGGTGCCAGTTACCTTGCTGATAGAACAGGAGGCGAATTGGTAAGAATAGAATATAGCGAGCTCTCTTGCTTCTTCTCTAAATTAGATGCGACTTCTGATGACGAATAAATTTAATAAAATCCACCTTTTTTATTTAATTTCTTGTTCGTTGTCTCTTAGGTTGCTCTTCTAATGGATGCCAGAGCGACTGGATCATGGCCATACGCTACGAGTCCAGGTGCCTCCTGGAGCAGCGAAGAGGGAGCGTTCGAAAATTCCAGCAAACGATCCTCGGCGGCATTATCCGGTTGCAGCGACGATCCGGACTCCCCTTCAATTGGCACGGATTTCACCAGGGATTTCTACAGGCTGGTAAAGTTCGAGAGTACGAAAAGCTTGGCAAGCACGTCGTCGAGAAGCGGCAGGCCTCCGCCGGATAGGGAACAAGCCCTACAGAGCGTGTTGTCCTTTATCGCCGAACAACAAATGTATTTGGCCGAATTGCCAAACGGTCTGCTGGAACACAACAGTGCAACCCATGGAACGGAAGGTACATACTTTTCCCCGTTCCTGTTATATCTCGTCGCTACTGTTTGTTTTGTTTTACTGTTTCGTAACGTTCGTTCCCAACTTCGCGCATCACGGCGCACGAAATCGATATTAAAATCCCAGGCAAAGAAAGGAAAAGAAGAAAAATATATCTTTGAAGTATCTTGAAACATGGATTAAAATTGAATTTATGTGTGAAAAGTTCTAGAGGAAACCGAGCAGAAAGATGAGTCTGGAACCGAGGCGATGTGCGCCGAAATAGAAACATCCGTCGATCAAGATAGCGGCAACATCGAGAACGTTGCTGAAACGAGCAGTAACGACGATTTGCTAGATCAGATACCTGTACCCTCTCTGGCGCCGGAGGAGAGAATAATCAGCGCGGTGGCTTGCAACGGTGGTGTCTCTTATACCACGGTCGCGCCGTCTGAATTGGGTGCCGTTCCCGAGGAAGATGAAGAAGCTGCTACTTCTTCCACACCAAGCACGGTTGTAAGTTTGGCAACAGAGTAAAAGATGACTTGAAAAAACTTCTTATCCCGTTTGCTTAAAAATTTTACGATTTAAAAAACACGTTTGATGTGTCACATCGAAGATTTTACATGCGTCAATCTTACCTTTGCATTTCAGACGATTATTTTGACATTTGACGTTTTTATTAGGTGAGTCCAGCGAGAGCACCGCTACTAGTCGAAGGCAGGGACAGATCGCTGAGCTTCCACGAACGTGCCACGTCCAAGGACGTGATAGACGAGCTGAATCGAATGATCAGAAAGGGAGAGGAGAACACCGTCACTCAGGAAACTCAGGTGCCGCTCGAAAAATTGGATCTCGCTTGCTGTTGTCCGACTGGATGGGTTCACGTTGAACGGGACATTGACTTTACCGACCCAAAAGTGAGTAAGGATGGTGAAGGAATTCAAGCTGAGCCGCAGTAACGATCAAAATTGTCAATTTAAATATTTCTGAGACAACAATTACCAATTGCCAGATGATTTCTCTTTTATATGAAATTCATGTTTCTTCAGGCAAGAGCCAATCTTTTAGACGTGATGCTGGAAAGCAGTGAGAGTTCTTCAGCGACATCGAGCAGCGGATCAGCCGGAAGTGACTCGGGGGATGAACCGCCTGACTACCGTCACTTGCACAGACTACACCGATACCGACGACAAAAGAAAGGTATTTATTATACGATCCGTCAGTAGTACATCTTCTTGTCCAATCTTGCACATCACTCTGGGATACTTTCTCCTATCTGTAAATTGTATCTTTCGCTATAGACATGATATAATTCAACAGACACAAAGGTTATATATATAAAGTAAAAAAGTTTCTGAAAGCCTGCGAATTCACGACCACACGTTCAACTTTGGCGTCTTTTCTACCTCTCGTTCAAAATATACTATACGTTTCTTTTTTCAAGGATGCATTGTGAAAGAAAGAGTCGCTTCCGCTTATCATACTCGAAATAACATTACTAACAACAACAAAAAAACTATCGAAAGTCACGCTACTATACCCGTTTAAAAATTGCTATTTAAAGTGAACGAAGAAAATAAAATAAAAATAATTGCTCAACGTTGTGTCATGTTTCAGCAATGTAATAAATATGTATATTAGCGTGAATCGAACACGAACACGCATTAACACGTCACGCTGTTAAATGGCTTTGGCCCATTAACACCCCCGTCACTGTACAGTTACAAAAGAAAACGGTACATGAACACATATGCTGGTAGCCCTCGCTGTACATAGCCTTTTCCACATTTTCTGTTCAGATGGTAGCTCCTACGCGGTGTGCTTTGATTGTCACAAGAAAAGCTACGTAGTTCGGCTTAGTGACGATCAGTTTCTGTAACCGACATGCCAGTTGGGAGGAATCGTTTCGCCGGGACCTATTTTGGCCTGATCCAACGTGAACTGTACGGCTACAACGGATTTTCTATTGGCTTACTAACCGATTATTAACCAGAAGACGTTAGAACGAATTCGTTACGAGTCACCTTTACGCAATTCCACTTTTGTTATCGAAACAAATCTGATATACACGACTAATAGATTCCGATTTGTCGGTTAACACATTACGAACGATGCATTCCGAACATCTCTTCGCATTTCATGTATTTTATGTTTTATTTTTTTTTTTTAAATTCGAAATGCCTACAACTTTCTTCTGAAAATTTGTCCGTAATGTGTTAATGCACTGCTATTTATTTTTTTTTTTTTTCATGTCTAAAATAACGTTCATTATAATAGGATAATTTTGTAACTAGAGTATGCGCAGATACATACGTATTAAGTTTGATTAGTTAATAAAACGGCACAACTATTCGAAAATCGTTTTTATATTTAAAAATTACGTATTATGTAAATATATTTTTATTGTTCTATTATTTATTATACATCATTATTATGTCTAATCTACCTGCGCCTGGAATTGCGTCAAGGATTATATGAAACAATTACTTTCTCTCTCATTCTGAAAAATAATTTACTACCGATCGCGAATTCCGAATTATTGGCAGGTGCTCGACTTCTTCCACTATCTCTCAGCGTCTCGATCATTTTCCAATTATTCGTCTTGTCAAAAATAAAAGACGGGGATTAACATGCGAACCTCACATACCTACAATGGTACATTAATCTTAATAATAATTTTCACACATTTTTACGAGTATGTCATTCTCATGTCGTTTCGATTACATCACGTTGTTCGTGACAGTTAAATAACGTATGCACGTAACTGAAAAAAAAAAAAATATGTAATCTTGCTCTGTCAAACATATCGATGTTACGGTAGCATCACACTCGTAATCAATTTTACAAAATGTAACTGCAGCCACGCTGTTTAGCTGTCACGATGCTGTATATCTACATGGAAAATCGAACGCTTGCCAATATTCGAGACTCTCCGAGTCTGTGAAAGCACCAATTCACGAGAGAGATCAACTAACGATCACCGATGACAATGGAAAGCGGAGCAAAAAAAAAAATGGACAAATACGTGACGAAAAAGGAGAGTGAGAGAGAGAAAAAGAGAGAGGAACGTGATACGTGTAAGAGTGCTAAGCCGAGCTACTCTGTGTCTGCTAGAACCGGTATAGGAAGAGAGAGAAAAGAGATCAAGTGAGGTCTGAGGCATGTTGACCCGCTGCGCTTGGTTTCTCAGCATCGGCGGCCCAGGCACACCGTGTGTTACGACTGCCGTCAACCTGGGGTTCATCGAGGCCGTCGATCATCGGGCGAGGCGAGGATTTCTTCGTGCGATACGGAGACAAGGAGCGCGAAGCTGTGGCCTCTTTTGATTTCCTCGACGAGATCGTGGCACCCTCCACGGCAGGCTCGAACGCTAGTCTCATCGATTTGGATGACACACCCTCTACAGAGCTTCGTAGCGACATCATGAAGCTTTCACCTCTGTAGGACGAACTTTGACGCGAAAGTTTATTATCGTAAAATTACATGTCGACGCGATGAGAACTGTCGCAAAGGCGAGCGAACTATTTTGTTCGAACTGTAGACCACCGTGCATGTTCCGTTGCACCATGGTAAATTTAAGTTGCGCCGGTTTTGAGTATCAAAAGTTAAATACACTTACGAAGCTAAAATCTACGAGAACAAATTGTATTATATCGTGGAGAGTACATTGATTTTTTTAATAACTCTTGTTACGTCGTGCGTACGCTTCTCTATATATGTATACAGCGAGTAATTTGCATATAATTTCGATAGGAAAGTACAAGTTGATTTATTTTTTTTTTGTACGGTGTTTTGCTAAAGGTCAGTATAGTTTTATCGTGACGGTATCTATTTATTTTTGTTGAATCGCTCTAAAAAGCTTCGACACAAATTTTCGTTGATGTATTCGTTTTCTATAGCATAAAATATAGAGAAAATTCGAAGATAATGAAAGCAAATTTTTTTTCTTTTTTTTTTTTTTTTTTTTTTGTTTTATTACTGTGAATCATATCTCCTTTTTGAAATAAAGTAAATAATCCTGCACAAAATAGATTATTAAACAAAGTAACGAAAAAAACATAGGTAAAAACAGGGATTCTGAAGGTGTACATCTTTCTTTGATGTCTAATTACTTACTATTTGTTATTATATTCATAAATATTGAAATTTGTAAATAGAATATTAATTTTCTCATAAATAAGAATGATTATTCATTATCTACTTACATCTTGAATATCATGTATTAAGATTTTTATAAATCTTTTTATAACTCTAAATATGAATATAAATTATTATTGAGACATTTGCAAGATGAAAAATATTGTTTAATTTTCTGATGAAAACTTAAAAATATAATTTCAAGAATTATTGGTCATTTTCTATTTAAAAACTTTCTTTGAACAAAACGTTAATAGATGAATGTCCTTTCAAGAATACTTTTTTTCGTCATTTAAATTTATGTACATAAAAGATCATACAATAATTTATCTTTACTTGAAGCATGTTCTTGCTCACAAGATGGAAGTAGATATCTCAGTTATTATATATACATAAAAATTAAAGTATAGATAACATTGTGCAAGAGGTGGTTTATATATACATAAAACATACTATTAGCGTAATATGTACATTATCATGACAAAAATATCATAGACTGGAACTATGATTATACTTCACTGTACACCTGAATATTTCAAACAGTACTTCCATTAACGATCTTGTTTGTCAAGATCATAAGACACCGGGTGATCTTAATGAAATCTACTTCTTACGCACATAAAATTTAATTTACAATTTTAACATACGTTTCATAAAAAATTTTAAAGATATAGAGATCGAGATATAACAAACCGCGATTGAAGCGATTGATCTTTAATATATTTAGATAGAGTAACTGTTTCTACATTTTTCAAACGGAAAAATAACGCGATGTCGCGCATCATCTTCCGAAATTGAGCTTAGAAAAATTTAGATTAAGAGTACCGAACGATTTTGTATGAATATGAATTTGTACTCTTTCTCGTCGATCATCGATAGACGTTGAGGACATACTACATGGTACCCTGTTGTTAGCATGAGACACATGTTACATGTACGCTACAAGCGCGTATATAACTTTTTGTTCCGTCTTCAACGCAAATATGAATGTATTACTTATGAACTGTAAAATAAAATAGAGAAAATTGAAATTCAAACAAATATATTTAACATGTGCTTGGCGCATGAATCATCGACCATAGAAATAACATAAATAAAAAGAACTCAGAACAGAGAAATAGTAACGCTATGATCAAGACGCCGTACCAAGTTAGATAATTTCGTCATAATTTGTACAAGATTCACACTACTTCAAGAACACGTAACGGTTGAGATAAACGATTAATTTGTGTTTGGTCAAATTATTAGGAATAATATAGTCCATGTAATGTTTAAGATATCAAGTCGATAGAAATTGAAATATTTTACATGTAGAAATATATTATATATATATTTACGATGAATATATATATAACACGATGAATATTTTCAATATTTGAAATGGAGATTGTACGAATATAAAGTTGTATTTTTCATTAATCCATTTTTACACAGAATTTGTTATTGCCATATATATTTGAGATAAGATCAAAGTATTCACCTTTTATATGTTAAAAGAAATAAAAAAAAAAGCTATACATATTACATTGGACTTCAGTACGTTATTATTATTTAAATTTAATGATTCTAGAATTTTATTGCGTCATTAATTATAATATTTAATAACTACAACGAAGGAGTTCCAAACGAAAGCAACTTTTATTCTACAGTCTCAGAGTAATCCTTTAATGATAGTTATAAGATACGTGTAAGATGCATTATATCGAAAATGCGATCATTGAAGCACTGATCCTCTATCCCAATCGAAAGAAAAAAATCCATTGATAAATATAAAACTTGTGATTGGGACATTGTAAATAGTATGTATTATAGCACAACAGATGTAAGTTATCCTCTCTTGAACTTAATAAATAACGACAATATAATGAATGTAAAGGCGCATATTCGATGTTCAATCTACAAAACCGTTCCTATAAAAATATTATTGATATATAAATACTATCAGTCCACTTGATCACATTGTCCATTAAGATAAACAAATATTTCAATAAATAATAAAAATAATTTAATTATGTGAATGTTTCATTTACATGTAAATAACTATAATAATTAAACAGTAATGCAAAAATTAAAATATAATATCAAGTTCCATAAAAAGTAAGAGTAATTTCCCTTAAACAGACAAAAAAAGTATGTTAATAATCTCAGAAACTTGGGTACAATAAATTTTATTACAAGGAAAATATATATTTCGACATATTCCTTTAGAAAGTATAATGAATGTGTGCTGTACAAATAGTAATATAAACTGTATTTTGTAAAAGCATCTGAAAGCAGTGTGTAACACTTATTTTAAAATATTATTATAAAAATACTTCCTCATGATATTCGCAGAACTACATAATGCATTGCGATATTTAACTGTTTATTTTATCAAAATATTTTAGAAATTTTAATTTTGTATTATAAAAAATAAATTAAATATTCTGGTGCATCAATAATAATTTTTTTTAATTGTGTGCAAAAAATATTATATCACATTTTAATATATATAAAAATTATACAACAAAATAAAACTTACTGAGTCCCTAGATACGTTTTGCACCAATTATCATTATTATTATTATTGTTATTAATTACAAGTTATTATTATAATTATTTTATTTGTTATACATAAAAAAAGCATCCAATTTAGTGAAAATGTACCAAAATTAAAAATATATTAAATAACATGATTATACATCTCATATTACATACCAAAATAAAAATTTAAACAAAAATCATGTTCTAAAGGAAAGGCACTTTTTCTTCTGTTTGTCCATTCATCTATCATTTACAAAATTGTCTAAATTTATATCAATACAATAACTGCATCTTCTATCACTTCTTAAGATCAAATTATTAATGGTAGTGTTATCAATTATATTACTTTTTACTTTTAATATACGCTTCTTTCAATGTCTTTCGGATTTCACACTCTGTAACCCCTGCGTTCAGCATTCTTTATAGAATTCGCCAAGCAGAGTGCGAATATGATGCCGATCAACTGAAATATGATATATACAATGTACATACAGATTTTACATGTTCATGCTACATTTTATAGTAATATTCTATACTTTATGCTTGACATGTATATAAAGAAGTAGAAATTATAAAATAATCATAAATAAGTGCAAGTATAAGTACTAATTTTATTTACAGCTAACACCGGCGTATTGATAAAAAAAAAAACTCACCTCAACACCAGCAATAGCAATAGCTACACTACCAAGTACAGTTCCAGCAGTTGAAATCGCATTTTTTAGTTCTGCCGCACAGCCTGATTGATATATTTCCTGTGCAGCGCAAGTTTCATTTCCTTGCTTGCCACAACAACTTGGCGGAATAGGACGAATGCCCTTGTAATCATTTGGCGAAATGACACCACAGCATTGAAGCTATCCAAAATCATTTTAAATTTGATAAATCATAACATTCTTACATTAAGGAAGTTGTTTTATTTTTTTCAAAACCAAAAGCTTTTTCTCACTAAACGACCGACTTCGAAGAATTCACGAAATTTTGCAAAATAATAATAAAAAGTAAAAGTACTCACACTACTCTGGACAAGATCAATAATTTCTTTGTTCCCAGTCTCGTTGTAAGAATCGAATAGTTTCTGATAGTCCTTTGTAATATCAATCTGTTTGTCGCTGTTTTTAACAACCACAAACGCATAAACACCAACTGCTACTTGCACAAGCAAGATGAACAGAAGAAACGATGCGAACTAAAAAACGAGAAACAAATTTGTTAGTCTTCGCAATTAAATAATTAACGTAATTTAAGTGCTTAAATATATGTAATCACATATACTTACGGTAATTATCATGCAGTGACTTTCTCGAATGGCGCCGCAGCATCCGAAAAATGATATTATGAAGATTATACTGCCGATAACGATTAACGTTATGGATGGGAACGTAAGATTGGTGTCAATGTGGTCAGTTACTTCCGTCACTCGCAGATGTACAATAACGCCAAGTGTCAAAATACCCAGCCCGCATACCTGCAGCACATGACAATGTCAAAGATAAATAATTATTTCAATTTGAATATAATGTAAAATATATGCATACTATATACTATATAAGATATTTATACTATATAAGATATTACGAAATAAGATTATCCAAAAATATCTATTGAAGAATTATTTAATAAAAATTTAACAGTACTTATTTAATCGTGCAGCTTTCAATCGCACTGACAATTTTTGATTGTCAAGTTTCTATATAAGGTTACTAATTGAAGGCTAAGACAGCAACTTATTACATCACATTGCACAATATTAACCGGTTGGCATTGAACATTCTGTAGACGGTACACTACGCAATCGTCCTGAATTTAGGTCATATTCCAGGTGTGAGCCAGGTGGTGATAGTCCAACGGATTTTTAATAAAATACAGCTTACAATATAACTCGAACAAAACAGAATCTTTTCAATATCACTTTATTTCAACAAAATTTCGACGCCATTGTTGGCCATTCAGTAATGTAAGTCCATATTACTCATACGTTCACCAAGATCCTTAATTCAAACTAAACAGCGAAAAAAATGGTAAAAATTTTCATTCTTTTCTTATTTTGTACATTATCTACGTTACGAAATTTGTTTTATTAATAATCCGTGACTCATTGATAAAAAGATATCAATATCTACTGCACTATCTGCCCGATGTATCAGCACTTTTCATCCACGAAAGAAAATTCGCCGAATGATACGCCCGTGCATGTTATTATTCGAAATATAAATCTTAACTGATGCAGATATTTCTCTTATTATCTATCGGATATCTATGATATTATCTATGATTAATATTCTTTCACGGAATTACATATTACCATCTAAGAAAATTTTCTGAAATCGATTCTTTAAAAATTCAAGTGTAAAAAGATCGATAAGACGATCTTCGATTATATATAATTATTAATTTTTTCGACATTATCGAATCTTTCGGAGAATCTTATTATCAATGATAAGAACACGATACAATAATAAAAATTGTTAGTATTGACTGCAGCAAATATTGAATAATCAATGATAAAATAGTCGTGTAAAATTTAATCGTTAAATGCCTTAATGAAATTCTAATTCGTTTTAGATTGGACTAATTAGACAAACAATTCTGTGACGTACAAATTCATTTTGCTTCAATGACATTTAATTATAAAATCGATTAAACGTCACTTTTGAAATCGTCATACTTTTTTAATTCATTTCATTTTGTGCTCGCTATCACAATAATTAGATCTCGTATGTCAAATTAGAAAAAAAAATTGTATAGTGTAATGTAGTACATTTTTTTTCAGAACGTAATAAAACTCTAGTTATAGAGGCAGAGTCTTAGATAAATTGGACGTGGTATATTTCAGGGGAACAAACAGATCAATGGGTAATACTCGCTTAAGTAAAGCCAATTGCATACCAATACGTACGTCGTATCCTTGACACTTTATAGCAGTATATTTTCTTTGTGTCTCGCATGCATTCGAAATTATTGTGATCGATGCTGAGAGCCAAACATGTGCGAATGTCTGCCACGCGATTTTTAGTCCACGACGTGAATTTATCATTTGAAATCTGCGTTTAATTCATCGGCTATAGTTCCCTCGAGTTAGAGGATTTTAAACTTATGTAGCACAACTTCGAACAATTATTCTTACATTGTTCACTCGTACGAGTTTTTTTTTATAGCATATTTTAAAGAACCTCGTTTAGAACCGACGAACAACTTTTTAAATGATAGAAATAGAAAAACTCATGAAAATTCATGATTGGGTGCATAATGTTACTGTGCCATTCGTCGAGGATAACTCGGGTTCATTTAGAAAAAGCGCATTCGATCTCATGCATTATTCAGAGTTATTACACTGTTGCTTTTCCCTGTTACTTTCGATGATGAAATACCATTATATTTGCAAGGTATTCACGTCCATCGAAACACGAACACAATCCAAATGAATATTCATACGGATTCGTATTTCCTCTCCGGTTTAAAGTCGCCTAACTACCGTCACCCCAGTTGTTACCTACAAAATGCAATGTCTCTAAAATGAAACCACATTTTTGTTTAACAATCAAAAGGATCGAAAGTGAAAACGCAAGCTAAATAAATTTAACTGATATCTGAAGAATTTAAGTGCCACAGTGAAATGCAAATATATTAAATTCTTTGGTAAAAAAAAAATTTACAATGACGAAGAGTGAAATTAAAGAGTCATGTGTCATTCGAGAAGAAAATTATCATTAACATTCGCAAGCAGCGTCCAACTTCAGGGTTCTGTAGTAACAGAAACTTATGTCAAGCCTGGTTTAGATCGCACACGATATTTCTCGATCCGCAGACATAATTAACGTGATCGTACACAAATGTATACTTGATCGTTTGATGACATCATCTTTATTCAACGTACACTTCGGCATTCACTTCCTCCGAAACGATACAGTATGTACATATCTCACAATAGAAATAAATTTCATATCCATTGAATTCACTCGAATTGAACGTTTATCCAGCTGGGCATTTGTATTAATGCACACACACGTCTGAACAAAGATTCTTTCTGAACGTCCGCCGTCTGGATCTTTCTAACAATAAGTGAGAATCGTATGAAAAAAATACCTTGGAATTTTTGGAAGAACAAGAAATTAACGCAAATGTAAACGATATCTAATAATAACAAGTGTACATTTCGAGATTATAATCAATGATTTAGCAAAATCAGTCTCGCATGTTACTTTTCAACGAAAACACATATCATGATTGATTATAGTAAGCAAATATCTCGCTTGATTGAGTATAGTAAGCAGATTAAATGAACCAAACTGCATTCGAGAAGATCGATATTTTAAACGGGAAATAAATTGATCATTGTGTTAATACGTTTTCACATATTCGGAAAAAATAGCTTAGTTTCAGTACTGATTCATTTACAAGCACATAAATCATTTCAGCTGTTAAGCTTGCTGCTAATGGTTGAAATGGGATCTTTATATACATTATTAGTCTCATAATCGGCGTAATACCATTTACTCGCATGTTATTGCTGTTAATTAACGGTACAAAGTTGCATCGTTACTGTTCAATAAGCAATCATCTTTGAAACACACAATGTCAACGAGAGAAAAAGAAGAAAACGTGACGTGCAACGTGACAAAGATCGTTTCAATTTCAAAGAAAAAGCGACTATCTTTCTTAGTTTTCCAGGTAAGTAATAAAACCTGTCCACTGTTTGAAAAGTGTTTCGAAAACTTGAAAAATGTGTCGTAGCGACATAAAAAGAATATCGCTTCGTTCTCTTTTTTTTCTCCTTGGAAGAAGATCGCGCGTGTGTGTCCGGTTGTTGAATCTGTGCGCAAAATAGCCGAAACGCGGGATGACTCAACTGCGTTTCCGCGAAAACGTGGCTTCTGATGTTTAATAAAGTTCGCGATAATGCACGTACAGTGAAACGAAATAGACGTAACCACTGAAATTTGTGAAAGATAACGAAACGTAAAGGAAGCCGCTTATTTCGTCATGAAATCGGAATTTTTTTATCTATTTTTTCTTATCTCTCTTTTTTAGAAAGAGTAACAAATCATGTACTTCCTTGTTCCTACACTATTCGCTACAAAAATTCATCGTGTTCTGCGAACACATTAAACTATTACGGAATACCGCGCTTCCAGTTATTATCTTCAGAATTATTTTTAGAATGAGAAATATATTTTATTCTTCATATGTATAAATCATTATATGATATATTAGGATTAATCACGTGCTAATAATGGATGCATAACGTTAATATATTAAGTGCAGTAAATAATGAAAATTATCAACTAATTTATCGTTGATTATGCAAATAATAAAAAAATCTGATAAAATGTTCGGATATATTGATTATGTACATCGTTTCACGGAATACAGAATTAGAGTTAAATTTATCTTTGATAGGCATCTGCTGATTATTGTGTCGGGCAACCTTCGTTACATTGTGCTGGATTAACTCGTTTGTTAGAGAAAAAGAGCTCTCAATGAGACATTTTGAATAGGTTAATTGAATACAGTGATTGTTCGACAGACAAAGAATCCAGCTGAAGTCAGTCTGGTCGATTCCTTTTTTTTTTTATTCGTCTGCATGGCGAATTAAAATGAACGGACACAAAACATCGAAGATCCGACGAAAAATAAAATTCAATTAAAGAATGGATTTAAAACTGTCGATACAATATTTCACGATGTATCGGGCTGTGAAGACTGCACCTTTCATTCGGACTTCTTACAGGCGACCTTGGTTGCTCCGATATTCGTCCTACGTGCCAATTATAGCTTCCCGTGCCAAAATTTCATCTACAGCGTAGACCTACGCGATGGAAAATTTGATCTCACTCCATTTGTTTACGACATTGTATTCTTTCGTAGTAGACAAGAGAAGAAAATATACTGCAGCCACTGATTGTGTGATTGCGTGATGTAACCGGTACTTACTCGAAAATTACTAGGTTACGTAAAAAAATCTAACACAAAAGAGTATACAGCTATACACATGTATGAATATGTTAGCAATTGAAGCGGAAGAAAAACTTGATGAGAAATAAATGAATATGGGTTATACAATGGAAGTGAATTTCGTTTTCTTAAAGATGCTGTGGTACGTGTAGAATGATATTCATTCAATCCCTATAGCCGAGAAAATGCCCTAAAAAAAGGGGGCAGGCATGTTGCTTAAGTGGACGCGGCCTCGATGCATCTAACCTATACACAACCTCTTTACTGAAATATACAGACTATCGAAGTGTTTAGACATCTCGCCAAGAGGTCGTACGTGGAAACAAACAATTTAAAGATCAATATTTTTTAAAAATCGTGTTTTAACATTTATTCCATACAGCAGAATTGTTTACTAAAATAAACGGTGAGCTGCACACAGCAATAATACTTTTATTTCAACTTGTGATATTTCGGTGCTATTTTTACTATTATTAACGACGTTAATTAGGACGATTTCAAACTTCCTGGAGAATGACGTCATGCACACAAATTACAAAATAGGTCAGACTCACGCACAGGCACAACACGACGATGAATTCACATTGTGATAGGAGTTTAATTTCATGCTAGCGTTTCCTTCACTCCAAGCTACAAGAACGCGTGAATTCTTAATGACATAAGTATGACTCACAATGTAGGAAACTCGATACGATTCTCTCAGTTAACGTATACAATTTAACGTAGAATACAAAACGTTTCACTTTACTATTCTTACAATTCTTATTTATCACAGATTTTACATCACATAAACACTTTCCACTATTCTCAATCAGCATTTTTATACTACATGAAATACAAGTTTTGAATTTTACGCAATATTGTAAAATATTAATGCATAATACGCGTGAAGCACGTGCTCGACATGCCTGCAATAATATGCTTGAGTTATTCTAATATTATATTTCAAGATGAGACATAAAGATACGTTTTTAACCAACCATAAAACGTCAAGGATACTACAGTCCAAAAGAACCTTGAATAATACGAGCAATTTAGAGCAACATTGCACTCAGTTCTCTTCTGACCCTGAGGAAATGACATTTTCGTCACGAAGCATACAAATTACTCTGGACAAATACCCTAGCTGCATCAAAACAATTAAACATCGGAGTATTGCTCGTTTTATTTCTTGTCAATTTCAATTCCTGGTTTTTTTTTTTTTTTTTTTTTTTTACGAAACGAAAATCAATTGGCAATTAACCTTTTCTTTCTCTTACATCTAATGTTAAACTGAAGTCAGAAAGTCATAATCTGAACACTCGGTAGGTAAAACAGTCTGTAGATTTAAGTCCTGATTCTAAAAGTTTGATTAACTTCGAGATTTCACTTACCGAAAAGATAAAATTGAAAATAAAAAGCAAATACTTGATACAATCCGAGATACAGCTCATCTTTGATCTTTTCACCGTTCAATATCGATTCAATGACAAATAATTAAACGCGACGCAATCGAAAAAAAAGAGGAACGAATCGCACGGACAATCGAAGTGGCACACACAGCTCTGACGAGATGAGTAGGCCGAGCACTAAGAACTCAATGGTTAGTGTGTGCTCACCAAAATACGGGAGAAACAATATCCTCGTTTTATCTCTGTCTCACGTTCACCAACGCACCACACACTCGTCATTCGGGATTCCCTGGCAACCAATGATTCGCATTTACGTCATTTGTAAGGGAATGCAATTTCTTAACGTTAGTACACGCGCCCGCACATGCTTGAGGAAAAGAACGTGCTTGCGAGAGATCAGCATTACAACATATAATAGGACTCCGTTAAAGAAAGAACAACTCATGTTTAAAAATGATTTTGCAATTTTGCAGTTTGTGCAACGTCTCTATTGATAATTTATCAATAAAATATTTTCTAAAGTAACGAGAATATCATGGAATTTTCCTTTCAAACGAGAACTTTAAAGAGTAAATTTTTATTTTAAGATCAAACTACAGAGAAAATTAATAAGACTCGCCTATAGACGTTCTACTTCAACTACTTTATCTAGGTGAACTTTATGAAATCGAGCACACACAAGTCTCGCACAACTGGGATCGTTACATCGATTATTTAATAGCCGAAAAAAACACTTTGTTCCCTTTTCCGTTCCCTATATCTCTGTAGGATAATCTCTTTATTGATAATATTTTATGAGTTCCACGTTATTCACATAAGTATATTTAATGATGTATATACAATGACGTTTATATTTATTCTATATTTCAACTTGCTATTATTATCCATTATTTTAATTCAAGAAAATACAAAATATAGAATAAATCATATAACGTCTGTCACTGAAATATATTTGAATTAAAAAAATAATAATATTTTTACGAAACACCATTTAGTGTTGACAAGTTGCAAAAAGATATTTTTGACGTTTTTCAACCATTATGAGTATTTCTTATCGTATGACTCATAATCTATGCTTACATTGACGTATGTTTAAACAAACAAAACTTTGTCGCGACCCACCTCTCACAGATATCTCTGCGTATGCGTATTCAGTATCACAAAATAATTAATATTAAGAAGATATCAAATTTCACAGTTGATCAAATAATCATAATTGATGAGGATAAGAGAAAATTCATTGCTTTTTCAATTTTGTAACTGAATAAAAGTGAATTCTCGTGTAGAATTTACTACAATTTCACAATTATTAAATCCAAAACGTTAAAAATGGTTCAATTTCTTTTCAGAAATGCTATTATGTCAAATGTTTCTTGAACTGAAAAAATTATATAAAAAATTATATACGTTAGTGAGATAAAGTATAAATTAGATGCTTGGGCCTCGTTTCAGAACGTTATCATAAATTTCAGATAACTCCGTTTATAATAGAATAAATTATTTTATTACGCTTGATAAAATAATCCTATATCCATGGGACGAGAATAAAATCTTTTTACATTTTTTTGACCTCTACAACTGTTGCATATGTTTTTCAGTAGTGAGTGCTTTTCCGTGTTTGAATGATAAAAATTTTATTTATTATATTTTTCTATAATAATCATGCGCTTAGTTAAAAAAAAAAAAAAATAACATATACTGTTATAGATCCACAAATGCATTTATACCAATTCTATAGCAATTCTTCATTTTTTAGTAATACTATGAGTAGAGATCAGTGTTTGTAAATTTGTACTTCTCTCTTTTCTCTTTAATAATACTCAAACGAAAACAGGCTAATAAATGCAAAAAATTGTAATTATTTTTTGAATAGCGTGTACGAACAGAATCTATTACTTGAACGCATAATCCTATGGAGAGGAAGATTTCGATTTCAAGTTTACAACCTCTCTGATATTTGCATGTTAAAAACTATAAATTTTTGTGCGAGAAAGTAATTCGCATCTTTTTTCAAAATTTCTTTGAAGAATATTAATCAGCTAATGTTCTTTCTTTTTTCCAGCGTAACATGATTCAAAGAGACGCGATATCGCCCCGTCAAGCGCGACTCCAAACGACCCGACGCCAATGTGTTAATACAATTTATGTAATGTCATGAAAAAAATGTCACAAAAAATAAAAGGTAAAGAAAAAATGATCTAAACAAGCTGTTGAGTAAAACTGAAAGAGAAGATTATTTATCAATTGTTAAAATAGTTAAAAATAGCACTGACAGCCCGTTGCTAAATTAAATAAAACGTAAAGATTATTCGTACCACATGGTAGAATAAGAGACTGTAGTATTCTTCAATAGATTACCAACGCATTTTCAGATAATGATAGAATAACGGTAACAGTTTTACACGCCCAAACATTAAATTCAGAGGCGTAGTATTCGCTTTTACATCATAATAAACAAGTCAGTTTTCATTTTATTCATCATTTAACAAATTCTTAAATAATAAATTATTGAACGATATCGTGTTAAAAAATTACGAGATATAGATCGAATGTTACGCCATAAACAGGTAGAATAAACTATACAAATATGTTACATTACCGCGAAGATGAAATTAAATATGAAGAGTAGGTATTTAATCATTCCCATTCCGCAGCTCATCTTTGTAGCTTTTTTTCTTTAAGTAACTTCTGTTTCAAGAAAAATCCGTCAAAGCTCCGAAGGACGCGCAAAAAGATGCTCAACAGGTTAGGTTGCAAACGGCACGACACAACAGCTACCACACCGACGTCCCGCGTTTAACTGACGCTATAACCGGTACGCCGGTTTCCAATCATGAAGCGCAATAGCGCCGCACCCGTCTTTATCTAAAAAGATTAAATTGTGTTCTACGAATTTCACGCCGTTTCCGATAATGCCAATAATACTGAAAAATTAAATTATGAAATATCAAATTCATTTTAAGATTCAATAATATTTTCAGCGATCAACTTTTATACTTCTTGAATACTTTAATTGATCAACATCCGGTTTAAGAAACGCAACAAAGATTTCCATACTACAATTTTAACTTAAGAGTTTGTCATTTAAGTAACTTTAATTTGTTTTATCAACTTTAAACGTAAATTAATTTTAAACGTATAAGAATTACGAAGATTTAATTTAATTGTACAATTATTTACAAATTTGGTTGTAATAAAATTGTACAAATTTTTATAGAATAAAAGTTACATCATGTTATATTCAATTAAATATTATTCGCATTTTTGGTATAGAGATAATAATAATAATAATAATAATAATAAAGGATTGATTTTTTTACTAACTTAATCCTTATTAATGATTTCTTTATTTATTTATAATTATATTTATTGTCTATATAAAATGTCTTTCGACTGAGGAACTTCATATTTGGTACATTCTTTAAAATAACACAATACTTTTGGTATGAAAGTTTTCATTACATCGTGTAATATACATTACAGATACTTATATGAATATTGAATAATTATATATTCAATATATTCAATAAAAACGATATTTTAAAGTTTAAAGTAAAGGAACACGCTAAAAAAGATACCTGAATACAGCACACGATTTCTATAAAATATTCATACTAAAATGATCAAAATAAAAATTTAATGCAATATAGACATGAAGTAAATACATACGAAAATATAAATATTCTTTCTGGACGTATTAAAAACTATTAAGCATCAGACGCTCTTTTAAAATACTTTGATTGTTGATTTAGAAGATTATCGCCTGTTCCTAAATCTTTGGACGCTCGTGCGAATGATTGAGCGGAGATCATCAGGTCTTTTCTTCTTTCTCGATACGCTCTTATATAACATAACATGCCCGTTATGAAGCAGACCTAAAAATAATAATATAATCACATTTCCGATCCTATTTATAGTGACTAACTAATTAATAGATGTGATTACCTGTACTAATACTGAACACAATGCAAGCAAAAATATATACAGAAGAATCGATCTAGTATGATTTATCACAGCATGCTGGCAACCGTGTGCATACATACTAGTACACACGCCTTTATCGTCGCTAGGATTTGTAAGTGATGACGTATCGCAACAAGACCAGGGAACTGCATCTTGGTTACGATAATCGGCTGGTCCGTTTATTCCACAACAGCGTAACTAAGTAGTAAGTACATATTTAATTTAAAAGTAAGTACATATTAAATTTAACTTGAAAAATGTAATTAAATGTACCTTCGAATGCATATGATCCCAAAGAAGCTTATCATCCGATAGAGCAAGTTCAAACATCTGTTCCAAGTGCGCGTTTGGTAACAAATCTACTTGTTCGTGTCTAACAAGAACCCAAATCCCAGCGCTTACGTTGATAATCGTAATAATTATAAATAATATGGAAAACTAAATGGAAAAAAAATTTTTTTTTTATTGAAAATGAATAAGGAAGAAAATCGTATCGAACAATACAAAGACGTACGTATATAAATCCAAAGAAAAATTTCTTATCGTTAAAAAATGAATAATAATTTAAATATATCTTAATAATAATAAAGAATAAATAATAATCTAAAGTTTCTTACAATTATAACTTGGCCCTTATTTGTAAAATCTAGAAATTGCCAGACACACCAAGCTATTATACACGTTATCAAACCCATCACAAGCAACGTTATCACCGAACCACATACATTGCTAGGCGTGAGAGGTGCATATTCATACAACTGGTATATGAAATATCCAGCGCAAACGCTTTCTACAATACCGCATACCTATGAAGAATAGAAAGAGAAATTTTTATCATTCATGATGTACAATACATTTTAAGGTGATAACATACTCTAACATATAGCGATAAGCGGTGATTAATTATATCTAATCATAATATTCCTTGTGACAAAAGATATTCAACGATAAGATATATCAAGTTTCCATAGAATAACATTTCACATAAATTACAAATTAAAGTTTCTAAAAAAATTGAATGATAAGATATTTTGAGTTTCTATGGAATAACATTTCAAGTAAATTATACTTTGACATCAGCTTATACGACCGGTTTCGTTTATCTTGTCATTGAGAAATATTATTTCCAATAGCACTCTTTTTTTGTGAACAAATTGGTTTTGATATATTTTAGCACTATCAGTATTTTCTTTACATTTTGATTTCAATTATTAATAGGTATAGTTTATCATGTTATTTGTTATAAACAAATTCAATATAATATTAAAAACAATAAAACAAATATCATTCATTAAATTTTGAAATAATTTCCTTTAATAATGTATTACATATATGTGTAATATATTTATACAATAACATTATATTGTATAAACATGAAAATTCCGATGTGTAGAGTTTAAGTTATCGATCATTTTTCGATATATATATGATATTGATATTGAAGACGAGCAATAGAAAGCTTATCTGTTAAGATATCAAAAAATATATGATTCCATAAAGATATACAAAAAGAAGTTTTTATATGTAATTATGTAAATGCCAATAATTTTAATGAAAATATTTATTTAATCCTTGTATATTAATCAATGTCTCGATTTCAATATTAATCAATGATCGATCTCAAAAAGACATTTAATAATAATTAAATTACAATGATTTATATGAAATACTGATTATATGAAGTAATAATTCAGAAATCGAAATATTAATCTTTATGTCAGGCAATTAATTTCTCCAATTATTTTTGAGAAAGTTGAAGTTTTAAAAATATAGCAAATACACAGTGCCATTCGATTACAAGCAAAAAGGTTAAGACGCTCAAAAGAACGATAGTAAGTTGGCGAATATCCAATTTTGCAAACAAATCTGAAATCTCTGACTACTGAACTTTCAATAATAGAACGTCGAAGATTCAAATTGAAAAAGGTAATATCGTTTCGATTCTATTTAAGAACTTAAATGAAACAGGTCTATAATATAACTTTAAATCATGATTCATCGCGCGTAAACACGTTTGAAGTCAGGGTAGCAAATATGCACTTACGCCAATGACAATAGCACCACCGATGAGAAAGTATCGGAAACAGGCAAGCGTCTGTGCCATCATAAATTAATAAAAGAAAATCACTTTAACAACATGAACAGAAGGTTTAGATAATACAAGCTAACGAAAAGAAAGAACTATCACCAAGTGTCGAACAACTGTCGCCACGGTGACCAGGTGCAAACCTCAGACCTGAATCGTCATTCTACTGAACTACAAGCGTGACTGATTTTACGTTGTTACTCTTATCAGAACACTGATGTACATAATGTACATTTTACACTGTACACAATGTACATTTATATATTTTACGTTATAAAATTTTTTTCTTTACCTTTTTTAATTTCTTTTACTCATAGTTTTGTTTTTCATCGATTAAAATCGAGGATCATATGTTTACCATAGACAAAATATAACATAGATGTAGTACCTCATAAAGAATTCTAATACTGAATTTACCCTTTACAGCTTAGAATGAATATATCAGAAATTACATTGAATATGAAAATAAGATATGAAATAGATGTATAGAATCTTTTGTTATATTTTCTAAAATATTTAATAAATGAATATGGAAATAATAAGCTATCTCTAAAATGTACATTGAGTGTTAACATTAACGTATTAAATATTTGTCCATGAAATTTCCTATTTTGTCTTTTGTTAATAAGAAAAACTCAGTTTTTTTGGATGATTAATGTTTTAGACTGAGTAATTTGAAATTTCATAAACTGTTACATCTATTCTATACATTGTCAATGCATGTGACTCAAACGAGTAACAAAGCGACAAAGCTATTCATTGTTCTTATTGTTAGTTCAGACTACAGATGTGAACTCTTAAAGAATTAATAAGCAATTTAGCTGTTATTTTATAAACATTTAAATTTGTCGATTATGGACCCAGGGAGAAATGAAATTTGTGATTTGAAAGAAATTATTCTGAACGAAAGTGTTGATACTGACATTCAGGTATGTAATATATCTGGTATTAAAAAAATATATATCTGTTAAAATTTTATTTTTATTTAAATATGAAGCAATTTTAGGATCATAAGTCGTTAAGACGACTAAAACGTATATTGCATTTTTCGGATGGTGATTTAGAAGAATATTCTGAAGATGAAACAGATGCATCACCTGTAAATACTACAGTGACTCAAATAGATCCAGTTAGTTTTTGTTTACAACTGTTATTCTCTGTGTATCCCATAAATAATTAAATAATTCCAATTGATATTACATTAAATTAAAAAATAAAATTTTTAGAAAACTTTGGATTGGTTACCTTGGGCATGGTATCAAACTACTTCTATTGGTAGTAAAATGTTGGATGGCTGTGATTATGTAGGTGAATGGTTAGCTGGCTTTTTTGGAATAACAGCACCTAAGTATCAATTTGAAATCAATGAATTTTATAGACTTCAAGCTCTTGAAAATGAAATTCTACGCAAGCAGGATTTGGAAATGGGTGGATGGAATGAACATAATAAGAATAATCTTGTAAATAATGTACAATGAATTTATTGTTAAATAATGCTTTTTATAATATTTATTTATTAAATTATTATGTTTATAAAGTATATTTTATGATTTATTATATAATTTTTATTGCAATGTGTTGAAAATGTCTACATATTTTAAAAATTACTATTACAAATAAAAAATGTAACTCTTGTTTTAATCTTCTTTTACTTTGTATTTCAATTTTCTATAAGTCTGTATTCCAATCTTTTTTTGACAAAACATTACAGTTTAATTAAAACAATATTACAAACATACAAATATAACAACTTTATTTTAAAGAAAACTTAACAATAATTGAAGCTTTTGAACTTTATGTTAAGTTATGTTAAGTAATGCACTAAGGTATTGTTTAATATAGTAAAAATGTTATTGTAAATTACTATGTATGAATATAAAGGATTCATAGTGTACAAAAATTACTTCGTTTTAGAAACATTTAGTATTAAAATACATTTATACATAGGTTTATAATACCAATTTTACCACAAAAATTTTGTATAATAATAATAATTTTGTACAATCTGTATGCAATGGCTTGAAAGCATATATATAACTACGAAATATACTTATTTTTAAACAAAATTAATATAGTTATAATTGTCACTTTTTACATTATAAATTGGTGCAAATAATACTTCCTCATATAAATATCTTATTAGACCTTCAGAATGTTCCCTCAATATATAATCAGTTTCATGAAAATATTAAAAATGTCCGTAATATGAATTATTAAATTAAAAAGAAATATAATTAAAATTATATTTAAAATAAATGGAATGCTGTCATGTTACATTATTCTATACTAAGAAGTGTTTTTATAAAGGAACATTCATAAGTTCTTTATATATGTAATTGCTTTTAGCATATATATACCTGCAGTCTTGTATAGCAGGAACTGATTTTATTTTATATATTTATATAGATAGTCTTTTATATTTTCAAAGCTCAAAAAATTATGTTTCTGGCACAAACCTATGTAAAGCACTAGTCAGAACTAGTAAAGAGCTTTGAAGGCCCTGAGGTAAATGCCTTTGTAACCATGAACCTTTATACTGTTCTATATGAGCCAACATTTTGTTTGCTACGTCAGTTCTAAACGTAGGTGGTAGATTACATATTCCTAAATTAATCACTGCAAGGCCCATATTACTATTGGGATTAACACCAACGCCAATCAGTGTTCTGCCAATTTTACATGCTGTTAACATCAAATCAGCGGTTAACTGAAGTTCCTGTATTTCCATTGATGCAAATTTCGATGATAGATTTCCTTCATACAATGAATGTGAAATACGTTTTACTTGTTTTGTTACTTTCTGTTAAATAAAAAGAAAATATTATTTCTTTCTGTCTTATATAGTCTAATATTTTATGATTATACTCACAGCAAATAAATCAGCAGAAAGATATTCTAAATTTACATTATCCGGATCTGTTAATAATCTGTATAAAGTTGATCCTTGATTATCAGGAATTTGTTGTAAATTTTTCGTTCCTTGATTCTTGCTTAAAGTAAGTACTAAAGTATCTAAACGTCCTAATTCTAATATTGCATTACCAATTTTATATTCAGAATCTTGGAAAACATGAATATCTAATAATTTCGTAATACATTTTTGCCTGCAAAGAAATATACTTATTAAAATTATTCTTTTTTACACTTTCATATGAACATGTAACGCTTTCTAATTTACTATATTTACTACCTTGATCCAGATATTTCAGATATAAGTATTTCATAATCGTCAATTCCTATATCTATTTCACTAACTGGATTCCATGCCAATCCTGCTGCTATTAAATATCCAATCCATGCAAAAGGATGAGGAGTAAGATGATGGCTTCCAGACCAATGAGCTATAACTATACCCACTGAATCTTGCTCAAGAGAAGTTTTTATTGCATTTTTTGTATTTACATACGTTGATGCTGGACATCCTGCTAAACTGTTATAACTTGCTGTTCCAGAACTAGGCAATACATTACCACCTGCTATTCTAAATGTTTCTGTCCATTCAGAAAAATCATAATCAGCCTACAATATAGAATCTTATAATAACGAATTCAATGTATTTCGATATATTGAAATTTATTAAATCATGTATCATTTTATTTACCTGAAATCCGTATTCAACAAAAATAATATTACTAGGTATATTATGAAATTCTGCTTTAGAATGTAAACTATTTGAACAAAGTAGTAAAGTTGTATTTGAACTTAAATTTAAAGTATGCCAAAGTTCTTGAAGACAAGAATATGACTTAAACACTTCTGACATATCTGTTTCTATAGTTTCATTAACTGACAAATTCATATCAAAGTTGTCTGCTTGAACAAGTAAATTAGCTAATCTTGGTCCAACATGAACATAACTTAAACTTGGAAATATTGCTAATAATTCTTGAAATATAGGCCACATTTGTGACAAATAATGTTGTCCTACATTTGAGTCAACATCCAAAGTTGGAACTAAATCCAAATGTCGATCTCTGAAATAAGAATTACTTATATATTTAACTTAAACACACATAAAAATATAAAGAAAATAATTTTTCAGAACTATATACAAACCTGCAGTAACGATCAAGAGTAACCATTTCTGATTTCGAGTAACATAATTGCCAATCACAATTTGGTGTAAGTCTTGAATATAAATGTAAATAAGATATTTTAAAGGATGACCATAAATCAATCATATGAAGTAAATATTCTAACGTAGGTATACGTCCTCTAGGCGAGATATCTAACAATATACCACGATGAGTAAACCGCGGTTCATCTTTTATAAAAACAGGTACAATTTCACATGCTTCTGATTTGCTATGACTTTTATTTAATCGCAAAATTTGCACAAAAGTACAAACTGCATAATGTAAACCAGCTAAGCTTCCAGCACCAATTTTAATAGTATTTTGTGAAATATGTAATTGATATCCTTCAGGTGTATTAAACAGTTTTTTATTTACTATACATTCAATTCGGTTATCATTCAGTAATTTACCAGAACTAGGATGTACTTCACCAATTTTAACATCACAGCCTAATTCTAGTAAATGAGTCCTGCTAATATCCCAAACATCTAGTATTCTGTGTACAGATTCACTACCCTATATGATAATATTTGTGTAAGAAAGTGAATGAAACAATAATATATATTATAATTCTATATCAAAAATGTACCTGTATTATAGATATAAAAAGTTCTTTTCTAACAATAAAAGGTGTAGAAAAATTTTTTAATTCAACAATAGTTTTTGGTTGTGGCCAAAGTAAACTATAAATTCCATCTTTCTCTGTATTTTTAATAGGGCTTTCTTTGCCTGATTCATGTGATGGCAAGTCATAGATTGGATCTAATGATTTGGTAGATTCAATAGAAAGCTGACTCATGTTGCTTGAGATGCTTCTTTGACAGAAGTTTCCTTCTGTAAATGTTGCAGTTGAACTGTGCATTGTTTCACTTTCGTTCGATACAAAGTTTGATAGAAATCTTTGAAGAAAACTATGCAAAGAGTGTTTTCCTCTAGAAAGATCATATGGACTTTTTCCTGCGAAAGTTCTACAACATAATTTTTTTTTTTTTTAAAGTTCTATAATGTAATATTTAGGTATGTATTACCAAAATATGATATTGTCTAATATACCCTTTAGTTGCTCGTACAAGGGGATTTGCACCAGCTTGTAATAGTTCTTGACAAATAGCAACATCACCACGATTTACTGCATCATGTAATGGTGTAGCACCACAGCCATTAACAGCATTTACATCTGCTCCTCTGTCTATAGAAAAATTATATTCTTCAAGTTATAAAGTAATAAATAATTTTTTCAAAATTTATATTTTTAAAATATATTACCAATTAAACATGTGACAATATCTTTATTTCCATAACAAGCTGCCCAATGCAGAGGAGTATTTTTACTACCATGGGAATCCCATGAATTTACATTTATTCCAGCATCTAATAATTGCAATACTCTCTCTAACCTTTAAATAATCATACCTTCGTATATAAAAGTATTTTAATATTATATAGTTATTAGAAATATTAATCACATACTCAGATGCAGCAGTTGCTCTTAATAATTCTTCAATATAAGTACGACGTATTATATCACTTGATGCAACATCTACAGCATTGTATCCATTACTATTCTGAACAGCTGGATTAGCACCACAACTTAATAATGTCCTTACTATATCTGGTTGATTTACCTAAATTTTCATAAATGAATTAGAAAGAAAAAATTTTAGTCTTTATAAATTTATACAAATTTTTTTGCTTCTTATGACATGTTACACATAATTACCTTTGAGGCATATGAAAGGAAAGTACCTTCTTCTAAAAGCGGTTGATTTAGAATTTTGTCCTTTGTTATACTATCGGTGGTATTACCGTTTTCACCTACCATAAGAATAACATAAAAAATTTGAATGATTATTACTTGAAGGCTTTTATACATGAATTATAATCTATTTTATATGGTATATTTTTATTCACGCTGTTGCTCTATTTTCAATAAAAATATTTTATTAATAAGTTTATGTGACAATTGTATAAAATTTAAATGTAATATAAAATAATATGTAACACGTACAAGCATCTAAAAGGGATCTAATTATGTCAGTACGTCCATGTTCAATAGCTGTACGAATATTTTCACAAATGTCTTGCATTTCTGCTTTTTCTTATATTGTATCAAAATTGTATATTGCACAACATTAAAAAAATTTATCTGAATGTCAGCTATGAAAACTTATTGCAAACATTTCACTGAACTTTTTCGTCATATTGCAAATAACAGCGTAGGTAACATATCGCAAAAAAATATCGATACACTGAACGTGCCGAATATCGAGTCATCGAAACTGTTTATCGATCTGAAACATTTTAAAGATGTTATTCATATGACGTATATTTTAATAATTGAAATTTCAAGTAAAGAGCAATTATACTTTGGTGGTCACGTAAATTTTTACGACTCGATTATTCTATAATTAATAGTTGGTCTCTTTTTTACTTATAACAGTTCGAATGTGTAATACGGTTTTGCATTTAAAACCTATTTTATTCTCATTAAAAAATCGTTCGTAATAATAAAATATTAGAACCAATTATAGTTAAGATACTATCATTTTCAATCAATTAAAAAAAATACTTTGTAAAATGGTTACAGATCAACACGAAGGCAGAACTGATAAAATGACACAAGGAACAACACGTTAAACGCTTCACGATGATTTTGTAAAATCGAAGAGTGTATCGATTTAAAAGTACAATATCGTATTGTGTTTTTGTTGGTTCTCAGTGACAATGAGTTCAGAACTGATTTTGGGTGTACGTTTAGATCCTCAAACATTCTCTACCATTAAATTAAACGATATTAATTTCAAAACGAAAGTTGAAGAACTGAAATATGAGACAGCTGGGAGAGTTAACCTATCAAAAGATTTATTTGGTGAGATGATGTTTTCTTTGTTTCTTTTTGTTCTCATTTTTCTTGAATCAGTGTTCTAGATTTTTTAATATGAAAACAATAACGCAATAATGATATACTATAAAAGAAATACACATATGCTTGTTATTTTTGTTAAAATAATTACTAAATTATTTAGATATACCATAGATATATTTGAAATTCAAGTATCTTGACATGTTTTATTTTATTTTTCCATAGAATTAATTTACTGTGGGTGTGTTCTTGAAGATGATATGACTCTAGAATCGTATGGTTTGAAAAATGGCTCAATGATACATGTTTTAAGAAAAAGAGAACCAGAACTGCCATCGTTTCCTAAATATATATCAGAAGATGCAATTTTACAGCTAGTGTCTGCATTTAAGTCTTTCAAAGAGAATCCTGGACTTCGAAGTGCTTTAAATGTACATTGATTACTGTACACTTATATAACTTATTATATCTTAATGATCTTATTAGAGAATGTAAAGTCTGTTTGTTTTAGCGCATAGGTAAAAAACCAGAAGTTATGGACAATATCATCTCATCTTCTCCTGGATTGCACGAAGATACCGTAGCAATTGCAATTTTACAAGATCCTGATTTGATGTCATATTTCACAGATGTAGATACTGTCCGAAGGTAAATTTTAAAAAAGAAATGCATGTGTTTTAAAACTATAATTCTATAAAATTATTACATATGTTAATTGTATGAGTAGATTTGCAGAGGCACATCCAGTCTTGGTGGAAGCTGCACAAAATATAGCTGCAGCTGTTCATGCTGAAGCACATAACAATGTGACCCTTGGCTCCAATTCTTCATTGTCTAATTCACAATCTGCTGCTTATTCTTATACTTTAGACAATTTAAGCGGTGATGAAGAAATGGCAGGAGATTCTTCCCAATCTTCAGATTCTACACAAACACCAAATTTATCTTCTAATCCAACAAATGCTGCGGTGACTGTTGCACAACTTGCAGCAGCAGTTTCTAGAGCAAGAGCTGGAAGTTTTCCCCTCTCCAATTCTCCTTCTTCCACTTCAACTGGCAGCACCAATTCTGGAATAATAACTACGGAAATGTTTACACAAGCTATGCAACAAGTTCATTCACCATCCGTTTTACCACGTTCTTCGGATTTACGACGAATGTTAGCGCAAATGCATGAATTAGGACTCCAAAACGATACGTTGAATCTTCGAGCATTACATCTCACAAATCATGATGTAATAGCGGCGATTGAACTTGTGTTCAGCGGATTTAGCAATAATTAAGTTTATAAAATTAGAATTTCTAGTGCTCTCATTTGAACGTTACACACAAAAATATAATTGCATGTAACTAATTTTTGTGCATCTTTAAACGCAAATCTTTTATGCGATTTAAAAAATTGAAAATTTTTTTTAGTTTCGAAGGATCTTCAATTACTTACTATTTCTTTGATTTTGAAATAACTGTTTTTTTTTTTAGAATAACTGTTGGAAAAATCTGTACGTAATAAAATTTTCGAGACGAACATACAAGAGAAAACTTTTGCGTTAAAGTAAGAAAAAAAGCGTTATAATCTGTTTATATACTTTTGATAATATGAATAATTATATTTTATACAATTTTGTTAATGTATATAAAACCAATAAATATAAAATATAAAAAGGTAATAAAACTGAATAATTAGTAACTAACGTGTATATTTCTGCATAATGTCCTTTATCATTCAAGTTATATATTAAATTAATTAACCTTAACATACAATAATCTATATAAATATATATTGTGATATCATACTTTATGTCTGAAATAATATCAAAAATTGACCTATTCATTCTTCCATGCGATATCTATATATAACGAAATTTAGACGAATGAGATTTTAATAAAAAATACAATTTATGCATGCACCGTGTGGATCACCCCTAGGATAGGTGCCGGAACTAATTAATATTGTACCTTATCGCACCCTGTTGCCCTCTTTGTCACTCGCACGAATATGACTGTCCTTGCCGCACACTATCGCCCTCCTTGTCTACCGCACGAATATGTCTGTCCTTGTCACACTCTGTTGCTCTCCTTATCTACTGCACAAATATGTCTATCCTTGTCTTACGCTATCGCTCTCCTTGTTTATCACACAAATAAGCTTGTCGCACGCTGTTGCCCTCTTTGTCTACCGCGCATATATTTTGTCTTTGTCGCACACTGTTGCTCTCTTTGTCTACTGCACCGATATTTCTGTCCTTGTCGCACACTAGTGCCTTCCTTGTCTAATGGCGCTAGACAAGGAAAGCAACAATGTGCGAGAAGGACAACCTTCGATCTATTGAAAAAAAATGCAACTTTTTACGCATACATCTTTCTAGGACAAAACATACATAGAAAGAAAACCGGGAGCCTAATTTTAAGGAAGCATATAAAAAAGTTCGCAAATTAATCCTCTTAATTAGGTTTTTTTCGTAATTAGTGCGAACTGTCACAAAATGGACATGGTGGCGCCATCTAGTGACAAATCAGTGGCACTAATTATTTATAAAAATACTTATTTCTTCATTGTACGGGTCAAATGGGGTATGAAAAGGAAGCTAAGGGTCTAATTAGGGTAATACAATCTCCAAAGTTCACAATTCATTTCGCTAAATTAGGTTTTTTCGCAAATGAAAATTTCTCTATTTAACGGGGGGGGGGGGAAGACTACACTAGCGCCGCGTTGTGGCAGACTGGTGGAACTAAACGGTCGGTAACCATATAAGAAGAATAATTAATATTAATTTTTCACGCCACAAATTTGCACACTGTGGACATATATTTCAAAGATAATGTTATCAATTACGTTCGCAAATAAATCTGAATCAAATGTTCACTATAGTTTGTTCGAAAATATGCACTCACTACTGGCACTACTACTAACATAAACGAAATTGAAACATTCTTTATATACGTAAACTATACTTAAACAAAACATAAAATGCAAGCTTAGGGTCTCTGAAATCGAAGACGCAACCATACCAGTTCACAAATGATTCCTGTTAATTAATTTCCTCTCGTAATTTGTGGAAAAACTGTCACCTGTCAATGTTTAAAGGTAAAGGTGGCGTCATCTGTCGGTAACTCGGTAGTACTAAAAGTAGAATTCTGTTTTTTAGTACCAGAAATTATGAAAAAAACCTAGTTAGGAGGAATAATTTGTGAACTTTTTTATATGCTTCCTTAAAATTAAGCACTCCGCTCTCTTTCTATGTATGTTTTGTCCTAAAAAAATATGTGTGTAAGAAGTTGAATTTTTTTTTTCAATAGATCGAAGGATGTCCTTGTCACACTCTGTTGCTTTCCTTGTCTAGCGTCGTTAGACAAGGAGAGCACTAGCGTGCGACAAGGACAGACATTTAGACGCGGTAGACAACGAGAGCAACAACGTGCGACAAGGACAATAACAAGTTTTAGTTCCGCTACGTGGCGCTAGTGTTTGTATGTCCATAAATCGATGAAATTTCCATTCGCGAAAAAACCTAATTTAGCGAAATGAATTGCGAACTTTGGCGATTGTATTACCCTAATTAGACCCTCAGCCTTCTTTTCATAGCTCATTTGATCCGTAAAATGCAGAAATAAGTATTTTTATAAATAATTAGTACCACTGATTTACCGCTAGATGGCGCCATGATGTCCATTTTGTGACAGTTCGCACTAATAACGAAAAAAACCTAATTAAGAGGAATAATTTGCGAACTTTTTTATATGCCTCCTTAAAATTAGGCTTCCCGCTTTTCTCCTATGTATGTTTTGTTCTGGGAAAACGTGTGTGTAAAAAGTTGAATTTTTTTTTTTCAATAAATCGAAGGTTGTCTTTCTCGCACATTGTTGCTTTCCTTGTTTAGCGTTATTAGACAAGGAGAGCATTAGCGTGCGATAAGGACAGAAATATCTGTGCGGTAGACAGGGAGAGCAACAACGTGCGACAAGGACAGACATATATGCGCGGTAGACAAGAAGAGCAACAGCGTGCGACAAGGACAGACATATTCGCGCCGTAGACAAGGAGAGGGATAGTGTGTGACAAGGACAACAATATAAATTAGTTCCATCGTTTCACCGCTATGCGACGCTAGTATTTTAATGCCTCTAGCGGCTAGCACATCCAGTATTTGATTAATATACCAGTTCCAAAGACGAGTATTACAAATCGTAAGTGAATGCCGCTTATTGTTAGTTACGGATCAAGTGCGATCTTTAGATTAGACGTGCAGTGTGCGGAAAACCTCTAGGATGGGTGCTGTTTCTTGGCCCAAGCTAGAGGTTCCTAGTAAACCGAGCGTCTGAGGTTAGGGGTCGCCGGCATCAGCCCTATTGATGAATCTGGCGGTGACTCTGACAATGAGATGAAATACACCACCTTCTATATCCTTTATAACCTTACATTATACATAAAATCATCTGCTACAGAAATTTCACCTTTAGTACCATCTACTGACGAATTGCTAATTGTATATTTTCAGTTATATATAGCTGTATCTATGTACAAAAATTAAAAGTCCCATGCGAGAGCAAAGTAAGCAGGTCCTTCTCTCAGTAACCGGCCCATTAGGTTTTGTTTGTTCTGCGTGACACTCTCAATCAATAGGTATTCTTAAATTTAAGAATGGATTGAAAATAACCAACCAGACCCACATTCTTTTCAGGGAACTTCTCATCTCTGCAGGACACGTATTTATGCAAGTATAAGTCATCGTTTTGAATCTTGAGATTATTAAGTTGTTACAGTTGAATTCGGTAAGAATGTATTTAATTTTATACAAAATATAAAAATAATAATATATCAAATTTTACAATTTGTTTTGCTTTGGGGATTACGAGAGAAATGATTGTAATTATAGAAGATGAGAAACTAATTTTTTTATAGAAAGAATCATTTATGGTGATTCACTTGATTGCTATCTTATGTTTAAACGAGTTTAAACGAGTTCAAATATGTCTCATTGCGTTTGTGATATTAATTAAATATCTCAAATGATTTGAAATTTAAAAATTATTTCTGACAAATGAAAAAAAAAAAAAGAAAATACAGATTACAAATTTCTCAAAGAAGAGAGAGGAGAGTGCTTTGGCAGCGAATGAGTAACGAAAAACTTCTGTAAGGAAGTGTGCGAGTACTTGGAAAATAACGCATTGCGATCTTCGTGGTATGCGTACAAAGATGCACGAGTACGATTGCATGTGAATTCATGTACGCGAGCGCGCAAATGGGCTGGAGCGAAGGGGAATTGTGCGATGTTCCGTCAGTAGGAATCGGGATTTTGTGACGGCTGGACGTGTCGTGGAGTGGCGGGTCTGAGAAATCGCACGAGCACGTATGACAGAAGCGGCACGTGCTCACGGCTACGCAAACGTACGAGTGTACGTACCGTGTCAGTTCACACTACAGTGAAAATCCAGTGACAGAAGAGATAGTCGCATCGTACTGTAATTGTGGACGTAGCAGTTGAAAAGTTGCCGATTTCGGTTTCCACGTTTCAGCTGAGATGCGGTCGCCTGCATTTTTGGGAAACGTCGAATGTTAGAGTCGTCGTTCCATACCGAATGGGCAGATGTGAGAACAGCTCGAAGGCGTGAATATTCATGGCGTGAGGTTATGGGGGGATCGAATACATGACAGATACTCTTCCACTCGAGATCCCTTTTTACGCGGCTGAGAAAGAAGGTGAAGGACAAAATGTCTGCTCCTTTTCATTCGTTTGCAACTGATTCGTTTTCGAGTGAAAGACACGCGCCTCTACCGGTCTTTCCCCCTCTATTTTATTTATGAGAATAACGCGACGAAACGTTAGATTCTATTTGCAATGAAAGTCGACGCTGTGGGGTGAGCCGGCTCCGTTTCTGTAACCCCTATGACGTTCCTTCAAATCAGTGTCTCTCTAACATGAGAAAGACTTTGTATTTTTTTTTTTTTAAACATAAAAAATTTATCGCAACATTCCTTGAATTCTTGGATTAGCATCGGAATTAATTAGTCTCTTAAATTTTTAAAAGAATTCATAACACTTGCGTACCATTGATTAATTTAATCTGTTTTCAATATCGATGCGTAGATTTCACACGTATGTGCACGTTGTTGCACGAGTTGATCTGTCTTATCTGTGATTCGGAGTTTTGAATTTTTACGAATAAATTATGATCAATCGTGAATTTGCGACAAGCAATGACAATATACCGACTCTCCTCTTTTTATTTTCTAACATAGATTAATAAACGCGAAAAAAATTTTATTTTATTCATACATGAACACAGTCGAAATTTGAAGTGAGTTCATGAGTATGTTTGTTACGTTGTGTTATCGCAAACGTTTTTATGAAATACGACTGATATGGACTTCCAGTGTCTCCTTCAAATTTCTGAATAATTCACTAGATAATTGAATTCAAATTAATTTTAATACTCGAAATTAGTAGGAATAATTATTCGATCGCTATTAAATGCAATCAAAAGATTACATGTATCGAAGTTGATTTTTTAAAAAAATCAATTGTTCGTTGACCTAATCTTTCTACCAATTTATCTGAAACTATTGCAAGTACTTGAACTATTTTTTTTTTAATTTGTTATAACAATTTTAAGAATTTTACATCATAAAGAATCAATAAATATAAAATTATTCATTCCACAATATTTTTCACATGAATCTAATGATAGACGATTATTTAACAGCTTCAAGTTCATATGCTAACTTTTCGGTCGCAGCTACTCCGAAATGATACAGTTTGACGAATCGTCATTAAAAATGCAAATAACACTTTTAAACCTACGTAAATTTAGAATGATGCATTCAGACATTAATTGGGATCAATCCTCGTGACAATTAGTCGATTTAACTTATTCCGAGTTACTCTGAGATGTTTTTTGTCGTTGCAAGGAAAAAAAAAGTCGCTAACTATTGATAACTACTAATTCCCTTTAAAATTCAGCATTTTTTCTGATTTTAAATCGGAGCTAATTGTTGAGAGCGTGAAATTTATTGTTCGTTTATTTTTCCACTATCGATATCTGTAGTGTAACGCGCATTACGTGTTTCAGTTGCCAATAACGTAGTTTATTAAAAATATATTAAGTAACGATTCGTCCTCGAGGTAATAAAATATTTATCGTGATAAAATAACGAAGAAACTGCATACGAAGCGGTCAGGATAATTACTTATCGCTTATGAAACGTCCCCGCGAGGTACTTTAGTTGTTCATTTAAAGTACAGCATTGAACATTGTTAGTCCGCCGCTTTCTTCACTCTTAAGTAAATAAATTTAATTTATTATAATTTCAATTTATTAAATTAAATAAATTGCTATCAAGTAAATCGTAGAATACTCGTGCATTAACCGCGAGTATCGCGAAGCAACATTTTTACTTTTATCAATTTAAAGTTCGAAAGTGTTGGGAAACGTTCTTTTCTCGGCTCCAGCCAGGAAACTATCTTTTTACGGCGTTAGAAGGAACGATTAATTCGATAACTAGATCACTCATGCATTAACCCGTCGGGAGCCTAGTAATTATGTGTAGAGTGTTGTAAACAAGGGTAATTTCATAATTGACAAGCCCACGCGGCAGTTGTTAACTAATTGTAACTGGGGAACCAAGGGCATCGGGCGCCGATCATTTTTAAGATAGGCCGATTCCACGGAATGCTGCGAATACGGATTTCCACTTAGCTTATTGCTTGCTATAAATTTACTCTCGCGATCAATTTCGGAATCTACAGTGGCATTTGCAAGTGATAGTCACCGATTAAGATCCTCGTAGCTTCTCTCGCAGGTTCTTCAGTTTTCAGGCCACGTATTTCAGAACTTTCGGCCGGTTAGTCACGTTTCCGGAAAAATAAGATTTCTCAGCGATTGATTTATAAGATAAATTAACTTCTATTGCAAATCGACGAATCTAACAGCGTTGATAAATCTGTGAATTTGCACAAAGAGTCATTATGCAACTTCGAACTTTTTTTGACTACACGATATAAAACAGCTGTCGATCATTATCATACCGATAAAAATAGAAACAAGTCTTCTACGATAAAGGCCTTTGAAGAAATGAAACTTCACGTTCACGATTGTAAGTCAATTGCTAATAGAGAATTTCAATTTAAAGGTGAGTCGATAAATCGGCGAAATCGCGGCGAAGCGGAAGCAAATACAGGCGAATAGCTTCCCCCCCCTCCCCCCGATCGTCTGCACGATCCAAAAATCGTTTAGCTCGCCGATTTCTAGACCGTTGCCAAAGCCGCCGATCGTCGTCAATTACATCGTCGGCGGTGGAGGAAGTTCGTAAAAGTATCGTTGGTATAAGAAGAGGAGGACGTTGAAAGGAAAAATGGCGCACGAAAGAGGCATAAACGGCGATACCGATTCCGAGACGGTGGAACTGAATCCACTGAGAAGGACCAGGTTCCACGTGAATAGAGTGGACAGTCTGGAAGGTCGTGCCAGTCTTCTTGGCGAACAAGAAACGAAAAAGTCCCTCAGGCACATGACGAGGGAAGCACTCCCCAGGCTGGATAATTATAGAAACATTATGAGTATTCAAGCTGCTCATAGACCGTCTTTGGACGAGCTTCACAATCCCACTCTGCTTAACAAGGTAAGGATGATGATACTTGACCGTTAATAGGACCGCTGTTTCTTTGTCTTATAATGCGTCGGTAGTTGTGTTCATTATGATCACGACGATGTGCGATGTTACGCACTTGGCGTTCTCTCCTTCGTTGTTTTCTTTCGAGCATCCGACACGTGTCTTTAGAAGGTGGTGATTTTCCTCTGTTTCATTTCGATGTCATGCTCTGACAGACGGAGGAGTAACTCATTACTAACTCATTACTATAACTCATTATTTACTGTTTAACGAATCGTAGGGAAGTTGTTGTTTGTACAAGATTTTCATAATCGTCTCTCTCTCGGCCGTTAGGGTGAGATCAATTTAACTAGGTAGGTAGGTAGAATTCGAACTGATGTCATTTTTACGTAACGTTGCTCGCATTGCGAAATAACAATTACATCGACAAATCAACTTGTAGCTTGTCGGTGACTCAGTGCGTTTAAACGCTTTGTTTGGAGCCGAAATTTTTAGGCCTCTGGCAACTGGCAAAGTCGTGGAATACTACAATCAATGAGACCCCGTGGAAAAAGACTGTGGGTCACTCGAAAGTCTCCCCTTCGAAATCAAATCAACGTTCATCGAAGAACTTTCAAAGTGTATACATACGTATACACTAGCTCACAAAAGTGTTCAAACGTTTATCAGAAAATTTTGGATAATTTTAAATTAAAATTTTTATTCATATATTACCTGTGTGCATGAAACATTTTATGAAATTTTATTAACACGAATTGTCTGATTACACTGACAAAAACCTGAAACCAATTTGGAAATGTACGAACAAGTTAAAAGCCCACTATAAACATACATGATAAAAAATTAGTATCTATGTAGTATGAATAGCTGCCTTGATCATACTTTACGATTTTTTTCTGAAATGTATGTTTGCAATTCTACATTCCCAGTAGGGAATTTTCACCATAACACAAACAACGCATACAATACGTTCGAAATATATAATATGTTTCCACAAGCATTTAAACACTTTTCTGAGACCCTGTGTGCTCACTGTTTCAGCACCACAGAATATCTTCCTGATTGAAATTAGTGATACGATGATGTCGACGGCCAATGATACATGCACGAGCACATGCACGACGATATTGTACGGTGTACATTGACATTCACCCATTTCTTAGCTGGCTTCGTCCCTTATCTACGACCCTCTCTCGTCAACTAACTCCGATCTAAAATTAACCGAGTGTAGTAAACATGGTCGAGTACACGCGTTCGCGAGTACTCGACATCATCAGTCAGATCCATATGTTTCTTGATGCAAACGCGCATGCACGCATCAACGATTGAGCCATTTGTGAGAAAAGAAAAGAAAAGCTATCGAGCGATTTTTCAAGGTCCTAGATCGCTGGAAGGAAAAAGGGGGAGGAGAAGAATCGGAATGACGTTTATGCCGATTTATGAAAAGTCAATATTGAACGTACGTCTGACTTTTTATTGCTAGCTGCTGAATCTGTGTACTCTTTGAGTCATTATTGCGGCACTTCCCGCTTCGGGAACAAGAGCAAGTTAATGGAAGTGGTGTAATATTTATCAAATATAATATATATTTATATATGTATTATATATATTATCGAATATAATCAAAGTTTACTTTGTATCGGAAACGGCGATAATATTACTCTTTTCTCTCTCTTTCAATAATCAGGATACAGTTGGTGGTCTATAAATATTTTGACATGTACACATTGCTTGGCATGATATCGAACCGACATATATGTACATGTCGTAAGAAAATCAATTATCTACAGAGTTTACAATTTTTTGTATTTTCTGTTTGCTCTTTAACATCTAACAAGTTGTTTGTGATTGAAGAAAGTGATATATAATCATGTCTTATTTACATGGTACACTCTACTCGCTTCGTTAAGTATCATTTTTTCCTTAACCGTGTTCTTCTTTCACCGATAAATTATAAGATATATATTTGCAACATGGTGAGAAACAACCGTGACGTCGCGTACCTTTCGAAGAATCTACGATCGGTATGAATACGTTCTTTCAGAACACCGTTCGCCGTTACTGCTTATGCTTGAACCAGTATTGTATCAAGTGAATTTAAACGAATCTGATTTAATACTTAACGACTAAATAAGAAGCAGCGCGATGTAAATATACCAAGTTCTACGAAGTACTCCTCGTACTCCTAGAAACGACAGGGTTTCTTAATTGTACATTCTATTGTGCAAGTTGTATCGTCTGAAAATATCACGAATTGAAACTCTCCCTCTTCTCCCTCTCTCGATTAAATCCCTGAAATCACACGACAGTTACAAGTTTTCACGTTCCTGACCGTAGAATGTTAACAGTGAAATTGTGATGATAGGACGATATCGAGCCAGCAAGATTTTTATCAACAATAAGTCTCATTGGCACGTTTAGCTAAATATAAGCGCAGCTAAACTGATTGCCACGACGAAATATGATATGTCCGGCATAACCATAGGACCGTAACGACTTAAATCCATCATGCAGATTGCCCCTGACACGGGGTTAACTACAATTCAACCTAAATAAATTTCGGATACAATCGTGTTCGCGCGATGATCGCCCTGATCGCAATCGGATCGATTAGGGCTAGTCAGACGTTTAAATGGAACCTCACGTTTCGCGGATAACTCGAGGAAATTGAAGTTCGCGTTCGAAGAGAAAGGAAGAGAAAGGGGAGCGTTTTTTTTGTACGTGACAGAACGAAAACTTTCCAACGAAGACAGAGTAAGAAAAAGAATGTCGGAGTACAATGTAAGAGTTGAGAGAAAGCGTGTTGCACAGTGCACAAGTTATCTAGATTGGTCATTCTGGCTAATGTCAACAGATGGAAACTAAAACGTCAGAAAATTTTTTTTTCATTTAATTGTATTATACATAAAGTTTTTAATGATTTTTCTGTATATTTGTTTTACTTGTAGCAAGTGAAGTAAAAACTGACTGCCTAAATGCGTTTCTCACGAGGATTTTAAGATCAAGAACGATCGGCAAACATTGGCGCAATTCTTATTTTTAGGACATCGATCCGCGCGAAGCCAAACGAACTTCCGAATCGCGAATCTCTCGCGAATCGACAGAACTGAGAATTAGCAACGCAAGTCTTTTACAAAGCAGCGCGAAAGTTATTATCGGTGATCGACACTGGTAAACGTGTACGAACGAACGTTGCATTCGTACATACGTACGTCTCTTTCGCGGGGGATCGATTACGCGATCCATCCCACGAAATCTTAGAAATCGCGTGAAGGAACGCAGACGATCTCGCGGTGATTCGAAGCGGGTTAAAGCAGAGAGAGCCCCCCACGTTCGGCCGAACAATTAAAGCTTAAAGCATCGCTTGAAGTGAATCGCAAATGCCACGAGGCTGTTTCATCCGCTACGCAACGCTCCGGCAAATTGCACCGTTTATTCGAGAAATTAATATCTTTGTGCAAGCGCGACGGCACTTTTGTCTCAATACGAGGCATCAATCTACTTTACCTCTCGTATGTGTATCTATGTTTACTTTCATTGCATGCTTCGTTTGTCTGCTGTTTGTCTTCATCCTTGGTTCTTTGAAGAACTTGCTCGTCGTATCCATCGACGTGCCAAAGATTTTGTTCGATTGGATCGATCGTATCGCAACAGCGAGGAGAGACCAAACGGAGAAGAAAATTGAGATATCACTCGCGAATCCAAATTGTGTGCCACGCATGAGTTAATGATGACGGTCGATAGGACCAGTAAAACGCGTGCTCCGAATACATTACGAGTCGAGGGATAAGCGTTCGTTATTATTTGACTATTACACCACGTATCGTACGGACGGTGTCAGTATGAAAGAGTGTGTATGCGGCCAGTAGGCGAGAAGCGAGTGTTTCTTCTCTCCTCTTTCTTTTTCTTTTTTTTTCTTTCTTTCGATGCAACGCGTAATTCACTTACACGCGTCGCAAGTACTTACGTGCATGATCTATAACAATGAACAGAGAGAGAGAGAGAAAGAGAGAAAGAGACTGTGCGTCTTCGTAATGTGCTCGTTTGAAGAAGAGAAAGACCAGGCGTTTCTCGTCGCACAACTTCAAGGTATGGCAATCGAATGAAAGTGCAGTAACATTCGAAAACGAGACATTGAAGAAATTTTCTGTCGTTAATCAAAAAATTGTGACGTGAAAAAAGGAAAAAAGAAATTGTCGCATGTATATGTTGGATTAGGTTAAACGATGCGAGCATATTTTTTTTTTAAAAGATCAAAATTACTGAAATTCAAAGTCTCGTTGAATTCCGTAGTTCGAATCTCGACGTTAGAAAACTGAGAGTTCGAGAATTGGAAATTTTATTCGAATCGTGCGTGGAATTTTATTTGGCAGTATTTTTTTTCTTTCAAGCCTCGTGTCAGAGTAGTTGAATTTATTTGATCAATTTGAGGAACATTCTTGCCACGTTTATTACGAAGGGTAATAATCGCCGCTGGATTGGCTCCGTGCAGATGCGGTAAGAATAATTTTACAATTATACCGGACTCCAAGGCACGATATTCGAGGATATAACGGGAAATAATGGGATGAAATAATCGTCTCTCTAAGAGTTACAAGCTAGTTGAGCATGCTCGCAAGAAGGTATCCTTGAACCGCGGATATTCGTGCTACTATTCTCCAAATAAACTTTTGGCAGTTGGAAAAAAAGATCATCGCGTTAGCCAGAGGAAATTGTAATAAACTATCAACTAAAGTGAGATCTAGGCAACCAACAATGCAGAAAGTATTTCACTTTCGTATTCCAAATCCCCAGTGCTTCTCTACTCGTTGGCAAATCATGATATCAGCGAGGGCATAATTCGGTTAGTGTTTACACAAGTGATGCGTTTCTAGAGCTTCCGCAAACGTTTGTTGGTTCGGATCCGTACGTATTTAGAGAGACGGATGTTCTTTAAGCTTCGTTTGATTTTCATGCACTGTTCGACACCGAAGAGTTTATACCAACGAACTAACGTTCGCTCGACGGATTCGACTTCGTGACAATTTCTGTTGATTTAGGCTTTCAGTCTTCTAATTTCGTCTATCGCGTTTATTACGCCACACAGATATCGTCAGATATCGTGTTATTATTATTATTATTATTAATATAATTTTAATTCGCGAACGAACAAAACACCTGTTCGCTGATTAAGCGTAATCGTCCATATCCCCATAAGCTGGATTCCTAAAAATGTATTCTCAACATTGGGCGACATGTAACGTATGACATGTGAGGCATTGTTACGTAAATCGTTAGTCTTCATTGGTCGACTGGCGACCCTTCCTCTAGACGAATCACCTTCAATGCCGATAACCACCTCTAAATCTCAATTTACGCGTAACGCTCACGTACGGAGATCTACGAATCTCTCGGCAAATTCAGCCGAGCCTGTTTTAATTTCGTCAATTAAACGCTGACGCCTGTTCGAACAGAGCCGGAGAAACGAAAGTGAAGCAAAACAGCGTTCGTCATCGTGGAAACTCGTCCAGTCATCGACCAGTGTGCGGAACGACGATTTAACTTGAACTTGAATGAAGTAGATAACTAGTAATTGTAGCAACGTCGTTGCTGTACTTCTGCATCGCTTTAAATCCGATAGAAACGACGGATTTAAAAATCGACTTTGAACTGATGTTTCGCCTTACTGTCCTAGAGCTCAGGATCGCATACGTTGCCGATCACGCACGTGAAGCCGCCGACTTCCGGTATCAAGTTCGGATGGATTCAAGGAGTCTTGTTGAGATGTCTTCTCAATATTTGGGGGGTGATGCTGTTTCTACGACTCTCTTGGGTCGTAGCACAAGCTGGCATAGGTAATGAATTTTACAGAAAGAGACGACAACGTGTCTCGTAGATCCGATGGTTACCATTATTGCACCATTGTCTTCTGCACTTTTTTTAGGGGAAGCTATTTTATTGATTTTAACAACGACAGCTGTGACCACGATAACATCATTGTCGATGTCGGCGATTAGCACAAATGGGCTCATTAAAGGAGGTAATTATCAGCGAATGCGTCAACGCATCGTCGATTCGAACTTACTATTACTTCTTTTTTTTTTTTTTTTTTTCAAGAATTTGCGCGTCCATGTCGATTTACACGACCTTTAAGTTTCTATTGTTATTGTTCTGCCGTTCAGCCGATGAGATTAATTACTTCCCGCAGGTGGCACCTATTACATGATTTCCAGATCACTCGGACCGGAGTTCGGTGGATCTATAGGACTTATATTTTCTTTGGCAAACGCAGTCGCCTGTTCGATGTACGTTGTTGGATTTTGCGAAAGCATGGTCGACTGTTTGAAGGCGAATGGGATTTGTATCGTTGATTGTGACAATACGGACATCAGAATTATTGGTCGGTATAAGAGATCGTTTCGCACGATCTTTTCACATGAACAGAATCTCTTACGCGTTTCCTTTCCTCACACAGGCTGTATCACGATAGTTTTGTTACTCTTGATCGTTATGATCGGTTTGGAATGGGAGGCAAAGGCTCAGATTGGTTTGCTGGTTATTTTACTCTTCGCCATCGCCGATTTCATGATTGGCACCTTTATTGGGCCTAAGGATGATCAGGAACGAGCTAAAGGTTTTATAGGATACAACGGTAATACCTGCGATAGTAATTTTTGTTCAAGAGACAGTAAATTGTTAATTACGATGGCAAGTAAAATTTTTTTTAAATCTTACGTCCACAGGTGATCTGTTCAAAGAGAACTTTCATTCAGACTACAGATATAGCGAGGGGGTGGAGCATAATTTTTTTTCAGTCTTGGCTATTTTCTTTCCTGCGGCTACAGGTATCCTGGCAGGTGCGAATATATCCGGTGATTTGAAGGTGATTCAGTCCTTTCCTTTACAGGGAACATTCTCTAATGTTTTAACCGTTAAGATTCCATTAATCAACCTTTCGGATTTAAGTCATCATATTTCATTGTTAACGTAACGACGTGTCATTTGTCTCAAAATCAATAATTCTCTTTTAATTGCAGCACTAACGACGAACGTAGATTTATTTGTAATCTATGTGGAGAATTTCTGTCTTTAATAGGATCCACAAACAGCTATTCCCAAAGGGACACTGTTGGCTATTCTTTTAACAACTACGTCTTACATATTTATGGCGTTTATGGTGGGAGGCGCAGTTGTGAGAGATGCGTCTGGCGATATTGACGATCTGTGGAACATTTTCAATAGTTCATATACCAGCTTATCGATCTTAAGCACGACTAACGAAACAACCGAGTCCCCAATTGCTACTGTAAACACCAGCGAAATAGTATGGAGCATGTATGGCACGAAATTTAATTGTACAGGGAATTGTCCCTATGGTAGCCACAATAGTTTTCAGGTATTCCTTCTAAATGTTTGCAAGCGATGCAAATGGATTATTCAATTTTTATGCTGACAATTCTGTATGAATGTTTCAGGTGATTGAATTGGTTTCTGCGTTTGGACCATTTATTTATGCTGGATGCTTTGCAGCTACTTTATCAAGTGCCTTAGCATCACTTGTTTCCGCACCTAAAGTATTTCAGGCACTTTGTCTTGATAAATTGTATCCTGGAATAGAATGGTTCAGCGGTGACAAAAATAAAGAACCAATTCGCGGTTACTTTCTCACATTTATAATCGCTGTTGGTTTCATTTTAATCGGTTAGCGTTACACTTTCTTATTTTGAATAAATAAAAATAAATCATTCACTATTGTTAATTGTCGTAATTGGAATAAAAAAATTCACTTTTAGGAGAATTGAATGCCATTGCTCCCTTGATCTCAAATTTCTTTCTAGCTGCCTATACTCTCATTAACTTTAGCACGTTTCATGCTTCGTTGGCTAAACCAATCGGTTGGAGACCAACGTTTAAGGTAAACTTTGCATTAAGTTATTTTCTTAACGAGAAATGATGGTATGATTTTCTATATATTTTTTTTTATTCTAGTATTACAACATGTGGCTAAGTCTTGCTGGTTCTATTCTCTGTGTTTCTGTGATGTTCTTGATCTCATGGTGGACAGCGTTGATCACATTATCTGTAGTTTTAGCGCTTTATTTAGTAGTTTCGTACAGAAAGCCAGGTAATATTTTATAAGCATTTAATGATATGATAATGTCACATAATATCACATGACATAAAAATTATTTTGCAGATGTAAATTGGGGTTCTACGACACAAGCTCAAACATATAATAACGCCTTAAACGCTGTCCAACAATTAGATAGAGTTGAAGAACATGTTAAGAACTACAGACCTCAATTGTTGGTACTCAGTGGCATTCCAAATTCAAGATCAGCGCTCATTGACTTTGCACATCATATTACTAAAAATAATAGCTTATTTATTTGTGGGCACATTATCGAGGTATTTTTTTTTTGGTGAAAAATATACATCTTTTATATAAATGTTTAATACATTTTCCTGTATTTTAGACACCAATATCATATAAAACACGCAACTCTATGATCGCGAACTGCACTTCCTGGCTTAGAGCGAATAAAATTAAGGCATTTTATTCATTGGTGGATGGTGCAAATTTTCAAGATGGTACTACTTCTCTTTTGCAAGCCTCTGGCTTGGGAAAGATGAGGCCCAATATTTTGTTGATGGGCTATAAACAAGACTGGGCAACTTGTCCTCGAGAAAATTTGAACATGTACTTTAATGTAATGCAGTAGGTATTTTACAATTATGATATTATAATTAAAGGAAAAGAAGCTTTCATGAAAACATTTTCTTTACGTAGCAAAGCTTTGGATATGCATATAGCAGTAGCACTTCTTCGGATAAGCGAGGGTTTAGATTGTAGCACAGTTGTAGGAGATGCTGAAGAACAAAAAAAAAATACGCAAACAATTCCAGGAAATCAAAGTTTCTCTCAACTTAGCCAAGGTTTGAAAGAATATTTAAAAATCATGTTTTCATAAACATTGAATTTTTATTATAATCATACTTCTTAAATTAATATTAATTAATTCTGCAGCTAGTAGCACGTCCGACATTTCTATTCCCGGAAGTCCGGCTCCAAGAAGATCTAAAGTAATTAATGAATATCCTAATCCAACCGCGGACGATCAACCGGAAAATCGACAGAATCTACCTGTAGCGAAAGATATACTTAACACCGTAACAAAATTCCAACGTAAACAAAAAAAGGGTACAATCGATGTATGGTGGTTGTATGATGATGGTGGTTTAACTCTTTTGCTACCTTACATAATTAGTACAAGACGTAATTGGTCTAATAGTAAACTAAGAGTTTTTGCCCTTGCTAATAAAAATTCAGAGCTCGAATATGAACAAAGAAAGTAAGTACGTAATATGTATTTCTACAGATAAAAAGATTAAAAGGAATTTATTAATATTGTTATTGTTTTATTGTTAGCATGGCAAGTCTTTTGTCGAAATTCAGAATAGATTATTCCGCATTGAAAGTGATACCCGATATTTCAAAACCAGCACAAGATACTACTAAAAATTTCTTTAATACTCTAATAGTAAATTTCCAAGAAACCGAAAATACAAAATCAGATGATGGTATTGTTATGTCAGTTATACGCGCATTTCAATTACAATTACAGAAATGCTGGAAAATTCATAAAAATCGATTTATTTTCAGGTGTCATTAAAGATTCTGAATTGATTGCTATGCAAGAGAAAACAAATAGGCATTTACGTTTAAGAGAATTATTACTTGAAAATTCGATGGATGCTAATTTAGTAGTTATGTAAGTCAATGTAATAAATAAAATTACTTTTCTAATGTCCTCTTTTTATACTCTGAAATTATTTTTATTTTATTCTATTCTTCTTTCAGGACATTGCCAATGCCTCGTAAAGGTGCTGTATCAGCAGCTCTTTATATGGCCTGGCTTGAAACTTTAACTCGTGATATGCCACCATTTTTACTTGTCCGAGGCAATCATACATCTGTTTTAACTTTTTACTCTTAATAATGAGAAACAAGTAAGAAGACTTATGCGTTATGACATTAATAATTATTAAAATTAAAGTTTTACTTAAACATCTTACATACGCATACAAATGAATTGATAAAAACGAGAGATAGAACTGCCGGGGAACAAACGATATAAGGCCTTTATACTGAAAATGGCACATGCTTATATTTACATGTGCATTTATTAAGGATCAATTTCTCAATATATTCGAATACAATGAATGTAGCAAGACTATATTATTTTTTAAATAATACATTTTCTACGATAATTGTTCCTAAATTTTGAAATGTTTTCCATCCATCAATTGTAAAAAAGTAACTGCATCTTTATAAATACTTAAAATAAACAACATTATTGTAAATTATACAATCACCAATAACATGTTTTACATGCATATTTAATTACAATTATTCAAAATTTTAATTATATATATATATAAAATGTCTATATATATATATAGACATTATGGTTAACTTATTTACTTAAAAAACAATTGACAATCGTTGTATAGAATATTTCAAATAATTATGAGTGAATATAAATTTTTAAAATAAAAATTTGAGAAAAAATACTAGTCCTAGGTTTAGCATTAAAACTGAAGTAGCAGGAATTATACTATGTCGCTCCTAATAAATCATCGCAAATATTTTGTAAGAATATATTTAAAATAAATCTACTATTTTATTAAACGAACTAGTAGTGAATATATTCACATATATTCTTTCATTCACTTGGGTAGGTCAATTAATTAGAACCAGACTATAACATCTAGCATATATTTTTTATTTTGTTTACAACTTTGTAGTCTTATACACTGGAAAATTTTTGAAGAAATATACAGACTGATACTAAATTTAATATTACAATGTGTAAAGCATTCGTTGTGAAATTGTCTTCAAATTAAAAATTTACATAATCATAATAAAAAAAGATATGAAGAATTGCAAAAACAAAAAAAAAGTTTAATACAGATTAACGTGAAAACATGCATATCAAAATATATAAAAGTATAATAAACTTATTTTAATATTGTCATGACTTTTAAAGAATATCAAGAAATTATATTATAGTACTGTAAATAGTATTAATATTCTACAGTTGTAAATCCGCCAAAACAGTTTAAGCTTGTTGCAATATGTATTGTGTATATATGAAACTTGTTCTTATACAGTAATTTTACTTCTGTTCAGTAGACTCTTAACCATGTAACTTCGCTATAATGTGAATCAGCACATTAACTCTTAACTATCAGTGCTTTTATACATCATTAACTTTGTAGTATATAATTGAATAGAAGAATTCTATTTGAATAGTTAGGTGAACACTTTTTATAGACTAGTAGCAAATGCATTCAAAGGTATTAGAATACTGATGATTGATTTTTAATAACTGATTTTTAACAAAATATAAAAAGTAGAAGATACAGTCTATTTATTATAATTTTATTTTGTTTTTATGATTTTGTTCTTTTTGTGCTATATCAGAACTTCATTTTGATTTACATGTATAATTTATAAATCAATTTTTTTTTAAATATTTTTAGTCTTTGTAAAAAAGAAATTTTGTGCAATATAAATTACTATATTTTGATATTTAATTTGTTGTAGGAGTTCATGTATAAGTTCATTGTATATTATTAAAATATAAAATAATAATTAGGAAACAATCATAAAATATGCTTGAAATCATAAAAATATAAAATATATGAATTTATAAATGCTGCCATAATAAAGCTAAAAACGGTTACGGAAAGATAAACATTATATAAATGGCAAGATAAAAATTATGACTTATTAGATAAATAAAATCTCAATATATTATCTCTAATGTAAATACGTTAAAATCAAATATATTAATTTGCTTAATTATAAAATCTCTTTTATATTAAGATAATCTTTTTTTTATAAAGCAATTATAAAATAATCTTTTCTGTTCATTAAAGTAGTTATTAAAGTTTTGGAACGACGTACGTGCTACGTCAATATTATAGTTTTTTGCACAGCATTTTGGTAATATTTCTTATCAGAAATATTTAAATTCTTGATTTTATGATTCACATCAATATATGATCCTAGCAATTTAACACATTTGCTAGGTTATCATCGATTCCTGGTCTCCATTTCTTAGTTTAAATACTGCGAATATGTCTCGGTCTACGCACCAATAAACAACAAGAAGTTAAACCAGAACTGACCTTTGCTAATTCAGACATGCGTAAAGATCTGGTTGGAAATTCAATTTTTTCTGCAAAAACTTTACTTGATTGTGGAATTTCATCTTCTGATCGGTGAATTAAAGTTCCATTCACATAAAGTACGTTGGCTGCAGCATCTTCAGGCACAGTTAATGTCTGGTAACTATAAGTTGCTTCTCTCTCAATTCTCTGCATTATAAACAATGTGTATGAATATATGTATAAATAAATGTAAAAAATAATGATATTTAAATTACAAGTAAATACCTTTAAAACTTCTTGAGATTCTTTGCCAGCACCTACACAAATAATATCTGGACCAGCCATTGTAACTAAACCTTTGAGACGTTTGGATTCAGCAACCTATAAACAACAATTAAATAAAAATACAAATATTTTCAATATAAAAAATTTATGAATTGTAATCATAAATGCAACAATATACAAATTATTAACCTTTTCTTTATATATACCTAATATTCATATTATTTCATATATAAATGATCAAAGAATTATACAACAAAATAGATATTTAGATGACTTAAGCATCATTTCCATTAGCCAGCTTTTGTAATAAACACAATACATGAACTAAGAAGTAAAAAATACTGATATATATATATATATATATATATATATATATATATATATATACTGATATATAAATACTGATATATATATATATATATATATATAGGGACTGTCATTGCTAATTTGAGCATCTTAAATATCTCATTTATTTTTTATAGTGGGAAAAAACCATCGAAATTTTTTAAATTGGATTGTATGTTTTCCTTATTGTGTCATAGTATGATCAAGATGAATTCAATGCCCCAGAGAAAAAAATTTAGACGTATAAGATCTAATTAACATGCAGGTCATCAAATATTTGATTCATATCTGATCTAACATAAATTGTTGATCTAAAGCTTAACATTAAAGATCTAATGTTTGATATAAAAAATTAGCAAGATATTTAATATAATCAAATTAGATGGGATATCTTATATGTAATTTCTCTGTAGCATTGTATACGAAAAATAATCAAGTAAAATTAACAAAATTACTAATTTTGATTTATGAATTCAATGTGCATTGTAAGAGCAATAAATAATGTAACTTCAATCAATTATGAAATTTTCATAATTGTAGATATTTCTTTATATGTATATTTTTATATATATATATCTGATTGAAGTTGCACTGTATAAAATTTTGCAATATGACAAATTTATGCAAAGAAATATGAAACGTGCGAGAGTGAAATGATCTCGTGTATCAGTGTATATGTGTCTCATGTGCAAAATTGCACCAAGCCATAACTCACATTCTATATAAAACTCCATCTGAAAGCATTCTGTTAAAAATCTGTAATGAATAATTGTAAAAAATATAATTTGTTGAAATCGTGCAAAATTGTGTTTCTAAATTGTGAGATTTTTTTCAATATAATATGCAAAAGAGAGTCAGTCTAATACACCCAAACCTGAATTGGGGCTGAGGTAAGACTCTCCACTATCATCTCTTCACCACCATCACCCACCTTAAATGAATACCAGAAAAGTGAGTTGTTTGATCTAAATCTTCATTTTGATCAGTCATATTGTATAACCTATACGTGTGTGAGTATCTATAGACTTATATAATAACATGATTTATAGATATGAATATTAAAATACGCTTTAAATAAGACTTTAATATAAATGGTAACATTTGTTATTTTAATTAAAAACGTATGATTCATAACCAACTAGTAACATAGACTATAAATTATTAAATTATCTAGGATGCAATTACCCATATATTATCACATGATTTCATTAAACTAATTTTTCACATATAATAAAAATTATATTATGTAAATACTAAAAACAAAAAAAGTTCTATTATGATTACAATACACATGTTTTAATTTTTAATGTTAATACTCATTAACGATACATATTATGTTATAGAACAAAAATATTGAGAAATATTAAAGTTCCAATATGCAAAAAACATTGATTTCTTCTTATTTTGAGATATTTGACAAAAATAATTCATGCAGTATTGTATATTCTTAGAATAAACATAGATAGAAATAGATTTATGTAAAATAGAAAACTGAAAGATTAGTACATATAGTACATATTAAAAAGCACAGAATTATATAAATTATAACAAATACTGAATCTAACTTTTAATAATTGACTAACCTTAATAGGTACACACGGATATTCTGGGAAAGCTGCTGCGACTGCTCTTGCACCTGCTTCATTTGTATAATGAGACAATCCAACAAAAAATTCACGACCTATAATAGTAACAATCAGTTGCCTCTGTTTAATAATACTTTTGTCTCTATTAACTTAATGTTGAAAATATAATTTACCAGTAAATAGAACATCTCCTCCATCCAGACGAGCATTTTTATCAGCTATCTCTATAAGTGGGATTTCTAACTCCTTTTTTAAAACAGCTCTAATTGTCTCAATCTGGAATTAGATCATCATTTTTTTAGTTACTCACTCATTGGAAACATTACACAACAACAATGTCAATACATCCAATAATACATTAAAACTATATTTTTATTATGCGAATATGAAGAAAATAATTGTTCAATCCATGTTTTCGTAAATTTGATACCTAATATATATATTGATATTTAGAATGACATTTACTAATTCAGATTTTTCTCTTAAACAATGTAAAAACGGATTAGATTAAAATGTTATTACTTCTCCAATATAATCATAATGCAACAAGAGAAAGTTCGTAAGAAATTTATAAATTAATGTATGATTTAAGAGATGTACCTCCTTTAGGCGCGATGGTTCATTGGGTCGAGCTATGAGTGCAATGCCATTACACACGACTGCAATATCTTCGACGAAAACACAGAGCGGTGAATTTTCATCCGGTGGCATTTCAACAACATCGATGTCGAGCTCTCGTAGAAGTTGAGCAAGTGCCAAATGCTGTGTTCTTGCTTCGTCTAACGTGACCTCGCCTCTTGTGCGAAGTGAAAGAGGAATTCTGCACAGAACTGCATGAGTATAACGGTGGAGAGGCATGGTGGAAGGACTCTTTTTGTCAAAGTTTATTTGAAACACGATTGTCTTGCTACTTCTCGTTTACGTAAAATTATAACACAACGATCAAGGAACGAGTTTGGTCTTCCTGCTAATTTTGTTGAAACGCCGAATGTTACGAACGTAGACTTTGACGTTTATGTAAAAACAACAGCGAGACAGTACTCTAAACGTTTACATTTGTAATATCACCAGATAGTTTTCGAGGGCAAATTAAAGTCTTCGTTTCCTATCGCGAAAGATTAGTTGAATGTATTAGGAATTTATTACAATTTATAAAAATAGAATAAATATCAATTAAATAATGATCAGATCATCTCAATTATCATTCTCATGGAATGAATTCCCGAAAATGATAGATTGGTAGTTCTGAGTGGAAGTGAATTGAAATATGCAGAGATATTGTGATTTGTCAAACATTTAAACGTAATTTAGAAGTGTTGTGATATGAGAATGATGTAAGAAAAAAAGATTTCATCTACAATGATTTCGCAAAATATGTGATAATTATGCGTTTTAAGTTTGTAAGAACGTTATTAGTGCTTGCACTATTAGGTAATATTATTGTATGGCATAGAATATGGAGGTTATTCTCGGCGCAAAACACTTTGCGGTTGTTGACACCGAGCATCGTCACGCCTGATCCATCGCAAAAGTTTCATCGGCGATTATCTCGATTAGTAACTGTTGTTATACGGCAATTTGAAACCTTTGAAAATGATGTGACTTCTACTGTAGAGTCTGTGTTAACCTTTTTCCCTACTATACCAATTTTAATAGTAAGCAATGAATTACCATATCCCCCGCTGGAATTGGACTTTGCAAACGAGAGCATGCGAAACGTTAAACTAATAAATCTGCAACCGGAATTCAATAAATCTTACGATGAACGAAATCCGCTATTTTATATACGTACGAAGTACGTTTTATTTTTACCTGATGGTAGTAGACTTTCTACCAAGCAAATCATGCAAGTAAGTTTACTACCCTTTATTACATTATTGTAACTTTGTTCTTTTGTAATTGTCTTAATTAATTGAAAATGGACAATAGTCAGTAGTACATTAAATGAAAATTTTTTCAGGAAACTGTATCTCAAGCTACAAAATTAGGTGTAGTAAGTGTACCAGTAGGAAGTGTAACTTTAAATTGTGTCAATTTAGATGTAAAAGTAAGAGAATGGAGTCTCAAGTTTTCATATACAACAGGCAATGAATGTGACGGAATAAATGGAAAGCATGCTACAATGCTTGAGACAAAATTATTAAAGAAATTAACTGATCCATTCTTGTTACCTTTCACGGATGCATTATACATTCAAACAACTGCGTTGGGTGCAAAGGTTTGTATCTTTTGTATTTAATTATTTTTTTCAATTAGTTTTATATTAACCATAAAAACATTTTATTAATTTCATATATTTAAGGGCTTTACTTGTTACTTCTCTGTTCTTGTTTATAATTCAAATACTACAGTTTGTGGTGTTTGATATATAAACATATGTGTTAATAATAAGTAAAATTTATTCTAGTAGAATTTATTACATATTACCAGATTCATATGTTGTCGAATTGTCGTTTCAATGAAGGAAAATCATTATATAAAACTCAGCAATCCCTATGGAAAGTTCAACAGTTATATCAAAGTCGCGAACGGTCTATGTTTGAAAAATTGGGAATTAAAAAGGTTATAAGAGCTTCCAATTCTATAGAGTGGTATGGCTGTTCTAGAGAAAGTAATAGGTGTTTTGGATCAGTGGTGAATGGTATTCCATCTTATCTTTATCAAAATCGGTATACTCCACCTTGCTGCCTCTCAGGATTGAGAAAAGTCGCTCATCATGTTTTTGATAAATTAGAAGAAGTTGGTATCAGATTTTGGTTAGAAAGTGGCTCTTTACTTGGTGCTATGAGAAATGGTGATATCTTACCATGGGATCATGAAGTACAAATAGGAGTAAATCGTGATGATCTTGAGAGATCACCATGGTTAATTAAAGCCATGAATAAACCTATTGCTGACAATCATGGTTTTGTCTGGGAAAAGGCAACAGAAGGAGAATTTTTTAAAGTACAGTATTCAAAGGTAAACCATTTAACCGTAAACATACTTCCATTTTATGCAAGGAATGGCTCTATGGTTAAAGATGCATGGTTTTTAAACAATAAAGATTTTCCAGAGCAATTTCTTCATCCAATGTCAAGTATTGAGTTTGCTGGCAGACAAGTGCCATGCCCAAACAATATTAGGGATTTTTTAGAATTAAAATATTTTAGGGGTGTGATAGAAAATCCAGAACTCCCTGGTAAAATTTCTTTTCAAGAGTTTGTTCACGAAAAATTAATCTTCCATAGTAATTAAATTACATATGAAATTAGAAAAGTGATTTTTCCAAAATACATAATAAATTATATAATTCATAATTATCTTATCTACAAATATATTAAGGCTTTACAATCTTCTCTCATAATTTTAATCATCTGAATTAGTATATACTTCACAAAAGAATTGAATTAGAAATACATTATAGCATTTCCAAATGAGAAATATTATTTTCCAATATTTTATAAGATTGTGTAATTATATGCTGAACTAAGAATTACTAATTTGGCTAGAACTTTAGTGTGAGAACAGAAGGAAGCATTCTATAAAATATTCTTAAAAATGTAGATGTTATATATTTTCTAACATTTATAATAAATATATAGATACCAACTTAAATTTTAATTGTATTTAGATAATTACTTATTGATAAAAAATGTTTTAGTTCATTGAAGTGAATTGTCAGATATCACAAGTTCCTAAGAAAGTTACAATCTTTCTTGTAAAACGTTAATCTTTTGCATAATATTAAATCTCAGTATTAATTAAATTCTCAGTATTAATTATGGTATTAAATGTTTTATTTTTATTTTGTTTTATATAACAAATTAATGTGCCAAAGATGCAGAAGTTGTTTATTTTTATAGATAACATATTTTTTATATTTTTCTACATTATTTAATATAATTTTTTCAAGTTATTTTTGTTGAATTTTATATAGTTTTAAATTTAATGCTCACTGTAACTTTTTTTCATATATAATTTTTTTTTTTTGAAAAAATGATTGTTTCTTAATAATTTATTTGATATAAGAACAATTTATATGATATAAATATTTCTTTAATATTAAAAACGAAATGTAACAGACACTGTGATAGCCAGTGCTTACTATATTTGGAATATCAGAAAATAAGGTTTATGTAATAATAATACCTTGTATTAAGTTTCCAGAAAATTATGTATATTATTAAATTAAAGCTTTTTAAAAATATTAATCAAATTTTTGTTTATAAGAATATTACAGTTTCACTTGGACCATGTATATATATATTCCTTATAATATTAATTATTATTAAATGTGTAACTCAATATTTATACTTATACTCTCTTCATTATTATCTTTTTTAATATATATTAACATTAAATAACAATAAGTATTGTTACATATATATACAATTAATGTAAACTATTTCTGAAATTACTTATTCTTTAATAATAGATTTATTATGAAACTGTGTGGTATTGTTGATATTGTTGTGGTATGTATGGAATTGCAAAAATTTTAATAATTCTATTTACAGAAGAATGTATTAAAGTAGTTTCATAATCGTTAATAATTGCTTCTAGTCTAGAAGACATGTTATAGCAACTATAGATAGTAAGTTTAAATTTGTAAATCATTCTAAATTTAGTGCCAATTTGTTTATAAAGACATAGATATTAATATGTATTTTCTGTTATAGCAAATGTTAATAAAGTGTTGATGTTTACAAAAAATTAAAGAATATTATAATTTTTCATTATATTAGACAATAGTAATGATTATCATTATTACCTGTAATATTTGATTTTTATATCTAAATAGATTTTATTAAAAAAAATATATACAAATATTTCCGTAATTAAACATATGGCTTAATTAGGTTTCTACTCTTGTATCTTTTGGGGGTGGTAAAATAGCTGGTTCACGTACAAAACTTAATAATCTTTCTAATTTCATAATTTCTAATTCTCTGTGTGTCAAATGAAGTTGCTTCTTGGTTGGCTTTACTTTTAATCTGAGGTTTGGTGACAGCTTTAATGTATTTACTGTACCTCTATTCTCATAAAATATCAAAATATTACTATATTATTACATTATTCATTATTATTAAATGAAATTACAAAATAGTTACTTACTTATCATCACCTACTATAATAAATGGTAATTTATTGTTAAATGCGAGTCTAGTTAGTTTATATTTTTTTCTACTAACAATTTGTTGGCTGCATATTGGTCTGTATTTATTTATATTTAAGTCAAACACTGTAACTTTTCCATCATTTGAAACACAAGCTAATACTGTTGAACTATATGGTGCCCATTGAACATCTCCAATGGGAATACCAAGATCAAACATAAATAGGGGTTCCCTAAAATGGTTGTAGACATAAAAAAAAGTTTGAAAATTTAAAAAGTTTATATGTTTAATTGAAACTTACATCCTATCATCTTCCCATATTTTTATTCTCCAATCACCAGAACAACTTGCAAATATGCTAGAATTAAATTTATTAAATACTATCCGATAGACTGGCATATTGTGTGCTTCATTGTAAGTTCTCATATAAACACTACTATATGCTGTATTGCATTTATAGATTGTTCCTTCTTCTGTTCCTACCAGAAATATGTTTTGATCTGCAGGATGAAATGCTAGACATGTTCCACAACCTGATTATATTAAAATTTACTAGAACTTGTTAATATTAGAAAAAATACTAATAATATAAAATATTCTTACCTTTAAGGGTAATTATAGTACCATCTGGTCCAGGTATTGGTGGTCTGTCCAGAAAAAGGGTCATTACAGTTGTTAAAGCAAGGTCATTTTCACTTAATATCCAGTAATTTATTTTTCCATCAATGCTAACGCTGTAGAATGCTAAATTACCTTCCTCCGTGTCTGGTGCCCAGTGTATCTTGAATATTATATGTAATAAATATTATATTAATGGTATATTTTGAAATAGTTAAAACAAAGATGTGTTATTAAATACTTTAAATATTTTTATTTGTGATAAACAAACCTCCCACACAATACCTCCATGTTTTTGAACAACATCATTGCTTCTATATTGAGGTGCTGTTGGTGGCAACATAATATTATAAACAGCAACAGCACCATCCATAGTACCTTTATCATTAAAGAAATTGTATATTGATACTAGTATTATAATTAAAATCTATTAATATTTGTTTTTATTACCAATAACTAAAAGATGGGGATGTTGTTCATTAAAATCCAAACACATTACTGGAGACTCTGTTGGACAGATCCATTCTGGATATGATGGATTTTTTAAACTAAATAAACATACTGTTCCATTTGTTATCAAATTACTAAATGACACTGAAATGTTATACATATAAGTATTTATACATAATCAAATTTTTATATTTTTTACTAACTTGTTCCATATGAAACTGCAAATAAGTCATAATATCTACTATTGAAGCATAAATCTGTAACATCATGTTTTTTGGTTTTTTCATAATTAAATTTCCATAAAGGTAATAATGAACCTTCTCCAACTTTAAATTCATCACTTGGATCATCCCAATATCTATAGTCTAATAATATTTAGATAAATATTTTTCTAAATAAAGTATAAATTTTTGAAAATGATTGAATTAAAATATTAACCTTGAGCTATTTCATCAAAAATATTTTGGTTTATCATTCGTTCCAATGTCTTTGCAGCCTGTAACATTCTATACGTTAATGCTGTAGATTCTATTTGAGCTTTTTTCTTCACATCTTCCTTTTTGAGTTGTAGGACTGGAAGTCTTCTTTCTTTTTCTTTTTCACGTTGTTGTTGAGCAAAGTCTTCCTAAGATATATATTCATTCAGACATGTAGTTCATGTAATTTGATGTAAAATGATTTAGTTCAATACATGCCTGATACTCATCGAAAATTGTCCATTGAAAAACATGGGTATTAAATATCCCTGTTGGAGGTGGTATTGTTTGGGTACTCATTTCCTATAGATTAATATAGATGTAACTAAATAGATTTCAGTTCATAAAATCTAAGCAATTCCACACTTACTCTCATAGGATTAGTATATGTTAAGGCAGCCCTTTCACAAAAATTAAACTGATTTGGTATTTTTTTTGGTTTTACTTTTTCTATCTCTTCTTCATCTTCATGTTCATGTTCATGTTCTGGTTCTTTATGATCTTCTATTTCTTTTTCAAAATTTTAATTTTCATTTGAATATTTGAAAAGATGTAATTTTTTTTTCATTTTACCTTCTGGCTCTTCAATGTCTGCTTCTTCTTCCTCTTCTTCTTCTTCTTCTCTTTCTTCTTCATCATCATATACTATGGCTTCTTCAAAAGGAGTATCCACTGCAATGATATATTTAAATCTCACTTAATAAACTGTTAAATTAGTTGTAAATTTTGTAAATCATTTTTATTTATAGCATTTTACCAACAAGTCCTCCTGTCAATTGTATTTTAGCTTCTTCAGAATCTTTGTGTAATAATGATCCAGGTACATTTAAAACAGTCACTAAATGTGGCGGAGGAGGTAGTAATATGAAATTTTTTAATTTCCATGACCACTCCACTAAAGAATCTGGAACTCTTGTGTTATGTATAGTCAGTACTCTTGCAATTTCTTCTTGTAATTCCTAAATATTTTATTTTTAGAGAATTACAAACTTTTTAAAAATCTGATAACTGAAATATATAAATGTTTTAATAATGAAAAAGTGCACATACTGCTTCTGATAACTGTAATTGATCTTCTGGTTTTAAGAAAACCTTTCCTCTTAACCAATCCATATCACCACCACCCAGATCCACCCGGCTTTTTAAGAAGCTTATATGCTAATTATAAGTATTAGTTATTAAATGTATTAAAAATTGCATTATTAAAAGTTAAATGCATAAAATACTAACTCTTGGCAATTCTTTTGAAAGCTCTGTCACTTTAGAAGGAGTTCTCTTTGTTACTGATGGACGCATGATTGTTGGATTAAAAATGATTTAATATCCAACTACATATAAAAACATTACAAATTAATATAAGTATATTATGTTTATTGTTAAAGTAATCACTATTTTTCTTAGATATGTAGATATCTTTATTTCCACTTTTTAGATCTTTAGTTTTTTTTTCTAATAATGATGTGATTTTAATGTTTAATGTATAAAATGATATTTATTTAAATTCTTACAATTAAAATAATATTAAAATTTTTGAATCTATGAAAATTAGAATTTCGTTTATGTGTCGTATATTAATTAATTCGCTTTTATACTAGATGAATAGAAAACTGCTCTATTACACAGTAAACATTTATCAGAAAACTAAATAAAAACTAAACTGAAGTTTTTTGTATCTTTTATTCTTTTCAATAAATACAGAGAAAGGAGTTTTGGTTTCCTAGGAAACTTGTTATGCTATGACATTATTTATCTGTTTTAAGCAAATAATTCTGTCATAGCATATGATAACTTATGTAAATTATAGAACAAGATTGTATAAACTTTTAAAATTTTTTAAATTCAAATTTGTTGATTTATATATTATAAATTTAAAACTATATTTCAGTGTTGAATACATGCATAGATAAAGGAATATAATATATTATATAATATATTTAATTGTAAATCTTAGTTTGTTACATTATTTAGAGATAGAGTATTCATTTAATCATATAAGATTATTTTTTAAATAAGGACAATATTTGGTTATATAGAGAAATGTGGTTATATAGGAGAAAGAAAATCAATAATGGAGCATACCATAATAATGTAAGCATGCTTCCTACTAGATAAGTCAGAAAAGCTTATAAATATTTGTGAGTAGAAGTTTCCAGATTGTCTTTTATTAAGTATGATTTTACATAATAGAATTATGTATTGTATGTAAATTATATTATATTATAGAATAAATTATTATTTCTTAAGTACTAGTTGAAAATATTTGTGTATAAAAAATAACAGTATGTAAATTAAAAGTGGTATTTGTGCATTGTTATCAAATATTTAAGTGATAAGAGGTATTATTTTGTTAGTTAATTTAAAAAATATACTTATATATGTGGTTATATGTATGAAAATTCTGTATAATTGTTCTGTACAATTTAAAAATGTATTTTTTATTTCAGATGAATTGGAAGATCTAATCATTAATTTAGAATATATTTTTATTTTGTGATGGAAGATAGTGGAATTGACAGTGATCCAAAGACCATTAGTCATACAGAAGATGAGAGACTTTTTGTGGTAAATATATGATTCCTGATATTATGCGTTTTATAGATCACAGTTAGGTAAATAGAAATAATAATGAGAAAGTTATATTGGTTTGTGTTTTTTTTTATTTTAGGGAAGTGATAGCAGTTGCAGCAGCAATCAAACACAAACATCTCAGCATAATTCTACTACTAAACAATTGCAAAGAAAGCTTGGTATTATATTGTTAATTATTATTTTATAATTTATAAACATAATAATGTTAACAATTCTCTTTATATATTATTCATTTTGGGTAGAGGCACGGATTGAACAAGCTAAACGTATTCAACGTAATACAGATTATGTAAAGTTGCCAAAATATGATAAGGGATGTGGGAGTGGTAGTAGTGCTGCTGGTCTAATTTCTATTCAAAGACTTCCTGTACCAAACAAAAGTAAAGAACATCTTCCTCTTGTTGAATATTGGCATAGTGATAGCGAAAGGTATTAATTATTAACTTATGTATTATATATGTAACGTTCCTTAGTACGTTATGTATATTTATTTACTTTTAGTGATGGAGAAATGACTCTTTTTCCAACAACTAAATCAAAAGATTCCTCAAAGCACAAGCAAGATCTAACTGATACATTTAGTATTGAAGAAATGAGTGAGGAAAGCGAAGATTCTTTGAATTTAGAACCTGCACAACCGTCTTCAGAGCTCAAATTTATTAAATCTTATAGATGTACTGGTGATTGCTTTCGTTGTCTGTGCCACATATTGTAATTCATTGTGATGTACATATGCCTTGAATATTTTACAGATTAATTATTTTTTATGCATTATTAAATATTACTTTAGTCTTTCAAAGTTTTATGTAATTATGTAATGAAAAATTTTATATATATTAAATTATGGAAACTAAATATATCAGATATTTACAGCATGTAAGTTAGAATTTGTTATTTATTTTAATTTTTATGAAAATTAGAGAATTTGTTAAAATGCATTTTATGTAAAATTTTCTCAATATCTTCCGTAAAATGATAAATATTAAGAGTAATGAAAGTTATACTTTGTATGTAATTAATGATATTTGATGATTAAATGTTCAAGAAATTAAATTAATTGCTCTAGTGATTGCATTGAGATGGCAAGACAATGCTCGTCTTATTCGTGACCAAAGTAATTATTGCTAAGGGTATTATTCAAATAGTGTTTCTCAATTGTGCATCGGTAGATCTCGTAACTGTATTTTGTACAAAGTTGCAGTAGGCAATATCCGTTGCTGTCACTTCAGGATATTACTTAAGCCTCAAGACATTGTTAATGGTGCTGTGTGCAAAATGATGATAGTTTATTGTGTCAGAATTTTTGTATTTATAAATAAAATTTTGCCGCTAATACAATTAACGTTCATAGTGTACGTAAATATAAACTACTTTGATTTTGAAATATTTTATTTTTTTGCATTTTTGTATTATCTTCTATTGTTTATAATCAATCTTCCTTTTGTTTATATTAACAATAAACTACCTCCATACTTTTATTTAATACTTTTTTCTGTGGCATCATTGCAGCGTAATATCATATAGAATTGTTGGAATAGAAAAACAAGTTTCTGAAACAAAGTCGTATGGAAATGTCTTCTACCAAGCGCCGCATATACATATATTCTGAGGAAATGTGGTCGCCTTTGTAATGCGCGTATTCCGTAATCTAGATCGTCCTCAGAGGAAAAAGACTGTGTATTCCATTTCTTGTTTTCTGCAAGCAACAGTTCAACTATATTTTATACCGTTATAGAGGCTTCCTTTCTGTATTCCCACTTGTTGTATCTTACCTCGCCGATCTACTGCACATTGTGCGTGCCTAGAAAAAATTTTTTTAAAAAGTTCCTCGAGCTATGTGTTTGATACAGACCTCTATTGCACATTGTTCGCGAATTCTTTGTTAAAGTATATTTCCCAGATGTACGTACATATATCTACGCATGCATTAACATTTTTTATTTTTAAAGAAATTTATTAATTGACAAGTTATTACGGTTTTCATTACTTTATTTATTCAATAATTTATTTAATAGTACATTCGAACTTCGAATATTTATTTTATATTATTTGTTACTCTTTACTTGTTATTTTCGTATGTATACAACGAGCTGACAATGAAATATGTAGAAAGAATAGTATTAGCATAAGAAAGGGCGATTGCGAAACACAAGATAGAAACAGTTACGTGTTTAAATAAGTGTATATTTTAAAGTTGTATGTTTCAAATAAATGTAACATTGGAGAAAGTAGAACATATCTCTGTCCCTCTTTATTGTAAATTGATAGAGAATAATAGAAATAAACTATATTTTTAACAAAATATAAAGCAGCAATAGTTACGGTAGTTTGACGTTGTAAGTATTAACATAGCAATGTACATTCATAGTATATAACATCTTGGCACTATGCGAGTGAGTACTTCCCATGAGTTCATTGCTCGCGAAACCTGGCAGCTGTAAATGTGTGTGTGTAGAGTTAATTGTTTGTCTTGTTATATTCTTGCCGTGTCCACTTCTCTCCACTTCTTTATGAAAAGAATTCTTTCCAAAATGACCCATGTATCAATTCTAAAACTTTGTCTGAAAAGTATTAATAATTGTTACAGACAAATCATTATGTTCAAATTATTGTTTAGGTATAGATAGAATTAGTTAGTAAGTAATTATATTTCATTTCTTGCAATATCTTTGAACTGCGGTTTGCCGTGTAGTATATATACATGTGCTGGATTTTGCTTGTATTCTTTAGTCTTTCAAATGTATATGAATTATGGAAATTTTTATGTAAATATATGGTTGTACTTTACTATATTTAAACAGACTTCATGTGTTATTTCCCACACAAATATACGACAAACAAATCGGTGTATTTATGAAGATTTTTTTTTAGAAGCAGATTTTATGTACATTACCTCCGCCTTGTATAAGAATATCGGCAATTGGCCCGTTAATTAATGGCTCATACGTGTTAAATTTATTCTTCTCTTTGATATTCTGACCAGTTCAATTTTTAATGAAGCCCACCGCCGTGGATCTTGCGGAGAAAAATTAACAACCTGTTGTACTGGAGATGGTGTTTGACTGCATGATACTTTTGTATACAGGGTGAAACATTTATCTTTTAATATTGGCCACATGCTGTTACAATTTTAAGAAACATCTTTTATTTGTATATTTTGGCTTTCATCATATGCAACTTTATGGATATAATATATTAATTCTCAAACGTTATGGAATACTTTTTATGATCTTGTTAGTAATATATGTTTTCAAAAATATAATTTTTCAAACCTGAAGTTACATGTTAAAGAAAATATTTAATTATTATTTAATTATACACATATTTAATTATTTAAAATTATTTTTGACTTATATAAGTTATGTATTGCAGACATTGGTAAAAAGAAAGCAATCACAGATTCTATTAAAAAGGCACTCTGTATACACTGCGTAGACTCGAGTGTATGTAAGGTTTGTGATGCATTGCGTATGAATATTTAAATGCACCTCTCGTGTGTGTAATATTATATGAGAGAGACGTATTCGCGGGATGCGTCGTCAACACTATGGTACAGTCATAAATTACGTGAGAATTATGATGTATTTTGTAACCAATTTGAAGTAATAAATATCATTTTCTTGGAAAACATGACAACCTGTAATATGAGTGCTGCTGATGTCCTTTTATTTATTCATAATAAGCGAAAATGGAAAAGAGATTCTAATCAGTGATAAACGATCGATTTTTATCTACTGGAATTGTATGAAATTAATAGAGATTAATTTATAAATTAATTAAAGATCAGTTTAACGTCATTTTCAGTCAAATTCATATTATCAACTTTATCTTTGCTGCAACCATAAATAAAATTTCGGAATGATACTGTGAATTTATATGAATGAAAATTGTTTATCATAACGATTAGATTTTGCGGAATGACAGTGAACCAGAATTACCCGCTCTTTTTTCATTATTGATTTGTGAAGTTTCTATAGACCTCAGCTAACTAAATTAATTAGACTCTATGTGGTGAATTTCTCAGTATACTTATTCATTCGTTTTCCTTTCGTTTTAACAGGCTCTTCTTTATTTTCTTTACGAATTAGTGCGATACGTAAATTTTAGTTTACACCGAATGATTCATATCTCGAATCTTTCATGTTCCGTTACTAATTTAATTGTAGATTTGTAAATGTACTTTGATAAACAAGTTTTTGAATACGTGGTGACTTAGAATTCGTTTACGATGTTTCAATCGATGGTCTAATCCGGCACGTTAGTTTATTTTTATACGCAATAAACGAACTAATCTAACATTACGGTATAGTAATCAACAGAGGTGCCGATTTCTCGGGCCACCACAGCTAAACTTCACCTTCGTATCTAACCCCAAACCAGTAGAACCGGATTTCGTGAGAATATGTCCCCCGAGGCTTGAAAAAAGAAGCGACTAAAATGAAGAAGCATAGAAGAATTTCGTTGGTACGTAGCGCAGTGTTTAGATTCTATACCGGAATTATCCATCAACCGTGACTTTCCTCTTGAACATCTGAAAGTTATACCGAATGTGAAACATCTTCCACATACATAGAATGATATTAAATTATCACTAATTACATATAACAAATGTTGATACAATAGTTTTATAATTGCAATTAGATAAAATTCCACTGAAAGACATTTTAATGTTGCAGTAACTATTAAGAGGATACAAGAGCCTGTTGTTTTCAGAGACCGAACAATAAAGTATTGTGAATTCTTCATATGTGAGAAGCTAGTTGAACAGTGTCTCATTAAAAGGAAGATGCGTTTTACGATCTCCTATCAGTACGATCTTCGTTTCCCCATTTTGTTCTACATATTTTCTAAACTTTATTTTATCGAGCAAACAATTATCACATCAAATCACATTACTCTACGTTCATGCTGAAACCTATCAATCGTAACAATCAGAGGCAACTATATCTTTTTCTCGTTCTAATTCCTTCATTCGAATCTTGTGGTATGTACATTATTCGACTCGATCGCCTCTGTGCGCTCAAAGATCACGAATCGTGATCGACCTGCGATTGGAAGTGCATCGACCGTCCGTTTCCTTGTCAGGGTGAAAAACAACACGGATCGTTTGCCTTTCGTGGTGGACAGACAGAGCGAGATAAAGCGAAAATGGGGGACGCGCGACGAAGACAAAGCCTGTGTTATGCTCTGACCATTACTCTCGGGTCTCGTGTCGATAATTTTTAAGGTCGACGCGGTTCGCGATCCCTGCGGAATACCGGCGAGAAGTTGCACCGGCATTCTGCAACGGCGTGGAGGCGCCGCGATGCGCGGACATTCGTCGTGCAAAGGACATTGGCCGATCGATCGGGATTACGCCAATGTATCTGTCCCGTAACGGGGCTCGAACTACGGTCCGCTGCTCCGCGTACTCGAAACCCATCGCTTCCTGTACCAATGCCTTTTTTATTCGAACGACTGGGCTTAATTAAATACCGGTAGACCGAAGCCTCTTCGCGAAGAGGCCGCGCTTACGTGACTGCGACGCGTGATTTTACCTTGCTAAAGCCGGGGATGAAGAGAGAGAGAGAGAGAGAGAGAGAGAGAGAGAGAGAGAGAGAGAGAGAGAGAGAGAGAGAGAGAGAGAGAGAGAGAGATGGTGAGAAATCGACGCCGATAGAGAAATGTAGGTAACAAACGAATCGCTTTCATGCAGGAAACTATTTAGAAGCGGCGACCGATTTGCCGGTGTTAAGCAATATTTACGTGCCATGTTTCAAGTTTGGTAATCATGAGAGAAGATACGCGTTTGGTACGGTCAAAGATGATTTTAATCCGTAAATGATTTAGAATTTATCACAGTTTGTTCCAGTAATTTTTACTTTGATGGTAATTTGCAAAATGGCTGCTATAAAATGTTGCGTGTATCGATACCTGTTAATCAGTATGATTAATCAGTATGATCAGTATGATCATCAATTAATCTTTAAATACGACAATGAATACTATATATATATATATATATATATATACTGTCTTGTTTATTTTTTTTTATTACCTGAAAATTTTTAAGCACTTTGGAAGAACTCTGGAGATTTGCCACACCGTTTACTTGGCGAAATGACCACATCAATTTTAGGTTAAAGTTAAGTCACAAGTGCATCTAGAGAATAGAATACATATTGACCTTTTAAATTATGTATTTGATTATAAATTCGGTTTTTCTTGAATTACTTGCGTTTCAATTACCTGCGACGATTGGTAAAAACATTCGTTAGACTGCGTGCATTTTTATCGAAGGACCTTCAAGGTATCGAAATCGATTCATATCGAACGTGTGAAATTTCGATGGTAGCTCGTTATATCGCGAGAAAATCGATAATAAAGTAACGATTTAATTCCTGCTCTGTATTGTGTACAGAAGCCGTGTTACATGCAGCAGTGGAAGAGAAAGAGAAAGAGTTAAGAACGATGCATACCTACGCAGCTGGTTGATACTTACGCGTGCATACTCGTCGTATAAAAGGACCTGTCTCCATGAATGAAGTCAAATGGCCACGTGACGCAGAGACGTGCGCGTGAAAAGCGCGGCAGTGGTTTACGCGCGATGCCGAGTGTTCGGTGATTGGTGGACAGATGGCGTGAATGTAGCGTGGCGGCTGCTTGAAACACCTGACTTGTGCCTAGCAGTGCAGCATGGACTCGTGCAGCAAGCGCACACTTCTTTTAAAACAGGTAGCACGCGCTATCGCGGATAATCCTTTTTATTTTCGTGTCCGTGTAGACCGCATTCAATTACGTGTACGCGAGTGACAGTCGACAAACGTGTAATGTCCACTGACTGACAGTCTTTCGTGTGACACACGAATCGAGAGTACAAGACCGGACGAAGAGGATTCGCGAAGTTTCACCGACCTCGAGTTTCTCATCCGTGAACGGTGCACTCGTTTCGCACGCGGGCTCCTGTCTGCGCCCCCCTTGCGCAGTAATTATGACAGTTCGTTCGATCTGCGCATGTATCGAATCCATGCCCTCCAAGGGCTAACTTAACGCCGTACGAAATTGAAATGCGCGGGAGTGACGCGCGCATCGTAACGAATTCGCATCTCGTAACCGTTTCTTCGTCCGTCCGTAACCGTATTTACTCGGATTTGAATAATATGCGAGGATCGACGTCCGGTACGCGATTCCGGCATTCGAACTTCCCGCTTCGAGCGCTCGATAATTTCGAGCTTTCGTTTCTGAAGCGTCGACTCTCGCGGTTTGTAAAAATGTGATCGAACGGCGTGCCCTGTGTGTCGCGCGACGGATTTTTCGCGGCCGATAAGCGCATATTTCCTCGATCAAAATGATGGTCAATCGATCGGTGGTGACGATGGTGTTGATGCTGGTCACCTGTGTAATTGTGCTGGTTCATACGAAGGACGTGACGACACTGGAGTACGACGACCTTCTTCCGGCGAACGAGACCAACGCCCGCCACCGCGTCAATACAGGTCAGTCTGACCATTTATGCTTGTTTCCTTTCATTTCATTTTTTTCCATTAATTTAATTTATCCACGAAGCTTTGCAAATGTACTCTCTTTTTCTGCGATGATTTATTAATATACTCAAAATTTGAGCATTGTCAAGATTTTCTTCAGCTGGTTTTCTAGAGTACTTATAACCTATACTTGTATGATTATGTGTATACACCAAATTTAAATTTGAATATTATCAAGATATTTTCTACGATGTACTTGAAATTTGAGTATTATCAAGGTTTTATTTGACTCATTTCTTAGAGATAACTTATGTTCTTATAATTATATATATCTATAATGGTATATATACATACCTACTTTTCACATACACATACACATATATATATCTATAATAGTTGTGGAGAATATTATAATATTATATGCCTTTATTTTCAAATCAAACGTCTTCTTAATCAGATTTTACATTTTATTTACATAATATTAAATTTTTGTACCCATATTAAACTAAGTATTATGAAATGACATGAAATTGGTCCTAAATTGATATATAAATGCTATAATAAATACAATACTGTGCCAATACTTTTTGTAGTCATTATATATATAAAATATAATATTTTTTAGTTACACAGAATGAACAAAAATTTCAGCAATACCTAAATTCATAAATTTTATCAGTTTCAAATGACTTATGAGACGGCATTTTTTTAACATATTTTTACATATCAATACGTAACTAATTTTAGTTATGACTCGTCCTCAAGTTCTATGCACTCCATTTACAAGATTCGATTCATATTTTTCGTTTTTACGTACTCAAAAGGGAACCAAACAGCGACACCCTCTCGGGAATGATTATATACATATCACGATTTGCATTGAATGTCACTGTTCATTTAAATGATCGAAAGTATTGTGTTTACTGCACAATATGTGTCACGATGTCTCTTTAGAACGTATGACCTTACCATGAGGAAAATATTAGCAATGTTAATTGCACGTACTATTTTGTAAACTGTGTATTTATTTTCAATATTCCACACGATATTTTATAATTGCTATAGAAAATGATTTTATTTAATTCGTTGACATCGATTCATTCCTTCGAAAAGGAATATCTCGCCATAAAATGAAATGATAAATAAATAACGTTTGTAAATGTTTCCTTTTTTACGGTATGGCAATTGCACTCTCTCGAAATCAACAGTATGACGGTGAATGCTTGAACTTTGTTACTCGTCTTGGTTTTGCCGGGGAAGAATGACCTTTGCTCTAACGCCTCTGTGAAAGTATTATACGTTCGCCGACTAAGGCCTTGTGCCTCTCCGAAGTAATCTTCTAACGTACGCCTACTTTTCACGGGGAAAATTTCATTTTTCCTTTGGTTTCTATGCGGTTGAAATTCGCGTTGAAATTGTACCTTCGTCGAATATTTTCACACGCCTCCGTGTTTGATCCGGCGCTGTTATTTATAAATAGAAACAATGAAACATTATCATGAATTTGCCATGCACATTAGGGAACACCTAGAGAGCTATTATTAGAAACTATAATCTGCTATTCTTAGCATAATTCCTGGTATTAACCAAATACACATTACCATTCAGATACTTGCACTTAAATTTTCATTAGAAATTGAATATGTTATCTAAATATTTGTAGTTTAATTTTATTTCACTCAAATACTTGTGGTTCAATTTTTATTCGAAATTTTTAATTAAAATTAATGGTTTATCCCATTTTTTATTTATATTCCGAGTAATATAACAAAGTCTTGGTAAAATTTTAAATTCAAGGCACTGGAAAAAATTTGATGAAAAATCATGGCTGAATGAATTTCGATTTATATGAATTTCTTGCTCATAATTTAGTGCAAAAGGGGAATGAATTTTTAAGAATATGTCTCTGCACTAGGATTGACTGTCCTGTTCTCGTTGTGTTGATAGATTGTGTCGAAGTGACATCCGTTGGTTTAAATTACTTAACGAAATCCCTCGATCGATCGTTTCGCTGTTTATTTTTAATTGTGTGCATTATATGAAGAGCCACTATGCCACCGTCTTATATATATGACAGCTTCTTATTACATCTGCATCATTCAGACTTCTTTAAATATACTTATACTCTTCTTGCATTCCATAAATATCTAAATTTTCATTATCAACTTTCATTTTACTCAATGTCGAAATAAATTTCATGTTCGTTTCAAATTTGACGAATGTAATCGTGTGATATGTGACAACATATCTTTCATGATATATCCATAAAAACTTTCTATAAGTTTCCAAATACTTTCGTGAGTCCGTGTATGTATATGCAGTACATGTACCTAATTTGTGATTTAACTTTTTAACTAGTTTACTACTAAAATCTCTCATTCCAACAAGCTGTTTTATTATACAATAGTTGTCTGACTATTTCACAAAGAATCAACGGTGACTAATGCGTTCAGCTAGAGTCTAGAAAAATTTCCCACGCTGCAAAAGAATTTGTTGATGGTTATCGCTCGTCGTTGGACCACGTCCATTGACGTTTAATCGCGTTCGCTTCATTTGCATTCGCTTAGAAAGGCGGAAATGCGTTTCTGCGCGTGTCGAGGGAGGTGCCATGTGCCAACTCGATGAACTCTCAAAGGAGCGTCTAACTGTGCGTGCAAATTAACTCGCGCGATCGCGCTTTCTATCGACGTACAAAAGTCAAATGGAATTCGACATTGCGCTACTCTTGCCCGACGAACGCGTGCACACTCTCTTGCTGGTTCTCCGATCGCGCCTGGTCAAACCTGGATAATTGAGTCAAAATTCTCCGCTTAAGGCTCTTCGTGTACACGCGCTACTGCCGGTGTGAAACAATACAGGATATGGTGTAACCTGGACGTGTTGAAACCGTGATAAAACGAAATTGATTCAGAGACATTCTAACCGAGTGATCGCGAACAAACAGCCTTTTTTTAATTTAATAAGGCAAAACTATGCTTATATCCGTCTCCTGTCGTTGCTAATTTCCATCTATGTATCTACGACGTTGTTATCTTTACGAGAATTTCCCCCTCCCCCCCCCCTGTTTCGTATAAAAATTTTGCAAAGACTTCCTTTTGATTCGTCATCAACGTTACGCAAATTACAAGATAGAAAACAGTCGTTTAAGAAGTTGAATAGCAGGACAATCGTCAGACATAATTATGGCTCGTTTAACGTGACTGTATTTATCTAATTAACTCGCTATTAATGAAACATAGACGTGATTTTTGCCGGATGAGCGAATCAAACGTTGCGAGTTACTTTAGTACGTGCGACAGTGTTTGGCACCATCTGATGCATATGCATGCACCGAACGTAAAACGTGCTGGCAGCGTAGAGTTCTTTTTCAACCTTGGTACGAACGTCCCGCGTACGTGTTGGGCCTGTTGTTAAGAGCTGTGGAATCATGCGAATCCTGCCAATGCAGTGGGTCAACGGCGTATACGATGCGCGCCGAGCGTTTGTTTAACGATGTAGCGTTTAAGATTCGTTAGCGTTATTTACGATTCGGCGACGAGTTCGTTAATAAATCACTCGGTACTTTAAGCGTATGGAACAACAACGACTGCTCTCTTCGTTCGTGACGGTTGCCCGCTGTGTTACAATTAATTTTCTTTTTGCGTACGTATGTACGATTTGCGTGTTGCCGTGTTTTCAACAACGAAATTTGTTGCGTCGTTATGCGAAACGTCAACGCGATTCGGTCTTAAATAACGAACAATGAGCCGGAACGAATGAAATATTGAAAAGTTCTTCAAGTGTTTAGACAAAATTGCTTCGAGGCATTGTCTTTTTTTCAAATTATTCGCCGTTTGCATTCTTTTCAATCAGCTTGCAAGACGACTTGCACTATAAATTTCAAGGATTTTTGCTTGACGTTCTTTTGTCATTATCTTCTTCCACATTTAGAGTCTACGACTTTGTGAAATTTAATGCGATCGCTGCAGTAACTATTTTTCTTTTTATCCCATTCGACGTTTATTTACGTAATCTAGTTAATTTCCAGTCTGATTCGCCTTGCTCTTCACTTATTTGAAAATGTTATCTGCAAGATGTAAGCGCTCGTGGAAGCACAGGAAATAAAGTAAATGATGCGCGAAGGAAGCACCGTGCAGTGCAGCACATAAGAACGTTCTCTGCGTTTAGATAAGGGGATCTACGTATAAGATCGTGAACGGACTTCTTATCTACTTTCACTGTGTGTATGCTAGTTGCAGGCGAGAAGGAAAATAGGATAAAAGAGCAGGTTTCGTGTTGGACTCTAGGAAGCCTCGAAGATTAATGTACACGCAATGTTAGATGATTGGGGATGTTAGATTTAATTAAGATTAACTCCACCGCGTTCGATGATTCTTCTTGAATTTGCATGTGATCTGTTATTCTTTGGTTTATCATTTGGTTATTTAAATCTCGGAGATTTTTAATATCATTTGAGTCACTTACAAAAATATAGTTATAGGACTGCAAGTATTCCGTAAGCGGGGGAGAAAGGAATTTGGTTTTAACTATGAACGATCGCACGTTTTATAGTATTTGTGTGTTAAAGGACACAACTTTTAAAATATCAATCAAATTTTAAAAAGAGTTACACCTGTATTCAAAAGTTTGAGGGCAACTATCACATTGGCTCTATAATTGGACGAAATTGGATACTGCATATAATTCAGACTACACAATCCACACCAAATTTTATTAGAAAATAGGAAATGTCTTAAACGGAAACGTATAAATTTATAGAAAGCAAGGAAACCATGCAATATGTATGCGATCCCGTCTGAAAAAGAAATTTAGTTTCAACCACGGCCGTGAATGATCGTTAACATCGTGGTATCATGTTGTAACACGATCTGGTTAGAAAAATTCAATAATTATTTGCTGGTGCACGCGCAATCTTAAGGATAATAGTTGTCACGGTCGCGGTATGTTTCTTAAAGTGTTGCGTATTGCTTTCCACACGTGTTACGCGTATGGTCGTGTAATGCGATGCAAGGATTTCAAGGTTTCGCCTATATGGCTATGGACAGCTTTGCCACGCGTCTGTGTTGCCCACACCGATACGATCCAAACGAGATTTAAACGAAGTTGCAATAAATCATGCATAACTTGCCATTGAAAGTTGGTCGAGCGAACCAGTTCTCCCGCATTATCAGTATTTTCTTTTTCTATCATTTCATTGCTCCAATTATTTCGCCGTATACGTGAAATTGAAATTTCACCAATTATCCCGTGCAGAGTAGAACGTAGACGGACACTAGTCTGGACAGGTACGTTTTATTTACACGAATGCGCATTTGCAAACAATCCCGAAGAACGACCTTGATGGTAAATGGAATTACCAAGAGGATCGTCCATCATTTGAATAGCGATGCTCGATGTCATTGAAATCGCGAATAGATTTCGAATTCAGCGTCGTTCTGTTAATTATTTGCGATAAATACACGTGTTACTCGCACGTTTCACATCGAGTGAATTTCGCTACTTTTCCTTTTATCTTGCTCGCGTATCGCTTTATGCAAATTGAGACGCGAAATTAAACCTGCGAGAAGAAACTTGGCACGTTTCGCGGTTTTAGTAACGAACCGAATTATCGGGGTGATTTTCTTACGTATTCTCTGTACGAGACTCTCCATTTTTTTTTTTGTTTGTTTTAATCGAGTTTTATTACACGAGTCGTCAGCAAACTACGATTGTTCGCGACTCGAAGGATGCAATTTTGCCACCGATCGCGATTAGAGATATTAACACTGTCAACTTTTTTCTTGCCAAACAGATACGGCTTTGCATTCTGCTCGAAGGTGCACGAGTCCGCTTATTACGTCGGGCATAGTCGTTTTGCTCCTGTTATTATACGGAACAATGAATAGTTAAGATCGCTTTATTGCCGAACCAGGACTGCGGCTTGTTTCGATGTTTTCTTTGCTGCAATTAACAACCTCTTCTTTTTGTTCCACGAAGATATTAAACAATTTGGACAAAGATAAGATCTGAACACGACAGATATTTATTGCATTTTCAGGGATTGTTCCATTCTATTTTTTTACAAAAAAAAAAGAAAAAAAAGAAAAAAATAGAATCAAATGAGTATTTATCAGTCACATAAGAGAACGAAAGAACGATAGGATAAAAACATGAGAAATTAAAGTTTGTATTTCAATATTTTTAACAATGATTCATTATGAAGATTGTCTTTGTTCAATCTTTCACGTGTAACCACTCCAAGACTCCACCGATTAAAACGAAGTAAAATAAAACACTCTTCCTTCCTGCATCGATTTCTCTGCAACAGGTTACTAAACTCTTGAAACAGGAATCCAACCTTCGTGACAAAGCAAATCGCACCTGTTGAAATTCTCCGTGCACGGTAGCATTGCTCGGCCGTGAGCGAACGTACGGAAATAACTATACATCGTTGCTTCGAGCTGCGGCGTGTAAAGAAAAAAAAAAAAAAGTAAAACATCTCGCGGCGTATAATTGGTAAATAAATGAACGGTGGGAAACGCGGATCGGTGAAAACGCGAGGATTGGTGAGAAAAAGGCGTAGGCTCCGCGCCTCTCTCGGCATCGTCCGGCAATAAATCGGCTCCGCGGACAGTAATTATCGTACCCGGTGATATTTTTCGCTTCATTGTGTGCCGGTCTGCCCCGTGCACGCGGAATGCGGTTTTTCTCGCGTCGTTTTGACGTTCTGGCGGAGCAGCCCTCCGCAGTTGCAGCTGCCGGGCTGTTGCAGATTTTGCCAGTGTTGACAGTACAATGGCCGCTGGCGCGTACACACTGCCAACGTTCTGCCGTCATAGCTCCTCGAGTTGGAGAGACGCATGCATCTCGTTATGGGGGAAGGGACGATGGTTGGATCGTGCGTGGATTCGTTAAATCAATGGGCGAAAGGGTTCTCTATTTTTTGCCTCCTTCTCGTGCGTTTGCTATTTCCGAAGCAGCGCCACGCTTACCTCACTGGGAAATAAATTTTAATGGCGAGAAACTCTCTCGAGGCAGTTCCGTTTAAAATGGCACCCGAGAAGAAAAAAAATGACGACTATCGGTGGAACTGGGGTGCACGGTTGTTATTGTTGCATGGATACGAGTGAACGTGAACGCGGGCACAACGTTGCTCGATACTTTGCAGAGGAAAGGGTGTGGAGCTTGTGCTCCGTGTAATGGCACATTATAGTTAGCTGCTCGGTCGAGATGATATCTGATACACGTAGCGAAAGATAGAAATAGAAAAGTGCCCGCGCGTAACTCTCGCAATTATTTTCGAGCGTTTCGGGATTATTGGAACTTTCTTTTACGAGAACGTAAATTCACACCACCGCCTGTTATTTATTATAGAGATCTTAAGTTAGTTTTCTGTCGGGTCTATGCCTCGAACCGAATGAAACAGTATGCTACGACTCGCGTCGAGTCTCTGATCATGATCGTTACGGCGAACAGATAGCAGCAGGATTAAAAGAGACGAGACTTGTAGAAATGGTTGTAGCGGCAATTAAAAAGGTAATCAAGTGAAATGATGGTTATTGGAGCGGTGCTGCGAGCTTCGAGCGCGAGGTGAATGTGAACGCGGACTCTTGGATACTTGCGGCGTGTAGGATAAATACGTTCTGCAATAGTACAATATATAGTCGATTCACGAAGAACAAAACGCGTGTATTTTATCCTTCTACTTTTCACAATGTTCAACGTGATAGTCAAAGTCAATAAATGTCTGACAAGTAATTTTGAGTGAGGATAAAAATTTTATTACCGACGAATAGAAGTGCTGTTTGTCAAAAAGAATGAAATATCGAATTCATCCTGTGGCTACGCGATACCACGCGCGTCAGATGCAACAGATAACATACCAAACTTCAAGTTGAAAGGTTAGATTCTCTATATTTGGCAACGCGGTTTACAATCGATCGCCACGATCACTGTTCACGCCTAGTTTTGTGGTCGAGAACTGAGAAATGTAGTCGAAGTGCGTAACAGAGACGATGTATGAAATGTATCGATCGATTGTTCGCAACGCACGATCGAATTTTCTGTAACGCAATCTTTATTGTCCGCACCTGCGTTCCATTTTTAACTCAGAACGTTGCCATTTATCGCGATCGTACGTTATCATCTCGTGATTCGAACGAAGAACTTCTCGTCGTCGTCGCAATTAAGAGTAAAAGTGATAAAATCAATGATAATAAACGGCCACGATTAGGCGAACGTTAAAACCCCGCAGCAACGTCTGTGTCTACCACTGTCTGTTTATTAAGGTACATTACACACTAACGATTGCTTGCCAGCGATTCGTTCATTAAGAATAAAACAAGGAAATAAAGGTAGCTGATATTATAAATGTAGTTTGAACGTGTTCCAACGTTTCCTCCATTGTGTCTTCATGTTATCGAATTGACTTTTCAGCGAAGGAATTGATAGAAAAATTACGATAAACTTTCTTCGTTTTCTATTTCTATTTCTACTAACTAAAAGACGGTACTTTAAATTTATTGTTGGAAGAATTGTGTTTTAATACAATGAAGAAGAATACGATACGTAGTTTTACAGGAAGCAGTCTTAAGATTCATCGTTGAAGAATCAATCTCCTGTTATCAGAATTTTCAAAAAATAATTTCGCTTCTATAAAACAATATCTAAGTAATATACCTATAAAACAAAATCTAAATAATTTAGCTTCTATAAAACAATATCTTTGCATCTAAAAGTTAATTATCTTCATTGTCGCATCATCGAACAACGTCAAAATCCAAAGGATCGATGAGAATTTGTTACGTTTTTCTCCCGTGAATTTTCGTACGGATACAATGACGTTTAAGAACAACTGGATCGTTTCTAAAGTAAGATCTCGAGTGAAGCTTCGTTTCCACTTAGATAAAAGGCTGAATTTTTCCAAAGGGAAACAGGTCCCACGAGACGCGTTGTGTCATGCCGCGTTGTAAAGATTGAGCCCTCCTTAGGGGATCTGTGTTGGACGCCCGGATCTGGGGGATGAGGCGCGGTTGAATTCAACGTTCACTGTGTAACGCAGCGTGCGTAGCCGAGTACACGACGCGTATAAGCTGCACAGGTGAAGCAGAATCTCGGTGGTAAACGGATGCCACTCTCCTTCTCTCTTTTTACCTGCTTTATCTCGCTCGCCATTTTATATGATACGAGTTACCGTCGTCGTCGTCGTCGTCGTCGTCGTCGTCGTCCTGTTGCTGAATACGCGCAGGTTTATACCGGTCACTCGCATCCTGTGTCATTATCCATCATTACGGAGCTGGACAACGGTGAGGAATCGCCTCTGTCGGGATCCGGCCTGCCGTGTAAAATCTCTTCCTCCTTCGTTCCTCTTTTCTTTTTCTTTCTTGTCTTTTCTTTTGTTTTTTCTTACGTCGGTTACTTTGTTGATCGCTGCGTGGTCTCTGTAAATTCGCACGCGTGACGCTTCTGGCGTGACTCGGATGGTAGCCGAGTCTAGTACGAGGGAGAGAATGTTATTTGTATTTACCTCGTGGAACGTCCGAACACCCGCGGAATTGAATTTTAAAATAATTAGTCGATCAACTTGGAAGAAATTCTCCGAACGATAATCGTTGGCGATCGATATTGCTTGTGCGCTCGTTGAAGTCTCCCGCGGCGTTCATCCACTCTCTCATGACTCACATATAAATTTATTCTCCTTGGTTGGACTTCTTAGAGTTTAATTTATAACAGTGTTCATTTGCAATAGAATTTGCGTGTAATTTCATTGTTCAACTTTAATTAGTCTGTTGAAAATTTCTAGATACTTGTAAATTAACTGCAATTTTTCAATGTATTTATACCTGATATGGAAATGCAGTGAATAAGTAACTTAAATAGAGAGTATTTTTAAAGGAAAATTTTTGCTTGCGTGGATATTTTTGTAAATACATATGTATATATATTTTTATATTATATTTTTGTGAATATTTGTATATATATATTCACAAAAATACCCACGTAAGCAAACATTTTTTAATTCAATTCAATATATTTATTTTAAATCAATATATATATACAAGTACGAGCTAAGTATTTACTTCATCATTTTTCTTCAGATTCAATCATACAGAGTGTCGTTGCTCTTTATCCCGTGCTCCTTCTTAATCGCGACAACCCTTCAAATTCGTGCGATAACACTCGGTCCGTAAATATTCTGGCGCATACACACGCGTGCACATCTCTCTTTCCCGTGATACGAAGCATTAAAGTCTCTTACATGGTATTCCCCCCTTGGTTGGCTTACCTCTTGTTATGTCCTGCCGTTGAAGGTGGTTGTTGGTATATGGGGGGTTCCGATGATTACACCAACCAGCTCGGTCAGTCGAGATAGCCAGGCCGAGCCTGCTTCTCTCGTGGATGCTTTATTTTCCGAATAAGCGTTCGGTCAGGTGATAGATTTTTCTCTGGTCCTTTTTCTTATGAGCATCCGCAAGATACGTCGATTCTGCTGTTCTCCGTGAACTTGCGGCAAAGTTGAATAAAACAGATTCTCCCGCGAACTATACACAGTAATTTATACAGTATTTTTGTAATATTCTTACAGTATGTTTCTTCGTATAACGTTTCTATTTTTCAATCGTGATGGTACTTAGAATCAACGTCGTAGAATTTCAGGAGATATCCCGAATTATTGTTTTTTTCTTATTATCGCGAGGGCGATCTAAACGATCCTTTTATTGCAAGTATCTTGCAAAGTACGATCAAATACAGATTTGTGTAACTCGTATATCTCTGAAACGTTGAAAGTAAATTAGGAAATAGTAACGAGCGCGAGGTTTGACTGAAAATTTTTCTGGCGGCGTTAATTGTAATATATTGGCGGCGATAAAGTATATCTATAATAGAACTCCTGCAGCGACGAATGGTTTTCAGGCATTCGATGATTTATTTAAACACTCGCGAGGTCTTCGTTCTTCTTGGAGAATTTATTGAACGAGATTTAAAGAGCAATGGGAATCTAGGAGTTTCACTTTGTACAACATAATTCGTTCTCTGTACATTTCGCTGCTACATTCTTTCAGCGTATTTTCGTATTTACGCAATTTATCTTCAATTGAACGTATTAAGCGGGAAAGCTTCAAGAGGGAAACTTTATTAGAAACCTCGAAATAAACCTCATATACGTTGCGGCAATCTAACAGACATTTTTATTGTGTGACGCAATAATTAGCCGGTTAACGCGCCAACGTTATTTTGAAACTTGTTACGTTGTAACTTTTAATGTTTCGTGGGTCGTCCGAGAGAGAAATGAAGAAACGTCGCTGTGAACGAGAAAGCGTAAGAGGGAGATGCTCCTCTAAGATAGCAACTCTTTGTCTTCGAGCACAATACGATTATTTAAACGACTCTTCTCTCTTCGACGCGTAATCTCACAATTTTCAAAGACGTTTTTCACAAAGGTAAAAATTGCCAAGTCACAGAAATCATTCACACGTGCGTGCAGTTTCTGAACAGAATTGTTGCGAAAGAACGATAACTGCGCGACTATTTTCCTTTAGAAGAGTAATTGCCAGCTTCTCAAGATTTCAAAAAAAAAAAAAAAAAAAAAAGCTGCCGCTCCCCGATATTTCGCGGCCGACCGCGATCTACATGCTCCCATCGGAGCACGTTGCTCGAACGCAGCACGCGGCGTGTTCTGCCCCGTTTTAATCAGAATATCGGCAATTTCCCAGAGCGGATAGTCGCACGACAGCCGCGGTACACGTAGCTATAATCGCCGTGGCTCTAAACAGGTTTCCAAGAGAACGCCGGATGAAAAATTGCCGCGACACCGGCGTGTTTCTCAGAATCCACCGTGCGATCGAACTCGAACTTGAAATCGGGAACTGGCTCGGCGCGCTTGTAATCCACCGATTCTTCTTCATTTTTTTTTCTTTCCCCCGTGGTTTTTCTGCATCAGGATTATCAGGCGACAGTCTTGCTCCAGCAGTGGTTTCCTCGGCGACGTGGGAGTTTCTTTTCTCGATCCATCGCGAGCGACGATCATTTAACCTTTTAGCTCTGAATGACAAGTATGAAGAAATGGCAACGACGTTTTCGTGTAACGACGAGTATACTCGTCATGTGAGAAGAGTTATAATTACGACTTATTACTCGAATTAAATTTTTTGCGGGAAATAAAGCAGAGTTGTATTCAGACACTGTAGAATAATTTGAAACTACACTCGGCCAGTACTCTTTACACCATTTCCAAATATTTTCTTGCTATTAACATTAGTTATTATTAATTGTACTTATAATAATATAATATTTATAATTTACAATAATAATTAATATTAATTATTATTAATATTAATACATACTGCTATTATAATATTAATTATTGACTATACTTATAATAATGTAATATTTATAATTTATAGCAATAATAATAGTTAATATTGATTATTAATAATAATAATAATTATTATTATTAATATTTGTATTAATAATAATTAACAATAATAATAAATGTATTAATATTAATACATACTGCTAAGATAATATTAATTATTATTAACTATACTTATGATAATATAATATTTATAATTTATAACAATAATAACAATTAATATTAATTATTATTAATAATAATAATTATTATTAATATTTGTATTAATAACAATTAATACAAACTAATAATAATAAATGTATTAATACATACTGCTATTATAATACTTTAATTATTATTAACTATACTTATAATAATATAATATTTATAATTTATAACAATAATAATAATTAATATTATTATTATTAATATTTGTATTAATAATAATTAATAGAAATAATAAATGTACTAATATTAATAGATACTGCTATTTATAGTTACAATAATATAATATTTAATATTTAATTTATAACAATAGTAATAATTAATATTAATTGAACAATAAAATACATATGTACATATTTTTAAAAACGGCACCACCAGCTAAGTGGTTGTGCTTATCAGCGTCGAGTCGATGGCGCCGGATGTGACTATACAGTAGCGACGGTTCGAGAGCATCGATCAACCCGATCGAGACGGACTCGAGCAAAAAGCTCGAAATTACTGAACTTGTCGATCGTTCGGAGCAGCTCTCACGGCCAAACGCGACCGCTCATTTCAGATAACCTGCGATTGCGTTCGGTCTTCGTGCAGTGCTTTTATCACGTCAAAACTTCGTACGCGGTCTCCGTGGCCGAGATGCGTGCTCGGGAATGTAGATAGGATCGCGTGTGCGCTTACAGTGCCCGCCTGTTGTGGACCTGTTCATCCTCGGGCTTTTATGGACGATAATGTCTTGGCGGAACGTGGGTGCCGCGTGGTATTTGGACTGACGCTGGCGTTTGACGCGAGTATACGTAAGTGAGCAGTGCAATTGTGGAATTCTATAGAATTTCGAGTGATCGCGAAGGGGATGTTTTTCGGACGAAGAAGAATAGAAAAAAATTCTCAGCGTAAAATAGAAAATCAAAGGAAACTGGAACAAAAAATGGAGATCCTCGTGTAAATCGCAGCTAGCGACAATCGAAAGTGATTTTTTTAAACAGGACAATTGCTCGTTCTCTGCCAAGACACGATCAAGTTGTAATCTCAAGGGCCATACAAAACTCACTCATCAGTATTGTTTGGGCACAACGGTGTGTATGATGTCCGTGAAGTGCCGATAGCTCTCTCGTTTGGTTTTTTTACTTCCGTCGGAGAGAGGTTTCAAATAATGGATGCGAATATAGGTTAAACACTTATATTTAACAACTATATACAAGATTGAATGATGACTGTGTGACTGATGCTGTATGAGATGAGCTGCCTGAGTTTATATGGGCGACAGTTTCTCCATACCTCGGGCAAAGGTGTCTCCTAGAGGCACCTTTCCTTTGGTTTGCTCTTACTGATCCTTTCCATGTCCCAGTCCCTTCTTCAGTGCAGGAGAAAGTGCAATTAGAAGGGACGACAGGGAAATTGGGAAAGTCAGCATGGTTACTGCCTTGGCCAATAAAATCCCTTACCAGATGTTGGAGTGAGTTATGGCTGTCGTCTACTTGTCTGACTAGCATGTCCTGCTCCAGAACAAGTATCTCCTCGATAAAGAAGAGGATTCCCCAATTCGTGATTTGTGCAAAATTTAGCCATCGTCCAGCGCGGAAAATACATTGTGAATAGACATCAACTGAACATAAGCCCTTGATTGTTTGAACGACGATCTAAAAGATGAAGAATCGATCCTAAAATACACCTTCTAAAACAGCCTGACCTATGTAATAATAATAATAATAATAATAATAAATAATTGTAAGCTTTAGTTTCAAGTCGTTAACAAATGGTTGATGCGACTTTAAATGATGAAAAAAAAGAAAAAAAAGAAGAACGAAGATAATTTTTATACGTACAATCTGAATAAGGTTTATGCAAGGAGATCACGCAATTGTCTGAAGATGTCCATCGTCTCGCGGAGATGTGCCGTTTAACGATCGCGGGAGAGAACGAGCGAGAAAGCTCTCGGTGCAATCTCGACGTCCATCAGAGAGCCGTGCGTTTATAGACGCACGAGTCCGCGTTAACGTATTTTCTTAATGCTCGTAAACCGTAACGATTGCGATGCGTCGCGCGCCGCCGCCCTCTAATGAAGATGCGAGCGGCAAGCCGTTTTTCTTTTTCTTCGCGAGAATCTCTGCACGCGATGCTGTTAATAAAGATGTTGATATCGATTCCGACCTCTTCCGACGTCTCTTTTCAAACGTTCAACCGTTCGTGCTTTGAACTTTCCACAACTTCTGCTAGCGCTGTATTTGATTACGTTGGTGGTAAAGTAGTAATGGCTAATTAGAGAGACGACAAATGGTCCACACAATTATGAAAATATAAAAATATAAATTTAAACCATAAATATAAAAATATGAAAATATAAATATAAAAATAGTAATAGCTAATTAAAGAAGCGACAAATGGTCCATACAATTATGAAAATATAAAAATATAAATTTAAACCATAAATATAAAAATATAAATATAAAAATAGTAATAGCTAATTAAAGAAGCGACAAATGGTCCACACAATTATGAAAATATAAAAATGTAACAGTAAAATTATCGAAAATATGATTTGTCACGTTTTACACGTACACACACACACACACGTACTTGTAATTTTCAAATATACTTGCAGTCAATGTAAGAAGATTTCCCATCAGGTTCCCAACTGTCCACGTTAAAAACGATTAATTTCGTCATTCTGTTGTGTGAAACGCGAGTGTGTTTTACACGTAGTAGCGTACCGACCGAAAGTTTCCCTCCGCGAGCGGCATTGCGGTCGTTGCACGTACTATTTACGAGGATCGTGGAAGCGAGGTAAAATGCCGCTCAATGAGCATTTACGCAAGTCGAAAACGCTGTCGCAGCGGCTTATTATCGTTTCACGAGGCAAAAAGGCGTTGCCAGGCCCCTGGAACAGGCCGACTGTTCCTTCGTGTTACGTTTCGCGTGTTTCGTATGAAAACACGATTTTCTGCAATTTTCCTCAGCGTCGTTCGGTTCGATGGCTCGGTGGCCACGCTACCGAGAAATTGTCGTTTAAAGAAACGGCTTTTCCGCGGGCATTTTCACCACTCGAACGTTCATCGGCATGGTTGACCATCGCTGGGTCGCCGTTGCAGCTAATTGTATGTGCAATTGTGTCATCGCGTACCCAGCACCGTCATTAAATATTTCATTTCGACATCCGCGCATGCCTCCTCGTCACGCTTTTGGAAAATGAGGTTATTGCAGTTCTGCCTTCGGAGAGGTTTATTCGTTACTCGTCGCTGTTTCTTCTTTTTTCTTCATTTTTTTCTTCAAGGGTGATAGTCTAGTCGGGAAATAATTCAACGACAATTGAGAGTTAACGATAATTTAGGTGTAACAAATTTTTCAATCTCGTCCGACAAGAATAAATTACAGAGTGTTTTTAAATATTGAGGAACGTTGGCATGTTGATACAGATTCAAATGTGTAGCTTATCGACTTGCGCACACCACTGTGATTTATGAATGATGATACATCGAGAATTAATCGCGGGCGAACGTGTCGCTTGATGTTGTAAATTAATCAACTGGACACCTTGTCACAATCTGACTCTGTGCTTGAGTCATTTCTAACTACTTTTAGATTTTAGTTAATTAGGCCAAACGTAACTAGCAATCTTTACAAATATATCAAGATTGAGAATGGTTTATATCTGTCAGTTGTTTCATTCACAAAACGAAAACTCAGAGTACAAACATACGACGAGGATAAATCGCAGATTTCCAAGTGTCTGCTGCACAGTTGCCTGCAGAGCTGGCATATCGACGTCTTGTTAAATGACGATGATGCAGCAACGTCCGATGATGGAGCGGAGAACTGGAACAAATTCTAGCAGTATACCTTTTCATCCATCTTCCAACGACTGCTCTACTAACCTAATATAGTTGGTCTTTTTACACACTTTCGTGACTCGACTTATTTCTCACGTAAATATCACGTTCACCTTCATATCCTCTCGATGTTATATTTGTCAAACGTTACTCAGCTATATTTCTTCCCTATTTTTTTAACAAATATCCAAGCAACGTTACAAGGTCGCTGTGCAAGATCGTTAATAATCATTTGTTGATATTAATTCGAGTTTCGAGTGTCTCGGCTGGAAACCGAGGGTTTTATCTCTCGAATGTTGACCGCGGAGGCCAGTCTCGTCTTTACGAACCACTTAATAATTTCTGTTTTACGAGGCCGACGTATTACAACCTCCACACTTTGCTTTGGTTACTCGAGGAAACTATCTTTTTTACGTGGATCCTCTGTGCGCGCCGTTCTTGCACGCATCATCGTGCAAGCTAAAAGTTATAGACGCTAAAAGTAATTGCACGAATCGTAGTAAGTTGAACCAATCTCTCTCGTTCGAGTCGGCTGTAGAACTTGAGCTATCGCGGATTCGTGAAACGCCAGTCTCTGTTGACAGATAATAGTTACTGCCCGTGATACGCTTTAAAATGCCGACGATTATTCGTTCTTTGTTAAATTCACGTCGTGTTTCAACTCTGATCGACCCAAGGTCGTCTGACATTGAAATTCGTATAGCAATGGTTCTTTGTTTCTAGAATTCCTTTCTCCTTTCACATGGTTTTTAGCAGTTACAAGTCATTCAGATACAGAAGATGGCGCAAAGTTTTAGTCATTTCAATCATCAGAGACGTAGACTTGTTTTTATACTGCCTAAAGGCAGTAACCAATAGAACATTACAATTACGACAAATATTCTGACTCGAGGATAACACTCAGCTTTCAGAATTTATTTTTTAGACTTTATTTATTTATTTATAATATTAATAATTTAACATATTAATGTAATTATAATAATTTATTTTATTTTATTTTTGTTATTTATTTGTTGAAATTAATCCGTACTTTTCGGCTTTGGATGACTTCCAATCTTTAACAATATTCAGAGTCTTAATTCTAAACTTATTATTATCGTTTTTACACATACGTAAGGGTAGCTATATTAAAAATACATTGCAGGTACAAGAGTAACCCTAAAATTCATACTCCATAACAGCGAGTGCTTATCCCTGAAAGTAACATTTAATCCCTAGCTTGCAGAAACCCTAATACCAATGTATATTCAATCTCTGTTCTGGTTAACTTTGGTTTGCAGCTTTGGTTTTTTTGACGTGGTTAGCTTTATACCTAGCTCCCTTTATACTAATATTTTCTAATAATTCTCACTGCTCCTCTTCACCCTCTCGTCTCTATTCCATCCTTTTTCCTCGTCTGACTGTCCCCCTCCCTTGAAAATATCCTTCGGAAGTCAATCTGTGAAAGTATTAATTGCACTTAAAACCTTCTCTTCTCACAGTATCCAGTCCTTTTTCCTCCTTTCAGTCTTTGTCTTTCGACATTCCTCCAAAATGGAGTGCATCACGTTTCCTCCTCCTTCTCCACAATTTCTCTACATTTTCTTTCTTCATCCTTCCACCGAAATTGTTCACCACGTAGCATATTGGTGTATATTTAACGACGTAGCGTTATCCGAAAGTGTTGTTGATTCGCGCGATAGGCAAGCCCGCGCGGCGAGACAAGTCGGCGTAATTTAATTTAACGAACCGCGTAAATCCTGGCGATCGGTCATCGGACGCTGGAGACACCGCGCACGTCGCATTTCACGAAGATCCAGATAAGAGGACGAAGGCACGTAGGACGGCACGCTTAACCAACGCACGGGCCCTTACGTATCGCGAGGGTGCTGGTCGTCGGGACGCATCGATCGTCTTAATTAATTCGCGCCGGCAAAAGGAAAGCCTCCGTCGTTTTATCAATGAACGTCCTCGTCGGATCTTCAGCTCGAGCACGGAACGTTCCCTCGTTTTTCTGCAACACCGGGCTGGTTTGCGTGCGCCCTGCGACTGGAAAACGAATCTTAAATACCACGTACCTACTCCGCGTACACCCCCGTTCATAAGTATCGAGACATTTGTAGAAAGTGATTATCCTATCGGAGAACGAACCAGAATGGTATTTGCAGGGGGTAGGACTGTTTGACGGGCCTGGAAATTGGCGAGGTAAAATAAATACAGAGGCAGATAAATCCTGATACGTTATATACGTTCGTACGTGGTCAAACATCGGAGTATTGAGAAAGAGTAAAGAGAGAAGGAACGACGTATGATTGTACAGGTGGTGCGATTTAGAAACACATCGGTGTTCGAATTAGATTGCATGGATTAGGTTGTGTCACGTTTTCCTTGAGGGAGCAGGACAGTTTGAAGGGGCCTAGAAATTACGAATACTTTGGAGAGCTAGTGAAAGAAAAGTACATATTTGATTGACACGAGCTTTCGTAGTTTATTTTAACACATTATGAATTATAAAGAGCAACATTAAAACAGAGAAAAAGAGGGCTGTTATTTAGCTTTTTAACGGCATCCTTTTACATAACTTTTTTTTACATTGTCTATCGGCGTGCATGATTCCAGCCAAACAGGATTAGTTGCAACAAAAAGGCAAAGAAAGTTTAAATGTAAACGATATTCTTTAGGGATTGACGATCCAACATTTTCATTTTTGTGAAAATTATGAAAATAGCAGCTATTTGTTTTTGATGTATCGATTTTATGTCAAAAATTTCTACGCTCTTTGTTTATATCGTTCGAAATTGTTAAAAATTGAAAAATGTTCGATCGTCAATCCGTAATAAATGCTAAAGATACGTACCAAGTTTCACAGTAATCGATTGGTTAGATTCCGAGATATCTTGCATACCGTTTCTAAAACCTAGTTTCGAGAAAAACGCGTTTAAAGTTTCAGAACGTCATTTTTCATATGTATTCTTTGCTTACTTTTTTTATTTATATATCGCGGCTCACAGTTCTTACAATTCACAACTAAATTGACTCCAAGTCCCCTAATGTTCGATTCACCAAAAGTAATATTTGAATCACACGATTTACACTTTATAATCTGCTTAAAAGTTGTAAACAGTGATACAAATTTAATCATTCTGTATCCGCGGCTTTATTATTATGTCCCAAAATAAGTCGTTTTAAAGACTAAATTACTATTTCAAACAAAAAAAAAAATCGATTGTTTGAAAATTTCGAACTGTCCTGACCCCTTAATCTTCAGTGAAATTACAAGATCAACCGTGTTTTTCGATTGTTCGATCAATTTTGACAATTCGCCTTGCAATGTTTCAATGTAGCGATCTCTTTTTAATTAGCTGTAAATTTTAGATAAATTCCTCTGAACTTTGCATCAATTTCATCACGAAACTTTCCCAATGAGACTTGGATCAGGAGAGTTGAGAGTTCTTCTTACAACTCGTACGAATAGTTCTATATCCATAACATCTTTGCATTGTCGATCGATTTTGACAGTTCAAACCAATCGCCACGTTTATATACACATACTTGTGCACGAGAGTGTACGCACGTTGAAAGACAAAACGAAGAACGAGACGGAAAGAAACGGGCACGAATGGCGAATGAAGGGAAAGGAAGTTTAGAAAAATGAGGATCAAAGGAGGGGGAGAAATGAGGAGCAAGAATAAAGGAACAGTTAGCAGTAGCGGAAAAGGAAGAAAAAGAAACGTGGAAGAGCAAGAAGAAGAAGAACAAGAGGAAGGCGTGGAAGAGTAGAAGGGAGAGAAAATGAGAGAAATAAGAAACAACGAAGCAAGTTGGAGGAGAAGCGCGTGGGTGGCTCGGCGCATAATTATGTAAGGGCCTATTAAACACAATCGTTAAACGGAAATCTAATGGCGGCGATGGCTGATGTGCACGTTGCCCACGTGGTCGCGTGATCATTTGTAGCGTGCGCCCGAGGAATCGAGGCCGATCGTTGATTTATTTGTTGGCAGTTGTCTCGGGTCGTCTCGCGAACGCTCTCGGCAATGCGAATTTGCAATGCATTCGATGGCCGAATGGTAATAGGTTCGAAAACGTACCGATCATTCGCGGAATCCTCGTTTTCGCTTTAGATGCGTAACACGTGGGTCAGCTTGCGTTCTCTCGATGCCTCTTGCTTGGTGTGTGCGCGATTTCCTAGGATTTCGCGTGGCTTCGAATATTTCGTACGAATTCAAGGTTCGAGGATCGATTTTGTGAAACATTAGCTCTTCGATGCGTGACTGGAATTAACAGACTTTGGATTTTTCGTTGTGGATGGAAGTAATTTTTCAAACGAGATTCTTAGCAATTGCGTATGAATACGAGAAGTAGTTTCATTGATCATTATTGAGATAGGATAGACAGTTTAGTTTGAAAAAGAATTTAGTGACGCAAGAATTTCAACACTGCTTCATCGTAAGAATTAGGAAATGCGAGTTGTTCCGCCGCCTGTAATCTTCGTATGGAATTCTATGCAATTTCGTCGAGCGTTGTAACGTCTTGCACGATTTGCGTGAAATTCGCAACGACCTTTCGACGAACACCTTTCGTAAGTTCGTTTCAAATGACGTGCAATTTCGCTATCTGTACGCGATGGCAGATACTTTTGCAAACTGCCCAAACAACAATGTTTGCGACTACATAAATCATAGCCCTTTCTCTCTGGCCTTTATCTCTGTACGTGAAATTTATCGAATCGGAGCGAAGCACGCCCATTTTGCGCCGGATGGTCGTTGCAAACGTTGTCTCCTCTCAGCTCAGCCAGTCACACACATTGTTCCCCGCTTTCGCTCGTCGTTTATTGTCATTCATCAACGATCATCAATCTCTTAACTAGACGTTAATGGAAATTCCGTAAGCTGCCGGTAGATTACGCGGGATAGTAACGTGGGACTTCCCGTGTTGTCCTCCTTGTTACGAAACCGACTGGCACGGGAACTGTTGAGTCGAGATCCCAGATACATGCCTACGACCTAATCCTGAAACGAATCTTTCGCTAGAAAATTCATGGCGGTCGTTCATCACGATTCAGCGCACTTTTTCTCTCTCCACTCGTCGTTACAGATTTTACTTACCCATTTGCATCGCGTTTCAATTTCAATTTAACACGGCGCAACGCGGAAGTCGTATCTTTTGCAAATTCACCGCGCCGTAATTGAATATTTCGTTATTGTCAGGTGAAATACGAGGCTCGGTTTATATCTCTCGGACGAGAGATACACGGTGTAATTCTCTTGCTACCATCCTCCTACCGGTTCCACCGGCTCGTACAACTGGTTCGTTTTTAAGGGTGGGTATTCAATTAACCGAGACGATTTTCCATTCTCGCAGAGCGGACGGTTTCTAGCAAGCTGCGCGACAATGCGCGTCATAAAATTGAACGTCGTCGTAAAGTTTTTAGACGCGTTACAGAGGATTGTGTAGCGATGCCCGATCTGGATGCCGAGGAGTCAGCTGGTGGGCGTTCAGTCGTTATTCACCACCTCGCCGGGAGTCTGATTGCTCGGAGAACCGCGAGCTTTTCGAGCTTTGCGTCAGCCCCGCGCGCCGCCAATCAACGGCGCGATTTTATCCGCGCGATCGATCGCGCGATCGGTTCGTAAATTGAGATTCGAGAAACGTACGAGATGTCGTGCTCTTGGTATTAGACGTTTCGTGTATAGATATTTCATTTCGTTTTATTTTATTATACTTCGCGCACGTGCAGGCAAGTCAGGTATATATTTTTTTTTACAAGTTGTAATACTTTTGTTCAACTGTTCTTCTCTTTTACACGTTCGTTAATTTTCGATTTGATTAATTAATTTTTATCACGCACATTGTGTTAAAGGAGTTCGTTTAAGGAATATTTCTTGTCGTTTTATCCGAGACATCGTTTTTTTTTTTATCTTTTTTGTACGTTCTTTGACTTTGTCCATAATTCAACTCAATTTATTATTATTATTTCGTATAATCGGATTGATCTTGTTCTTATTCTTTCGCGAGCAAGATCTCCATTCTTTGACGCACTTTCGCGTCATTTGCGATTCCAATTTTAACGTTCGTTTAAAACAAATTGATATCATGTATTATCAGGGAAGAATATATTGAAAATTCTGTACATACTTGAAGATTTTTTTATATAAAAAAAAAATAATAGAATTTTTATATTTTTCATTTTATTTTGTATACGAAATAACCCTTTGCACTATGTATCATCAGAAACTTTAGGTTTCATAAATCTGTTTGACCCCGTGAAAGGGGATGTTTGTTGCAACGTTTCAAAAGAAATGTGTTTGGTATTTATTACCTTCCCAAGTATCTTTTTCGATGCAGAAATACAGTATATTTTATACATTTATACTTTTTCTGGGAGAAAAATTTGGCAAAATACCGTCATGTTTGGGGAAGAGTTCAAACCACGTGAAAGAAAATGATTAAATACACGTGTATGTTTAAAGATACTATCTTTGTTTAAATTTTTCAGTCTTTAGAATCCCATCGTAATAATACAACAAGTTATTTTAATTTCTATCCCCGTTCCATGCCACTTTCACAAAAAAAGAGCCGGTCACTTGTGCGAAATATATCGCCGAGAGTACCAAGACGAGCAACGCGAATCGAATAGTTACCGTCAGAGTCCGAGAGTTGCCCCGTGTTTCTCGTTCGCGTAATCGATTTGAAAAATGCCGATGCGATATCGCCCCGGCACGGAAATCAATTCCGTCGCGGTTACAAATGCTCGCCCGTATCTGCCCCGATTATTAGGCTGTCCCCCGTAAAGTGGCCATCTCTCGAGATGATTTATCGAATCATCCGAGAGAGGTTCGCAATTTAACGCGTGATCAGATCTCCAAGTGTCCAACGACGTGTCTCACCGAGCCGAGTTTTTCGTCCGAACGGAACGAAACGAACGAAAGGCAGGGAACGAAGAGCCTCACGAGGAAAGAGAGAGGAAGGAGAGACGGAGTCCCTTTTCGTGGGCGTTCCGTTTGATTACGTTCATTAAACGTACGACCGGTGGTACGTTCGTTTTACCCGGCGGTATCAGTTTCTTCTTCGCCGAGCGCGTTCTCGTTTGCTGCCGATATCGAGCTGCTGTGATCTGGAGCGTGTAGTTGCCCGCGCTCCAGAGATCGAGCGACCGCGGAGAGAGATACAAGGCGAAGAGAGAGAAAGAGAACGCTGCGGGCTGAACGCTGCTCGACTCGCTCGACGGAGAAACAAGAAGCAGAGGAAACAGGAAGGAGGAGAAAAAAGAATTTATCGTACGGCCAGCACGGCTAGGAGGGAAAGGGAGAGCCGATCGGATCGCGGGACGAGGACAGTAGAAAATGCTAGGAAAAGGAGGATAACATCTCGTTAGACTAGTCTAGCAAGCTCCGGGGGCCTGGTTCCACCGCTTCTTGCCCTGTGCTCGAGATTGATCATCTACGCATATGCCGCGCTTATACCGCGGCTCGTTCCCTCGTTACACCGTGGCTTCGATCAACAGCGTCCGCTCTTTGTGAAAAATCGGCCGTCCGATGTTTGCTTCTTCGCCAAACGTGATTGCTTAACGGAGTCTCTTGCCTCTTCGTCCTCCTATCATCGTTTACAAATCGTAACGAACGACTGCGACGATTACGAATTGAAAGTACGAATTGGCGCTTGATTCGGAGGGGGTGAGGGGTGGGGGGAGGGGGGAGTCTGCGGTCTTGCTTGATTTATAGGCAGGGCCCGGAAGAAACACGAAACACCGGCAATGTTCAACGCAGACGCGATGCGGGGAGTCCCAAATTGCTGTTTCTTCTTGCGACGAGCAATCCTTCACCACCCTCGTCACCCACGCAGTGCCTTTGTTGGCGAGGCACAAAAATGTCTCGTTAGACACTCCGCCATGCAAATGAACGTCATTTGTGCGTCGACATGTCTGATTCCACGATCAAGTAACAAGCGTCTTGTCGCTCTCCCATTGTCGTTTGTCCGATTGATATTTTACTTTCGTAAAAAATCTCTCGGTTGATGACAGATTCGACATTTCCAGCAGGAAAGGAATTTATTTGCGTTGATAGAGGAGTAATCGCTTATAATTAGCGTATGTTGTCTCCGAGTTCCTCTTTCAATCGTGTACCTTTCAGTCTCTTTTGTTCTTTTGCTCGCTCGTTCGCAGTGGTACAACGGCAGACGCACGAGCTTCTTACATGATTTTTAAGAATTATAGAACCACAATTTCGACAATTTGAAATCTCAACGCGATCGTTAACACTAACAACGCGAGAAATTCACTTTTACCGGCGATTGATTTTCATTTTAGTGGCGGCTCGTTATTCGTCACTAATCGATAACGATCCGCTGCTTTTTCAACTTCTCTGGAACAAGGTTAAAATAACAGGAACGGCGATATCGAGGCAAATCGACCGAGTAAAATCCGGCTCAGCTCGGTGGAAAGGCGGAAAAATGCGCGAGAAACTAGGTGAAAGGAATTTCGATCGACTTTGTGGTTTCACGATCCGCAGACACCATTTCACTGATTCCTCAACGATTTTATTATTAACGGGCAGCTGATTTGCATCGGATGGACGTGTGACGCGCTGTTCTATACCAAGAGGATACTTCTTCGTAATCGCGAGCGCTGGAATTCGCCGGCGTCAACGAGCTGGTCACTCGAGTTTCTTCATTCACGCGTGAAACAACTTCCGCGTCGATATAAACGGAATGTTGTTCATACACCATTTTTTGCTGGGCTCTTTTCTCTTTTCTTTTTTTAACGAAATTTCTATCGTGCAATTCGATTTGATCTCCTTCTTACGTTTGTCGCGCGAACGAAACGTCGAGATTGGTTTCTTTTTTTCTTTACTTAAATGTAACTGTCGTATAGTTTCGAACCTTTTCTCATTGTCAGCGCGAAACACTCCAATTTTTCTTGTCCAACGTTCCAACGCGCGTATATCTTTCCCTTTTTGTTCGTTTAAAACGTGTAATCGAGTCGTAATAATCGCGAACACGAAACGTTACTCAGTGGCAAGGGGATAATCGATGAAATAGTATTACATTGCTTCATCGCTCGAAATAATGTGGTAGTCGTTAGATAATGGCACCTAATGTCACAAGCGTTTGGTGTCGATACGGTATGTTCGCGAACCACCTACATTAGGTACGTAACAATGGCGTAGAAACTAATTTCAGCTACTTCTGCTATAGATTCATATTTTTATTTTCAACAAATAACCACCGTCGTTATCGTTCGATCGAGACACTCGTACACTGTGTACTTCGCGTTATTGAAAGTAGGCGCGACCTCACACTCCATCAACGGTGGAAGTGAATTTCTCGATTTCGACGCCACGTAGGCGGTTTAGTGGTTGGACTGTTGCTGTGTCAAATGTCTCTGACATTAGCTACATTGCTGTCTAACACGCTCCATTACAAGTAGGCAGCGTTCACGATACACGGTTCGTGGGTTCTTTTTTTAAATTAAAGGACCAACTAGCGTTACCGATTGATTCCGTGGTATGCGTGTGGCGTTCTGTCTCTTTGCAACGGAAGCTGAATCGAGGCGAAAGCGTGCAAGATCATACCGAAAAGAGAGTGACGGTAAAAAAAATGACGGTGCCGTTACACCGAAGGAGGATAGCAGATAGCGCAAAGTCATTGAGTAATGAAACAGTTAGTAGAAATGTTAATATTAATACAAATATTAAAAATTTAAAAAACAATATTAAATATTAAATAATTAAAAAATAAAAATATTAAATATTAAGAAAAAAATAGAAAAGTTATTTCAGGTATAAAGAAAGTAGAACAAGAATGTTAAAATGAGGATATTCTGATGAACATTGAACAGAAGTTGATCGATCAAATCCATTTTTTCTTGCATTGCTCAATCACAATTGTACGACAGTTGAAAGCTTGAATTATCGCAATCTTTCGTTCACAAATTTGTCGTGTAATTGCGATAGTTGAAAGCTTTTCTATTGTATCAGAGTAACGTCAGCTTTCGATTCTCAAATTTCAAGGAGATCGTTCGCGAAACTTTGGCCTCATCTGGTCGTCACCTTGTGCGAATCGCGTTCCGCGTTCTCTCGCGAGCGGGGTGGCTCGTCGATCGAAAACACGCGTCAAACACCGCCCACAGAATCGGCCGAGGAGTTAACTCGATGCAATTCGTGCGGAGCACGCGAATGCGAGTGGTTCAACGAGCGTAGAAAGACCACTATCATCGAATCCAATTTACCGAACACAACCGGGCCGATTACATCGCAACGGGAACAGGTCTCGCGTGGAACTACTCTCGGAACCACGAGTCCTCTCATTAGGGTATCGGGTCACGAGTTATATCTATCGCTGTTCTGTGGCCTGGTGTGCGGTTATGGGCGATTATTCGCCAACAGCCATCGGTCAAGGTTCGCCGAGATAAGACCAGGGTAACCAAATAAACGAGGAGTCGAGCCTCCAAGGAACGAACCGTATACCGTACAGCTTTTAATCGAGGGCAACGGTCTCACGGTAATCAATTAATCTCTCGGCCCTCTCATCGTTCATCCTATCGACGGATGTTAATAATTGAGTTGGTAGCGCAACGACGGGGATTCGGAGGCGTTTCTAACTTGTGCCCGTCCGAGAAATAAGTTTGTGGCGATTTAAAAGTTTTCTTGATTATTGAGAATTCGACGATCGAACGATTAATCTTTGTAACGAGCGACTCGTTGAATTTTTTTACGTAGCCACGATAAGAGTGTCGAAGCGACGATCAAGCGTTTTTGCGCGAGGTTAGCATTTCGAGTTGCAACGAACGCGAGGCATTTTGCATTTCGTGTGACAGCCATAAAGAAACGAACGTGGAGCGGTTGTCTGACCTCTGAACGTCTACGTGGCAACGCAGTGACACAAGAGGGAAAAATCAGGTTCTTCAAGGTGGCCGTAACCACGGAATAATTCTTGCGCATGAAAGGAGAGAAGAGCTAAAGAGCGAGAAGAGATAAAGACCACGGAGAGGAAACGTTCGTGACGATGCGTATATTCGGTGTCTTGGTCTCGGTGGAAATAAAACAACCGAGCGGGAGGGGAGGAAGGATGACGATGTGGCCCACTTGCGGTGACATGACATAACCGGTACGTAGTTCCAAGGCGACTGGACGCGTCCAGAATTTCAATAAGCCTCTCTCTGGCTTCTCTCAGCCGCCGGAAATGTAATAGCTGTCTTCTCTCTTTGGTTATTTATTCATTCGATGAACTCTTCCTCCTTCCACACTCTGAAAGATCGTCGCTGAAGCGTCGGAAAGCGCATCCTTTGTCTCTCTCCTGGACGTACGAACCGAGTTTTCGCCTCTGACTTTGAAAATCCTGTATGCGTTGTAGCCGGGAGTTACAATTTACAATTCGAATCGGATAATCTGGCGTTAGGATGAAGTCTAGCAGGATTATCTGTGTGACGTGGCATTTGGTTACGATTATCTTATTGCTCGATCATTGAATCTGTTTACGAATTATTTAAATGTGGACATAGCACGGATCATCTCGTTGAATATCAAACACTATGGACTAGGATTGATGCGTAGTGCTATTTACGAACGATGTACATTTTTATGATCTTGAACCGACGCGAACGTGGTTTTGAGGTTAGGGAAGCTAGTGCTTCAGAGAAGTTGGAGCATGAAAATGGCGTTTTGAGGTAACTAGCGAATGCGAGGAGCACCAGTGTTTGCTCATACTAGACTGCGAGAGGGTTTCTGCGAAACCTTCGTTCGAAGAAAACCTCTTCTCTTGGTAACAGCGCCAAACGACGAACACCGCGTAAATGTAAGAAAAAGCTGGCGTTCGAGTAGCAATCATACCGAAGGTTACGTACTTTTTCAGTGAATACAAAAACGGGCAACACAGCGGGAGATGCTATGCGAGGAAAAGTATAAATCTTATTTCTATCTTCTGTCGATGGATAACATTCTGTCACCATCGTTAAATATCGTTAGACATTGATCCTTTGCAATTGATTTCTTGGCTTCATTCTTCCCAACTCATCGTTCTCGAGTAAATAAAACCATTTTCTGACCTATGACGGAAAAAAAAAAAATTGTTATCGACGTCGAGACACTGGAGAACGAGAACAGCCATGCGACCGTACATCGGTGTTTATTTCACTTGACGGGTACAGGGTTGCGATGGATACGATCGATTCCAAGGTTGACTAGGAACGAGGTCTAAAAACAGGAATTTCCTTTTTCCCCCCAATGGCGAGCGCGATTCCTACCGGGGGCACGTATTATCGAGTCTCATCACAGAAGTCGAGTGAGCCCGAGTAGATGCGCGATCGGTGCTCGAGGAACAGGTTGCCATCCAGGTTTTTGCAGGTGGCTTATAGTGCACCTCTTTCTCTCTCTCCTCTCCATCGCGGTCATCCTTGTCTCTCCTCTCCGTTTCTTTCCTCTGGCATTTCTAGGTACCCCCGTATCTAACGATCTCGTCTGCTCGGGCCCTCGGCTGCTCTTGAAACTGCTCGGTACAAAATGTTCCGGTCGAGAAACCCGCGAGCCAACGTTAGTTTTATCACGGTATCTTCGTGGCCATTTCGATTATGTTTCATTAGTGCACCTACGAGATGAGCTCGTGATACGTAGGTGTAAAGATCGAAGGTGGTATGGAACACCTGTTCTGCCGGTTGCACGTTTAGATTAAAATCTCATCGCGCGCGTTTCGTTTTATCGTTACCACGTTTTTTCGTTTTTTCGTTTTATCGGAATTCCACGGATCGAAGTGAAGCAGAGTCGAAAGCTAATCGGACTTTCTTTTGTCGCGCGCTGTCGTTTATTGCGGAAAATGAGCGATGATGCTTGAACTTTCACGATCGGCGTGTTTGTCGATAGTCGATGCTTCGGACTCGTGCGCGTGAAAAATGATTCCAACGTGTTACGTCATTAACGTTGTTGCCACGACGAGCATTGTCTTTCAACGTGCAACGTGTTTTCGCACGTATTTGCTCGTGTCCAACCTTCGCCATTTTATCTGGACTTATCGCAAGTTTGTATCGTGTAATACTTTCTAAAGTCAAAGCGTCTTTATTTTCAATAATTCTTAAAAAAAAAAAATTCCTTAAAACTCTATTAATCAATTCGAGACTTCCAGCACGCAGGCCGACAATATTAATGATGCAACAAGTCGACAGTTTTACGTTCAAGATGGTATAATTTGTAACTTGCGAAACTCGATTGGAAAATTTCACTTACGTGCGTCTTGTATTATCGAACAAGTAAAACTTGCGATCCCGGTGAAATTTTGCCAATAACATCGCGAATAGAGACTGCATGTTCGTTCAGTTGTTTCTCGAACAACGTTGTTACAACGGTGGTACAGCGTTTCCGGCGTCGATAGGTTATGAATACGTCTTTTCATACGTGTGTTCCTTATTTGGTCGGGCGGCCCGACACGGTTAGGATCCTTGAATTTAATAATGCCCGCGTCTAGCCAGATTTATGTGCGCCGATATGAAATCGAGATTGCTCGAAGGTAGCTGGGTTTTTGACGTAGACATCTTCGTTCAGTCCGGGGGAACTGTGCCATCTGATTCACGTGCCGGTGCGTAAACTTTATTCCAGTCACGTTCGCTTATGCGCATATGCGCGCTACGCACGGCCCTTTATTTTCCTTGCATCATTTGCGCACGTTCCTTGCGTTCAGATCCAAGGCTTCATTATAACTAATGACGCTGTAAATTCCACGATAACAATGCTAGATGCGCTTTAAACGCTAGACGCGTTTGATTAATATTTCTGCTACCGCTTGCGAAAGCTGGGTGGCCGTTTCGGTCGGATGTGCGCCATTTTTACGCGCCGAACCAGTTGGAAAATGGTGCAAGGGGAACGCGGAAAGAAAAAAAAAAGAGAGAAAAAAAAGAAAAAAAAGAAGAGAGAAAGATTGAGATTCCTGCCGAACAATGGAAAGAATATACGGTTGGTGTAGCGGGTATGTGCGATCGTGTGTACGTGTAGGCTATATCGTATAAGTTCGCACAATGTCGTAAATAACGGGTCAGGATTTCAAGAGTACGCCTTTGCTTTCTACGAACGCGAAGCTAGCTATTATTTTCAAGCTGTACGCGATCGTGCCTCGCTTTTCCTACGGCGTTTGTTTCGCCATCGTCGAATGGGAAATACTTTTATGTGGAACCTGTTCTCTCCCCGATCGATCGTGCCCTAATTTCAAATCGTTTTATTCAAAAAAGTTTTATTCGAACGATGGAGGGAAATTAGATAGGCGGGGATTACTTGGAAATGTTTTCATTTCCTATTATGATATTGATTTAATAATGTTACATAATTGAAAGCTATTTGATCTGAGGATGTAAAGCAGCTTTTAGCAATGGATTTCAGTGCCACGTAACGTGCGAAATATAACTGACAAATGTATTTGGTCGATGGGAAATTACCTTGAAAGGAGAGATCCTTGCAACATTTGAATCTCGTAGTTCCTAAATTAAAAATAAGCAATCATTTCGTGCAGGTGTAATTTGCAAATTGAATTTAATACGTTTCTGTCGTTGTATGTTAAACGGAGATAAGAAATCGATACAATTGCAAATAAGCGAGGGAAACGTTGGCTACTGGTTCTATGGCTTATGTTCGCCGCCGTGGTGAGCTGTAACGTACTTATCTGTATTCATGAACTTCTATTTTCAATAGCGTGCCACGTTGTCGGTTGCATCTTTTAAATTCTAATACCAATAAAACCGCTTATGGGAAATCACGGTGCGACGCGGAATAACGTTAATCACGTAAAACAGTGATTCATCGTTACGAGTTAAATATGTAAATGATGTGGTATAAAATTAAATCGATCAAGTTCACGAGTCCATTGGTATTTCATTGTTAAATCAAAAGTCCAATTTCCTCTCGCCAATCTGCGTTACCCTATCATCAATTCCGCCTTCCTTTATTTCTACGTACCTTCCAGATCATTTATGATTCATCCATTATATATAGTAGCTCGCGAAACGCAAACATTTATTTATGTAAAAAGTTTTACACACATATACACACGTGTATCGTTTTGAAACTTCACTATCAAATTTGGAATTAACTTGGAGATTAAAAATTGTTAAAATTTAAATAAAAGTCGCAAGACATTTATATTGAAAATTATTTCGTGATTGACAGCGAAAATCTGCTGGAAAAATATCAGAATATAAATGAAACCTACTGTTAGAAAATCGTCTCAGTGGAAAGTAACGCGTGGCAATAGTTTTTACAGTTGACGAAACTTCAAAATTATAGCGCGGTGAAATTTCAAGATACACTTCGTCTGTGATACACACAATATCATTCGTAAGAAATTCTTACAAGCGTTCAAATTTTGCGAACAATCGTATCGATCTCTCCGACTGACCGGTGAAAGGTGATTCAATCTTGTTGAAGTTTTCACGGCGTAGAATTCGAGGACAAAAGGCATCGACTTTGAACAGTCTAGATGCAGAACGAGCTCACGCCGTAGGAGAGGCAGTTCTTGTAAATAAAATCGAGCGGAATTCCTTGGTGGGCCAATTTCGTTCCGCCTTCAGCCTCCTATTATCTAACTTGATTTCTGTGTCTCGCGTTACCGCTCCGAAACCTGGTAATATCTGGCCCCTACGTGGCGAGAACGATTCTTTTCCCTTTTCTTTCCTTCTTTCTCTCTTTTTTTTTCGCTGTCTCGTCGGCGATAATCGCAGGGTGTCTACACGCGTGACGGTTTTTACAAGTCGTCCGAGGCAGGCCGTGGAACGCGTAGCAAAATTGAATTTCGACGATCTCAACGTGCATCTTCCTTTTTATGGGATAAGTCGGCGAGAGTGAGCCAGAACCGTGTTACGACCGGGGATAACAAGCTTGCGCGTTTGCTCTCGATGGCTATTTCCCCATCGGAGCAATGGATACTATGATGGCGACTGTTTGTCTCTTTCCATTTTTACTTTCGCTTCTGGCTTCCCGTTGCAGGCATAACTTTTAGAGCGAATCGCGATCTTCGTAGGTCCTCTGCTAGATAGCAGAGAAGACAGGATTGCAAGGTAAATTCTACATCTCAAGCAACTGCAATTTTTCTTTGCATCTTTCGGAGTTAGACGTGTTTGTTTAATCAAAAACGACATTAAAATTTGTGAAAGACGAAGCACATGTACGTAGAATAGACGCGAGTACAATCGAAGGTTTGTATATTCCATAAAAATTCACTCCTTCAAAATCCCTACGATCAGATGTTATAAGAATTCTCCAAGCCACGAAATTCGTGTTTTACCGTCTGAGGTCCGATTTTTCCTGAAATCTGCAATCAAACCGTGGAGTCGATTGCCGCGGCGGTGGAAGCAAGCGTTGGCGTGTCGCGTCTCTCTCGTGCGTGGCGATCGTGTATCCGTTTGCACGCTGGAACCGTGCAGGAAACAGAATTCACGCGAAGAAGTTGCTCGCGAGACGATATCGTTTCGTGTGGCTTCTGTTTACGGCCATGGCTATCCCGCCGCGGGATCTAGTTGCTGTTCTCCGTACGCTTCGTGCAGCGAATCTAGCTTTAATGAATAAAATTGAGTCCCCGCGGGGTCGGGATCAACGAAGGCCGCCCCGGCCGCCGTTTCTTTCTCGCTCTGCGTCGTCCCGCAGGGGCGTAAAAAGCGTAAAAAGCGTACCGGGACTCGCGTAAAGGGACGAGTAAAACTTTGCTCCCCTATCGGGCTTGGCCGTGGTATATACGTTGGCCACGGTGAATCAGGATTCACTGTGTACGACTGGTGGCGGCCGTTTGCTACGCGTTTACGTTACGCCGTTTCTTGCGGTTCGTAGAATTACACCGCCGTTGGCCATGTTGACCGGAGAAACAGGAATCTGCGCTTAGAGTCTGGCACCGCAGCTTGAGCTTGCGCTCGATGCTCGTTGATTATCGAGCAGCAACGAGCTCCGTTTTGCTCCTTTCGCCTCCTTTTGCCTGGCTGCCTGTTTGCTGGTGGAACTTGTCTTTGATAGGCGTGGCCGCGAAACCTATCGGTTTAGACGGCTTGTAGACGTCAGTCTACTATCTGTCTTCGTTTACGAGATACAATGAATTTTCTGTTTTAATTGCTTTTACAAATGATGCTCGAAATGACATTGATCTGGTTACTCTCTCTGTCATTCCTGGTGTTTCTCGAATTTGTCGCAAGCCTTGCTCTATTCTAATTCGTGGTATTTCAGCATTTTCAATCGACGTTGCGTGTACAATAGATTTTAAATGTCCCCACAAATGAAAATCTAATGGATTCAAATCCGGAGAACGAGCAGGCCATGCAAATAGGACCTCCACGACCAACCCATTTATTTGCAAAGTGTCGATTTAAAAATTGCCTAGCCACTCGGCTAAAACGCGGCGGAGCTCCATCATGCATAACTCGCATACGATATATAAGTCTAACATCGACCGGAACTTCCCCTAACATTTCGCGTAAACGCGTGCTCGAGAAATCAACGTACTTTGTGCCTGTTAGTTTCCCATCGAGAAAAAATGGTCCAATGAAAAATTTATCAATTATTCCTGCCCATACGTTTCAACTGAACTGGTGTTGATGTCTTGAATGCACAATAACACGTGGGTTTCCTTCATCCCAATTATGATTATTGTGAAAATTGAATATACCATCCCTGGTAAAACTAGCTTGCTAGAGTTTGCTCTGGTTATAAAATTCATTGTATCTCATAAACGAAGACTTTACATGACTTTTTTTCATTATTTTTAGGCGTACAATCAGCTCTCGAAGTGGATCCCACAAGTTACGAAACACCCTGTATATATGTGTATATCCACCGATATGTGGATTTTGTTCTTCGATGATTGATGGCTTGGATCATATAGATCCAGTGTTTCGGTATTGTTCGGATCTAATCTCGTTAAATTTGCTGAACGCCGATTCTTCTCGAACCGAGTTGTCCGACTGGTTATCAGATCAACCTTTAAACGTGATACAATCTATTATTAACAGGTAGAGAAATAGTAGTGCGTTAACGCAATGTTTCATTCTCCATGGATTCGTGTTGTTCGTGATTCTATTAAATTCACAGTCGCGATTACGAAATTACAAGAGTTTCCTCCTTTCTGTCCTTTTCTATTCGTTTCTCCTCCCATCTAGATTTATTAGATGATCCATTCTATCAGACATTCTACATTTATAACTTCGATTCAAAGTTACAGAAGCTTTTCTTAGTTTTCTTTTTTTTTTTTTTTGCCAAAGAATGACGACACGAAATTCGATAATCAGATCGGTTTCCCTCGCGGATCACGCAATCGTTATTTGCGGTTGTTGCGTTTTATTGTTCCCTCCCCCGCGGGAAAGTCGGCCAACAACTGGCGAAACGCTCTTCAGCCTTCGATATTAACGTCAGTCAGGAACGAATATTATCGTTAGAAGCGTAGGCGGTTTCTCTGACGAGGAGAAATCGTCACGACCGGTATCGATGCTTCCTCTGCCGGGGAGGAATCTCACGGACACGTGCTGCCGCGGATGTTGGCGATTCCTGTTGCGTTTCCTCGACAGCCGTGCGAGCCGCGTCGCGGTCGAATCGTGGATTCTTCAATCCTCTCGGCTTGCATCCTCGCGCGAGAAAGTAAACGGGTCGAGCGACTCTCTCACGGTGCGCAACTCCTACTCGAGCTACTCTGACATATCCGCGCCTGACGTGCGCGCGAAACGATCGTTGATCGTTGAGTTTACGTCCCGGCATCTGGGGATTTCTAATTTATACGTAGATCAGTAGATTAGCGGATTATCATATAAAGGTTCGGTGGCGATTGTTCCCGAGAGAGGGGAACAATACGCGGGGAGATACAAATTCGTAACTCCGCGCGCCGGTTTGGCAATAATTCCTTTTTTTTTTTCTCCGAATGTGTGTTCGTTGAAATTAGGAAGAGGCTGTTTCGCGTTGCAGCCAGGCTTTCTTCACAGCGTGGGAGTATGAAGATTGAGATGCAGATTGGAATTAATTTCCCAAATTGCGCGTTTCTTCTTCGAAAGCTTCAAGTTCGCTTCGAGCGAATCACGGTTTTATAGAATTCCATTAAATTCCGACTGCGAGCGTGTACAATTTCGAATGTTCATCGTTCGATTTCGCAAATCGACCTTTCAATTTCGATTTCGGTCGCTCGGTATGGAATATTCGACTGGAAAGAAGACGGTGAATTCGGCGAAATTTTCCAGAACACCGATCGAATTTTATTAGTTTAGTGAAAATCACTGAGCCACTGACAAACAGCTGTCTTTTACTCTGCAACTATCCGCTAATAAATCTCCGTCGTAGATTCGTTTTAATCTCTTGAAACTTTCTAGCGATGAAAGATCCAACTCTTTCAACCTCTTTCAAGCGAAGAAAAAAAAACAAATGATTAAGAATTTTCTACCGAGACTTGTCGAAATTGCGTCCTTGCGATCCAACGTCGTTGATGGAAACATTCGGATCGTGCCCACGCAATTGATTCGATCGAAACCATCGATCTCGCCGAGGATTGTATGTCGAATCTATCGGCAAGGCATGGGAGAGAACGAGTCGCTTTTACAACGGCTCGTTTGACTCTCGTACAAGTCCCACGCAGAAAACGTCGTACGCGCGCTGGCAAGCACGGCGAAAGTAGGATGCACTTGGCGACTCAGTTTTCGCTCGGTGTGTGTAACTCGGGGAAATGAACATGGTGAAAATATAGGCGTTTTAAGTTTTACGCCTCTTGTATCTTGTTGAAAGAAGAAAAGGAGACTTTACTGGCGCCTGGGGCGTTTATCGCGCGTGAAACGATCGTCGATTCGCTGACGATCAATATATGTTCTCGGACAATCTGATGCGTAGCTAGTCGATCGGTTTATAAAATTTTTAACGCTTCTTACGCTTCCGTTCCTGGCTTAGTTTAAGCATAAACTGATAGAACCGTGCGAGGGTTCGAATTGAAATGCAAGTGATCGTCGGACATCTGTTGCACGAGTTCTAAGAGAAAGTAACGAAACGTCTCTATTGTATTTTTTTCTTGCAGTAAATACTGCCAGCTTTGTACTCTTGAAACTACAATTATTGTTTTCTTCTTTCTTTTCTTTGAGGCTTAATGTGAAAAATTGAATATCGCGAAATCGATTCCAAATGAGTTCTAACTCTAACAAGTATAATCGACTACTTTCGTTAAAACCGAGAGTAATCATATATTTATAATTGAAGGTGAAGTCAAAGACAAATAATTATAACCCGTTTCTTGGTAAGAATTGAGTAACAAGTTCAAGATACCTTGTGAAATAATAACTTTGCAACTTGGCCAGTGTAGTAGCTAATTGGATTTGAATTTTGGAAAAAATTATATACGCTGATCCTAAAGTGTCTTGTAGTATTATACAACAGAAGGGACAGATTGAAAAATTATCCAGATTCGAAATTGTACGATCCAGAGAATATTTATTTATCAAAAACATGGAAGTGATATTGGTAATAATTGGGCATCAAGGAGAGAAACTTGCAGAAAATTCGCAGAATGTTCGATGTTTCGAACAGAAAAGTAGATTTTCTTTTTCGAGTTGTAGTTGTAGAAGTGACCTTAGTTTCCATCGAGAGTGAAAGAAAATTTAATTTTCCATCGGCCGTGAAGCCGAGTTCACGGTACGTGGAGGCGCAACTTTTAAGGTCTGGACGCACGTGAGAGCTAGTGAAAGTTCCCCGGTTCTCTGCACTTTATTAACGCTCGTCGTTGCCTTTGGAAAAGCACGTGCACGGCCATTAATTAGAGGCTGCCGACGACCGACATTCTTCTCGATTTTTCGACGCGCAATCCGCGTGTCGTTAGCTTTCCTCTCGATTTTACCCACCAATGTTTTGTCGCACCGACCAATGATAATCAATAACTAATCGTTCGTACAATGAACGATTTTATATTGCCGTTAGAAAGTCCCCGGCGGGCACGTAGAAGCAGAGTAATTAGCTTGCGAATGGACACCTAAGTTTCCTTTTTTGTCAAGGGAATTAGAAGCGGGTAAACAACTATCGCGTGTCAGAGTGTTAGACTCTTTTTTTTTTTCACACAAGAGCGTGTTATATAAATGCAATGACAATATAAAAACATGTTTCAAATGGAGCTGCTACGTGTTTCAAGCAGTATGTTTTTCCTCAAGTCTGTTAGTGAGAACACTGTAATAAAACCGATCGATCATTCCGATCAACTTGCTCCTTCGTTTTTCATTTCGCCAAGAATCTGCTTGGGATATTCCAATGCAAATGTTTTTGCAATCGATGTTTCTTCGCGCTTTTCATCGTTGGACTTGTCGTTGGAGTTTAATGAGTTGCTACTCTCTGAAAATGACTCATACGACGAAGCTGACTCACGAAGGTATTTTTACATTCATTAAAAGAAACTTTTAATAAACGTCTTGAAATTTCTAGCTAGTACATGAAATTTCAAAATATTTAATATAAAAGGTGCTCGAATGCTCTCGCGAGTGTGTGTGTACATTATCATTTAAAATTGCACTTCAGATCAATTCGATCTAATAAAAGCGAGTCGGACGAGTGAAATGAACATTAGCTGGCGATCCAATCGACACAACGCGAAGGTTCTCGTTCATCCTTTCGATTCAGCGAAAGGCTATAAAAGCTCGTCGACTTAAGAGATAAAAGGGTCGACTCGCGCACCACTGAATTAACCTACATTCTCTCTATCGGCCACGCGGACGCGAAAGTCACGGACGCGTTCCAGATTCGTCACGCAACGCAGGCGTGCAACACCGTGTACATCCCCGTTCGTGAGATATCAGGACACTACTTACGCTAGAATTCCCTCAATGACGTTTTCTATCGTGGCTGCACTCCTCGTGGAAAACAAACCGAGATACTTTTCGAAAGTTTCTCAATTGCGCGATTAATCTCGAATAAATATATTACTTTGTTAAATTTGGAAGAAACAAGTGTGAATTGAACAAGAAAATTACAACCGAAAATTACTCGAAGCCTTCAGAACTTTCAGAGCAGTCAAATCCCTCCAAAGTTCCTACAGATTCTCGTCCGAAAAGTGATTGATCTAAATCTGTCGAATAATCAATTGTCACGTCATGAAGCCAAACAGGCTGTCTCTCTGTATCTGGCTATCGAAAGTAGCTGGCGAGGAGGGTTTTCGAGGGGGGCAGCAGGGTTTTCGGCCCAATATCCGCGGAGCGGCTATTAATATTGTTTCAAAAAGGCGACGCGGTGGTCCCGACACGTGACTGCGAACTGGTTTCGTTGTCGCCTCCGGCCCGATGGCAGACCCTGACACTAACATTCCTCAAGGCTGCCTGTGGGATCGTCCGCGTTGCCCGGAGGCTCCATCCGACCATGACATTGACTTCGAGATGGAAGCCTCGTGAATATGGTAATACCGGGCCTCTCTGCTCTACGCGAGGCGAAACGAAGCGGAGTGAAGTTCGTTTCCCCGGCGATGGCAGCGCGGCGATCCCGCAGAAGCGAACAGCCGTGGGCAAAGTATCGTTCGCTCTCGTCCTTCTTCTTCTTCTTCTTCTTCTTCTCCTCGGTTTCGCCACGAGCAGCGAACCTTTATCCGTCTCGGCGTCGTGTTCCCCTATCGGCGTGCCTGGCGCATCTCCTCAGCCACCGGATGTTGTCCCCTTTCCTAACCGGCTGCACGTGACTTAGGCAACATAAACTGGGTTTTTAAAGGGCGGCCCGAGCTGTGAACAGGCTAGCCTCGCCGCTTCGATTCAAACGTGTACGTTTGCTGTTTCGTCGCCGTTTCTGCGTTTTTCTTTTCGAGACACGAAATTGAACGAAATGACAGATATATATATATTTTTTATTTTTTTTTTTAGGAATTTCGATTTGGACAGATTTCTTTTAAGTTTTGGTTTTACTTTTGGTTGTATAAAATTTAGTAGTTTTAGCCAAGTAATGTTCAAGGTGGATTTATAGGTGGAAATTTTATTTTTGTTACAGGTATGGGGAATTTTATTGCGTTAGGAGGCAAGACCTGGTCGGATGAGTGTGTAAGTGTTTTGCAACTAATCTCTCTCGCTGTTTTCACTCTTGTTTCGCTGAAAAGCGGCGTACGCGAAAGTTTCCAACATCGATCCTGATTTACTCGTACTACTACCCGTAAAAAGTCGGACGTTACTGCTGTACATGTTACACATTAATAATAGACCACGGATTTTTATGCGGACGTCACGAGACATCAAAAATGGGCGAAATATTTAAAATATAGCACACGTCGTGGTATTTGAAAAATTGTTTCGCACAGGTATCCGCAATCTAATTATTGATATTTATCATCAGTTACATGCCAACTCGTTTCAATAATTATCGTCTTTCGATCGTTGCGTTCGATCGAGACGTCTCGGTTAGAGGTTTGATACCTACTTTTCTCAGTCGCCGATATTTCAACTTCCGCGAAAGTTTCGCGCCGGAACGGAAGGAAGAACACATCCGCGTACTTTCTTTTTGTCGCCATTTGTTGCCCCACAAGTTGTCATTACGAAAATCACGATATTCATTCCTGGGTCCTCAACCAGAGCAGAATTCGCTTTCACGCCAGTCCACGTCGACTCTCTTCCTTTCTGCACGCGACTCGCCATTTTTTCACTCCGTGATCAATTTCTCACGGAAAGATTTTTTTCATCGCGTTGACGTGTGCGTTGTATAGCATGGCAGAAAATCAAACTCTTGTTTGTTGTTGCTCACGATCCCGAATAATTTGTAACATGGCAACAAATTGCAAATCATCCTGCTCGGGTTGACGTTCCGATCTTTCATTCCGTTGAAAGTAATCCAAGGATTTGTAAGCGCAAAGTCTGGACGTCACTGGATGATAAATATTATTGTCGAAAATTTTAAACTTTTGAGATTTAATCCTCCTCCTGAAATGCAATTTCACAGTTTAAATTAATTTCATCGCGCGAGTGATAAATATTTATAATCAATTCTCGAATATCTTATATCTTAATAGAGACCACTAAAAAGAATCCATCCTTTCGAGAACCATTTCGTCCACGAATTTTCATTGCCCAGACCGAAAGGAATCTTCTAGCCGCCGTCTAATCGCTTCTTCACGCGGAATCGCGCGTTCACGCGCAACGGCCACAAAGGCGCGCTATTAACTTTCGACTCGCGTGAAATTTCCACAGGCGACAGCCCGGTAACGTCTTAATCTCCTTCCATAAATTCGGCCCAAGGGGGAGAGGAGGAGTATAAACGTCAAGTTGGACACGACTCACGTTGGTGTTTCACCTCGTCGTTGGCTCTCTTTGTCTGCTTCATCCCTGTCGCGTCATTTCTCGCATCGTCGGTGCACGCGACGGAGATCGCGCTTGCCCGCGTACTACACCGTGCATTACAAGCTCGGATTCCTGGCTGACCTATGACCTACGAACGATGTCGGCCGATGTCGTACGCGGGGATAACGTTACGCTCGCTATAATTCGAGCACGAGCTCGGCCACAGGCGCGGATCGCAGAACTCTTTGGCTGTTCGAGAGTCTGGACGGAGAGGGGCTCTCGTCGAGCGTCGTCGAAAGAGCGAACGACGTGCTACATGGGAGCTCGTTACCGCGAGAAAGAGCCGGGACGCGTTTCTCTCGGTTCGAGAGGCGAGCCGCCGTGAGCCGAGCAGTAAGGAACTGCCACGCTCGCTGCCTACCTGATCCCACGAGCAGATTTATTGGCGCGCGGGAAACTAATGGTAACACTCACGAGGGATTCCTCCGGGATGGCACGCCGCGTCGTGCGCGCAAGGCCCTGGCCTCCTCGCCACATCTCTCAACGAACGTGCAAACCGTGGAACGCTGTTCGTACGAACTTTCCGCGGGACAAATAGGAGGATCTGTGTCTTTAATATTTACACTTGCGCTTGCTCTTCATGTTATATGTATTTTTATATGCGTGTACTTTGTTACTAGTAGAATACACGTACTGTGTTGTATGTCTAATTCAGGGAATTCTTTCATACGAACTGTCCTGACGTAGTTTCATAAATAGTTTGTACATGGCTTTGAATGGCTTGGTATATTTGAAATTGGGGATATATCGTGAAATAGGTATTAAAAAATTGGAGATCTGCGTTTTTAATATCTGTATTAAATACAAATATTAATACTTGTATGTTCTCAGTATTATGTTGGATGACCAACACGGACAGTATTGAATCTATGTAAGTACTGACAATGAGCTAGCAGTCCACATAAAAGTGGTAAATAGTCGGTAAATGGTTAGTCATAAGAAAAAGATCCAATAGTTGGTCGTCTATGCTCCTTCCCCTTCCACTTGACGGTGATAACCAAATATATATAAGGACATGCTTTAGAGACATTCGAGAGCATAAAACATTCTAAATCATTCTACATCATATTCAAGAGCATTAAACATTGTAAATCATTCTATATCATTCTATTTCATACACGACTGTAAGGGAATAAACTCTTTTAAATTATAAGCGTGTTGACTCCATTACACAGAATCTAACAATTATACGTATTTTTATTATACATATGTATTATACGCATTATTATCTAGTATTATACATATGTATTATCTAGTATTATACGTATTTTATTATACATTACACATAGGTATTACATATTTTCTGGGTTGGGTTTCGTCTGCGTCTTCTAACCCATCCTTAGAATCCTTTTGTATGAATTTTCCGTGGGGACAAACAGTCTGTACATGACTTTGAACGTGAATTTGTTGAATTAAAGTGCATGAAATAATGTATTAAGAAATCGAGAACCAGTGTTTTTAATATTTACACTTGTTCTCGTTACATGTATTTTTATATTATTATATTACACGTCCTTTAGGTTTAATGTGCGTCTTCTAATTCAGAGAATCCTCTCGTATGAACTTTGCAGCGGACAAAATAGTTTGTACGTGATTCTGAATGTGAATTAAAATACACGAAACGGGCATTGAAAAGTTGAGAATTTATGTTTTTAATATTTACTCTTGTACGTTTTTAATATTACATGTATTTTTATATACACGCACATGTCAAATGCCCTTTAGCTTTATAATACTCATTTTCGAATTCAGAGAATCCTCGAATAGATTACAGACGAATGATTTTTACCATGACAAATTTTATTGAACGAAGTACGTTTCTGTTTCTCTGCACTCTGTTCTCTGATTCTCAAATATTATATTGTACGTCATTTGTATTCGAATGATCTTTCATTCGCGAAATGGACAGAAGGTCGGTGATTTCGTAACACATCACAGATATGTTTCTTCGACTGGATAAATTATTACCGTCAGCTGGATTTCGTACTAGATTCGATGACTACCGAACGGTTGCGTTACTGGAACGCATAAATAAATCGAGAAACGTGCGAGTGAAACAGGTTCACGAGAGGAAATGAGTATATTATCTATTGCAAAAAAAAAAAAGTGTCTTAACATTAGTAACGAGAACAACAACGCAATCTTGCGAATACCTTACGTGAAATCGATGACGGTTCCCTTGGAATATGATCGAACGTGTGGATCTGTTTAACTGACAGATTTATCTCGCGCAACGTAGTTCGCATAAATCTCGAGCATTCTCCACGGCAGATTATTCGCAACGCAACCAGTTTGGTGAGGGGTGTGATTAATGCCGCTAATGATTTAGTTGAGACTCGCCTCGATTAAAAAAAAAAGCAACTCGCTGATTTCTATTCAAATCGGTTGGACATCGGTCTTTACGGCCGCGAGAAATTCCTTCGATTCGAAAGAAACGATCGGCCTGAACGTGGGAACGTTTCTAATTTCTTTTCTTCATTCAATATTATCCTGATACGTTAAGTCATCGCTTCGATCGCGCTCGCGAAGAATTCTAATGCGCACCGCGAAAGTATTTGAGCACCACTTACTGTACTTGCGTATCACAAAACAACTTTTATTGTATTTTATCGTGTCGTTAAATGAAACAGTAATGAAACACGACTATCATGATCGCGTTCAAAGTTAATGGAAACGTTCGTAAAAGTTGGGTGATATTTACGAAGAGTATCTCGAATAAACACTTGATGTACAGTACGTAAATAACAATCTTAAACACATGGTGGATACGCCTTCACGAAATACCGAGCTTTGTTACGTAATAAGTCATTCGTTATTCAAATAACAGTGTAATCGTGACAGTCGCGTCTCGTAACTAAAGTTCTATCGAAACTTCAAAATGTGGGAATGTAACGCAGTTGGAATGTTCGAATGCTCTCGCGTGCCAGGCCACGCGAACTCGAATGGATTATCGTGCGAGCAAAACTCGAATCGGGGATAATTTCCCAACGGAAGACCGTCTGTTATTCGAACAGACGTGATAACAATATATTGCGCATTATACAGACACTCGGAGCAAAAGGATCTCCACGACAGCGCGCGCTATGAATACGAAATATCGCAAAAATTAAAACCAGTTCCCTTTTCGAGCCGAGGGCCGATATCTCTGCGGTATCGTGCAAAGTACTATTCATAATATTCCATCACTTGGAAATACCTCATCCATTCCCGTCTTCCCTCGGGCGCCTCCATTATCCTTAATTATCCGTAGCTAGCGACCGTGCAACAAAACTCTCTTCCTTCCTCTCTCCTTCACCCTTTGGAGGAACGCTTGGAAGGGCGTCTGCTTTTCCAGGCCTCTTTAGCATGCACGAGAAATATCGTGAATGCTAGTGGCCCTTCGATGATAAACCGATGGCCTTCTAAGCGTCGATAAATTTCAACCTAGCTGGCTGCAGAAATTAACTTTGCTAGATGGTCGATTTCCGGCTTTGTACAATGCGCGTTGACTATATCGATAAAGAAATGTAGAGCAAAGATTGATGAAAAAATTTATTTGAGGATTATCGACCTTTGAAACCTATCGTTGGGTTGCAGGTGACTGTGATATCCAATTTTGAGTATTGTGACGAGATAGAATTAAATTAAAAGCTTCGAAACTAAGAGTAGTTTTAATAAATGTACTATATATTTCTATATTTTATATTTTGTATTTTTATTTTTTATTTTTATATTTCTAGTTTTATATTTTATATTTCTATTTTTATTTTTATATTTTTTCATATTTTTATATTATTATAAATATATGTCGAAATTTAGTGAATTCATCGAAATGCTATGCAGGAACGGATTAAAGGAGCACGTGGTCAGTTTCATTTTATGTTAATATCGGGCGATATATATGCACGACATACATAGGTATTTACAACATTTCGTTATCCCGGAACAGCTTCTCCAACCATGGTTCGTGCCAGCTTGCGCAAGTTCATTATTCTTAATTATCTGCAACCAGTTCTAGCGAAACAGCGGACGGAACAGGTTTTTCGGATACGGCGTAACCTTTCCGACTGGAATGAAATAAAATTCTTCGTCAATGCTTCCGATGTTAAGGGCAAGGTGAGAGATAAAATCGTCGTAATACGATTACAACCATTCACTGACATACTTTAACGACTCTGTGTTAATCCTCCGAGTACCTGCGCTTTAATCTTTCAATTTTTATTACAAACAGTTTCATTACGTATTTGGCTCGTCCTTTTCTTTCGAATTTAACCAAAGATTCTGATTGAATGCGATCTTTTCTGAAATTGTTAGTTATTTCCAAGCGTCGTAAGTAATGATCACCTGTGGCATTGAAACGAATCGGAAAACATAGCCTAGTGCTCCTGTAAGATATACTTTTCTTCTTCTTCATCCACGAGTATGTACTTTTCAGCTGAACAAAGCTGTGAAAAATTCTTCCACGGTCGCCATCTGTTACGGTATCGCGTTTATGTCTATGGTTAATTATTTTATATTTCTTGCAATAATAGGGAACAAACGAAGAAATATCACAAAAGATATTCACAGATCTGTAATTTGGATTTCTCACGAAACCACACGTTTAATTAATTAAATTTTATACATGTACGAAATTCCTAATTCCATCTCTAATCAATGTAAATACGATTGTTCAATTTGATGTTTCATCTTGTGAACATTACGCTCTTTCGTCAAAATTTCAACCGGTTTTAGGAACTTCTTTCCTGAATTAATTTAAACACACCAATTTCTGTTGAATGAATCAATCCATCCCTTCATCGGTGTAATTTAAAGGATACTCGCAATGAGACAAATCTTCAAATATAATGCTATCAATATTAAAATCTCATTCCATCCTAGAAAGAATATTCTCTGTCTTTGATAATCTTGAATTCGTTTTCCTCAAAGATTTTACATCGTGGAGGGAAGTGCACGTTTTCCCTCCAAACTGTCCATCGTAATTTCGAAGATTGCGGTCTCCCCTTCGAAACGATCCCTTAAAATTTGTTGATCTTTTCCACCACGACCCGCTGCCCCATTAAGAACGCGTGTTCCAGAAACGAATTAAGGCAGCTGGTCGTGTAAAACGTCTCGAGTTATGAGCTTTTACCTTAACTGGGGCCATTCATCATCGCAGCGGCCGGCGTTAAAAGGCAAAACTTCCGATGACCTCCCGCGTTGAAATCGGTCCTGGACGTGGAAAGGGGAAGTGGCGCCCATATCCGGCGAGAAACAGCTTTCGTCGTCGTCCACAATGCAGCCGAAAGCGTACTGCAATCCATTGTGTTGCGTCCCCGTTTCGACAAACCGTGCTCATTCCTGCAATCGCGCTTGGTGTTACGACGGTGCCTTCTTCGATCGCGATAAAACTGGGGAGGGCTAGGAGGGGGGGTGGCGAGGGAAAAATTTCGTCAACGCCCTTGGATCTACCAGGTTTGCCGATTTCATTTTACAGTAGAGAACGAAATCGGTGCTCTCTATTCGAATACTTATGCTTTTTCGTCTGGTTCGCGCAAGGTCAACGTCAATTCACGTGTGGCCATTTCTTTCCTCTCGCTTCGCACGAGTTGTGCACGTGTGCTCGCGTGCACGTGCCTCCGCATAGCGTTCGTTCAATTATCAACTGGTGAACGACTAATGGATTAGATACATATTTCTAATATACTAACAAATGCACGATACGAGATTTATGTAGCTGGAAATGTGAACAACTTTAATTTAAAAGTAAACCACACGAGAAAATAAAATATTTACGTTGCATGTATGAAATCGTGAATCGTAGCTAATTAACTCATGTTATTTACTGTAAATTAATTTTTAGTTATTAACTAATTTATAATTTATTCACAGTAAATTATTTTTTAATTGTTAATTAATTTATTATTTATTTGCTATAAATTATTTTTTAATTATTAATTAATTTATTACTTATTGTAGTATTAATTTAATTATTAATTAGTACTATAATACTACAATTATTAGTTACAACTTCCGGCAAAAAGTTCTCTAGCGAAAATTTTTGATAGAAGATTTGTGTACGATAATGTAATATAACGATGCAATTAGTATAACAACTGTCGTAGGGATAAAGACCCATCCTAATCACCGGTCCCAATCGCTCTTTTATCTCAATCCTTTCACTCATTTTATTTTGATACATTTCATAGCCAGATCACGATTTAATTTACTCTAAATAGCTTCTCTTCCTCGGCGAAGCGTACTATCTGGCGCAGCGATCCGTTTGGAAAAAGCGAAAGCAGCGTAAATGCGAAAGTACGCGAGGTCCACCCCGAGTTAGCAACCTATCGATCCAATGATCTAAATTAGCTCTCGAGTGGCCGTGAATCACCTGCGTCAAATAGCTTTGCACGTAGACCGGATGATTTTCTGTTGTTCTTCGAGCCCACGAAGTTTTTTTCCTCTTTTCTTTTTTTTTTTATCTTGATGGAACGTGTAATTTCACAGAAACGTTTAACACGTTCGGCGTTGTCGACCATCTCGCTAATCGAGATTTTACGGGGCTTGCGGCAATTATGTTTTAATGAGAAGATGCTCAGCGAAATTCGGGTTTAAACGACGAACACCAAGAATTTTCTCATCGGTTTATTTTCTTGAATCTAAAAAAAAAAAAATTTTGATTAAATAGCTTTTGCGATACGTAAGAAAGATATGAAACATAAAGTAACGTTATGTTACGTTAATCTGAGATCGTAGCTACTCGCAGTGACTGAAAAGTTTGAAGAGAAACGACGGCCGTGAAGACTTTTCTTTTTATTATCTGTAGATTTTTTTTATCTGTATTTTCGTGTTTTTTATCTGAGTATTTCTCTGAATTCAGAAAATTACTTAGATCGTCTTTTCTTCCTTCACGCGTGAGAAACGCTGTAGTAGACAAATACTAGCCAGTCTGTGATTCTACAAAACCTGTAAAATAGTAAAAAGTAAACCTGTATAATGGTAAAAATTTTTAGAGAAACGCTCATTCAATTACAAACTCGAACATCTTTCTACCAAGTATATTTCTCTGAACTTGGAAAATTATTTGGACACCCGAGGAAAATAACGAAATACAAGATATGCACGTCGAGCTTTGCCTATCGAGAAGTTTCACTTGCAAAATACGGGCGTCGCCCACTCTCGAATCCTGTTGAAATCCAGTCGCAGTCCAGTCATTCTCACGGTTCGCAATGATTTATTTTCGAAAAGCACATAAAGGTTACGCGCGCGAGGTCGGCAACGTTGCTCGCCAAGTAGGCGAGTTTTCGATCGATTGAATTAACGATTGGCTTAAGAATTCGTTTCGCGAATGTTTTACGTCGTTCATGTAGCGAGAATTGATATCTCGGTGGTTAACAAATGCGGTAGCCGGGGAATTTCATTCAGCCACGCGCGTCGAATTCTGATGAATGGAAAGGATCGTGCTGGATGCAAGTCTGGCATGGAGTCTCGAAGTGTATTTTTAGAGCGGAATTTCTTTGACTATTAAATCTTCGATCCTCACTCCGAGTTTTCGATATTTATTCCACTCGAGTTCCTCTGAAGAACGCTTTCAACTGTACGAAATCATGCAACAATCTTTAGAAATCAGGTTAACGATCGTCATTCGTCTGCACATTCGTCTTTTTTTCAGAATTTTTTCATTGAACGCACGAACGCAAAAATTGTTAAAATAGATGTGTCCAAAATTCATACATTGCAATAAACAATGTTGCAACAATTTATGTAATTTATGCAAGTGAATCTCTCTCGGTTAATTAATTGAATATTTATGACGATCATCGAGAAATATCGTTGACGATCTCTGTGACGCGAAGTGATGAGAAATTAAATTCACCAAGCAACACTTCTGCGTTTACCCGTTCGTTCGATGTATCCAAAATATAAATGCGTGTTTGCACTTTCCTCCGTACCCGATTCCACTCTTCGTGTCCGTGAGCCGTCTACGTGTGGTCCGTTCGCAAGCTCGTTTCCTATTCCTCTTGTTCCCCGCAACAAACGAGCGACAATACGGTACAAACCTCCTCCATCGGATGGCCTCCGCGGCTTCGTGCTTCGTTCTCTTTTGCCAGAGCAGGTCGACGGTCCTGCTGTCGATAAATCATTTCGTACTTGTTATACTTTGTTGCGACCCTCTATCCTGCCCTCCCCTTTCCTCCTTGCTGCGCTTCACCGTGCCCCGCAGCGTTGAAGAATGCAACCCGGGGGGGAAAGACCGAGGATGCGCATCGTGGCGGCGTGACTATGCGGAAGAGCAACAAGATGATACGCTATTTGATTTGTGGCTTTGAATGCCGCGAGTAAGCTCCGGCCGTGTTTGCGTAAGCACGCGTTAAGCCGACGTACTCGCCGACTTCGCCATAGATTCACCGACGTTCGCTAGCTACTTGTTGTAAACGCCTGCGAATGTCGGGATAATCGTTTGATTCGATATCCCTACCCGGATCATCGCGTTTTTTGCTCTCGCGAGTTAAGCTCCTTTTCGTTTCATCGTGCGTATGTACGTTGTACCGGTGGATGAAATGTTGCTAGGATTATTAGCAACCGGACTTTGCAACTTTTCGAGTGATTTTTTTCTTGAATTGTCGGGAATACCTTACACGCGGGCCTTTAGGTGAATCGCGTTTTCTTGAGAGTTTCTGAGGAATCAAAGTTTATTGCGTGTACAATTTCAGAGCCGCTCTTGAAAATTCGCACGATCTTTGTTTGACACTAGAACTATCGACGAGTTAAGTTACATATTTAATATATAACTAGTTATATATTTTTATGTTTTATATGTAACTAGTTGTATATTTTTATATTTTATACGTAACTAGTTATATATTTTTATAGTTATATAATTTAAGTTATATAGTTTTATATAACTTAAATTTTATATTAAGTTATATAATTTAAGTTATGTATTTTAGGTTAATACAATAAAGAACACAAGCTTCCATTAATATATTTCATTAAAAATCACTCAAATGTATAAAATTCCCATAGAAAACTATCAAGATTGATCATTTTGACCGCTTTGATAGTTCTGGCGTTAAAATTTCCATATTCCATAAAAGATGCGGGACGTTTCCGATCCAAGGTGGTACAATCGAAAGGGGGCGATTCTAAAAATTTGTGAAAAAGAAAGAGAAAGAATAAACTTATTTCCATTCGAGGCTTCGTTTTCGAGAAAATCAAGTTCGAAAATTTTACTTAACATACTTTATTGAATATTTATTAACATTTTTATTACATTAACATGACTAGGAATACAAATAATTGACTATCCTTATGCAAATTTAAATAATTTATTTACTATTTTATATTTCAATTATTATATCTTTTCATTTATAATAAACAATCTATTATATTATAAATTGACATTATAATTAATGAACCTGATAAAGTATACGATTTGAATTCATATTATAGAAATAAAATTTTCTATTAGTCTAAGAATTAATAAATATAATCAATTCTTCGATTAAATATAAATATTTACCACGCGAGGAGTGGTATTCAGTATAGTGAGTATAGTGAGCCTTAGACGGCCACGCACGATACACGGATGCAATGTTTATCGCTATCGCAAGGTTCGAAACCTTGATGGCGACGCGTTACCGCGGGCTGTTTAACGATCATCGATCGGATCGGAAAGCAGCGATCGTTTCATAATGGACGTGATCGATGGTGGAACGCGAGATCCTGTCGACGAGGCGCGTCCTGATCCGCGGGAGGCCACGAACCCTCGTGGAGGGAAACGGGAAGTTGCAGAAAGAGACACGTGGACGCGGGGGAGGTCCATCAGCATTGCAAATCGGGCAGCCGCTCAGCTCGCCGATTTCCCGGGAAATACGTGACACGTTACGCGCCAGGCTTCTTAATTAATCGTGATCTCATGCATCACGTTTCAGGTATTTAACACCGATCGCCGAGAGGTTTATAAATCCTCGTGGCAATAGCCAATTGAATTTTATCTTGGTTCTTTTACGAAAGAATATACATGGCTGGACTAGCGTTGTGGGAACGAGAGAATTCGTGTGGGTGACGATTCCAGTGATTGCGAATCGATGGAACGTTTATGGCAGAGTGTTGGTGGTCAGAGAGAATAACACGTGGATGTTTTGACATGCTGGATACCGCTCGAAGATTTGACTGTACGTGACAGGAATGCGTGTCGCGCGTGTGAGATTTATATGATTGTGGTATGATCACGAAGCGAGAGGGTATTGAAAGTAAGTGGTTTTAGTGTGTTTCGTAGGTGAATTTTATTTTATTATTAAACACAGCTTTTGTTATTTTATTTCATTCCTATTGGTCATTTTATTTCAGTATTCAATGCTGATTAAATGCTGATTAAATTTTTGTTGATAGCCCACGAGATAATGAACGAGCCTGAATTTAAAAGAGTCTTCTTGATCAATAAAGTGACAACTCTCCTGACAAACGAACAGAATTAATCTCGTCGTGTCAGCGTAAAAGTTTGCAAAGAGTTATGTAACACTGTTTTCCAAATATTCGTGATCGCAGATACGACGAGTGACATGGTACCAATAAAATTCTAAACGATGTATTCGTCTCGACGAATGGTAATTATCACGTCGATAGGGAGTTGGCGACTGGTTACGGAGAAGTATCTTCGATCGTATCATTACCTTCCAAGGATTTACTCCATTCCCACAAACTCATCTTCCGTTCACAGTATTCCGGCAGATCGACAAGAATCTGTCGAGATTCGATCGCACCTCTTCTTCCAATCACCAGCCAAACGATAGTTACATGCAATATTCTTCCAAGTCTCATAACTCTCTGTTGAGAAACACTTCGATTGGAATTTATCGACAGCTTTATATCGATCATTTTGATAAAATGTACTATAACGAAATCCATTGAATAGGAAGCGAGGTATTTTTCAATTTTGTTTCAAATCGCAGTTGGGGGGCGAGCTTCAAATTCTGAGTCTGTGTTTCGAAAAGAATCGTTTCAAAGCTGAATGGATGAAACTTTGTGTAGCTCGTGGTTGCAATGGAATCAAAACTGTGCCTGTTTTCAATCGAAGCGAGTTTCTACGTGGGTCTGCGTAGGTTCGTTGTAATATATCGACCTGTTGAGACGCGTGACAACGTTAAGTATCCCAACGAGATGAATACGTGTGTATTTCCTCTGGCTGTTTAGTAGACCGGGGATCACTGATGACTGATGCAATTTGTATTCGTTGCTGTAACAGTCCCGCACCTTGGGCCCAACACTCACGACCAGACGTTCGAATTTATCTCCTCGTTCATACACGAAAACTGGCTCCGCGTATTTCCGTATTCCTCGAGAAAATTACTAGAGGCGCAGATCTCGCTAATAAATTTCCACGCAGTCGAAAACATTCAATCTGAACTTTCAAAATTCTTTAGTTGAAGACCACACATATAAAAGAAAGTAAACACAAGTAGGTTCACTAGCGTTGATTTTCCGATTTTTATGCGAAACGAGAAACAATCTGTGGTCTTCAGTTTAAAATATATATAAAATATATTTAATATATATATATAATAAATTATAATTATAGATGTATTTTAAAATATATATATATAAAATAAATTATAATTATAATATATAATGCATACAAAATTAGATGTATTTTAAAATATATATATATATAAAATAAATTATAATTATAAAATATATAATACATATAAAATTATATATATTTTAAAATATATTTACCAACGATTTATTAATCTCCGTTCGTTTGAAGATTTCAAAGTGGGAGCCCTAACATCGTATAGTTTCTTTCGGAACGCAAGCAGGAATGTTAATCGCGGTCCATTTGTATCGATCGGTGATCGATGACCGTAATAAATCCCATTGAAGCGTCGTCGCGCGAGTTTTCGATGATCGGCGGGGTCGGGAATCAGTCAAGGTTTGTTCAGGCCATTCTTTTTTTTTCTCTCTTTTTTTCTCGCGGCGTTTCGTTCTTTTCTTCCGTGGCAACGAGTTCATTTGTACACCGTCGAACAATAGGTCCCAACTCGCGGGGCATTGATTAATGATTGACGATGCGTTCCTGCATGACAGCCATTGTTCTTCATGCAATGAAAAAGATCACGATATCGAAAATGTTCTTTTCCAGTCGGCCGAAAGTCCATCTCTTTGCGATGGATGGCACGTCCGTTTAATGAGACGTTTATAAGTATTTGTATCTATTTGTACACGTGAAACTTTGCTGAAATTTTAATCATGTTACGTTCCAATTTTACAAAAGATTCCGCAAAACCTTTGTCAAGTTCGAGTTGCTAGTGTCTTCTTTCAGTTTCAGTTGTCACATCGCATACGTAGGTAATGTAAAGTTTAATAAACTTTTATTCATTGTGAGAAGACTTTGACTTGTACAAAAAAATTCTTTTACATTTTTTGAAAGTTTGAAACAGTAACAAAATTGAGACAGTACAAATTAAATAATTGTCACTAACAATTTAGTTCCATATTAGAAAAATTTAGATGGTTAAAAACAGAAAATCACGCAGAAATGATATCAACAATTTTCTAAAATTTATTCTTTTCACGGATTTTAATTTTAATTAAAGTAATCTTCCTGAAAACTTCCTAAGATATTACAGATATTTATTAAGATATTAAGATATTTTTCCCGCGTAACGATTAAGTCGATTTTGAGAACGTAACTTTGATAAATTCAGCCTCGAAGTATAATCACTCGTTCGAGAAACGCAGAATCGCTGTTCAAATATCCCGCACGAATGTGCAGGTATTACGAGGAATGAGATTTCAGTAATTTGCGCGATTATTCGCATGATGACTCGGTGCACGTGATTGTCAGACGTGCGTTCGGCAAATCGCCAAATTAGTATGGATCGTTATGCCTCAAGGCTATAGAGGATCCATCACAAACGAGCCGTTCAACGTCCACGAAACGAATTATTACGGAGATGCGAATCAGGAGACCGTAATTGTGGGTGTCATTACACGTACATACGTGAATCTGTATTTACTCGCGTGTGGAAAAAGTTTGAAACATCTGCCCGACTAGGAAAATTCTTTTGTTTCGTGCAGAGAAACGAGACACGTTACATGCTGTCTTCGCTCTTACGAGACGTGTTGTTATTTAAGATAAATTACAGGGGGTCATTTTAGGAAGCGACTCTGATAGGAAAATCTTCTGTCGAAGTAAAAGCACGATTTCTCATTTGAAGCAATAAAGCACGCCGTAAATGTAAATTACAGCCAGGTTGACGAGGTAAAATAAATACAGAGGCAGATTAGTCCTGATACGTTGGACATCTTTAAATTCACGTTATACTGTACACGTGGTGCGATTTAAAAACACACCGGTGCTCGAATTAGATTGGTACGATTTTAGGTTGAAGGTTCACGTTTTCCTTGAAGGGGCAGGACAGTTTGAAGGAACCTAGAAATTACGAATACTTTGGAGGGCTGGTAAAACAAAAGTACATATTTGATTGACACGAGCTTTCGTAGTTTATTTTAACACATTATGAATTATAAAGAACAACATTAAAAAAGAGAAAAAAGGGCTCTTATTTAATTTTTTAACGGCATCCTTTTACACAACTTTTTTTTTTATATTGCTATTTTATTACTATTTTTTTATATTTTGTGTGCATGATTTCAGCCAAACAGGATTAGTTGCAACAAAAAGGCAAAGAAAGTTTAAAAGTAAACGATATTCTTTAGGGATTGACGATCCAACATTTTCATTTTTGTGAAAATTATGAAAATAGCAGCTATTTGTTTTTGATGTATCGAATTTATGCCAAAAATTTTTACGTTTTTTGTTTATATCGTTCGAAATTGTTAAAAATTGAAAAATGTTCGATCGTCAATCCGTAATAAATGTTATGCTAAAGATACGCACCGTTTCATAGTAATCGGTTGGTTAGATTCCGAAATATCTTGCACGCCGTTTCTAAAAACCTAGTTTCGAGAAAAACGCGTTTAAAGTTTCAGAACGTCATTTTTCATATGTATCCTTTGCTTACTTTTTTTATTTATATATCGCGGCTCACAGTTCTTACAATTCACAACTAAATTGACTCCAAGTCCCCCAATGTTCGATTCGCCAAAAGTAATATTTGAATCACACGATTTACACTTTATAATACTGCTTAAAAGTTGTAAACAATGATACAAATTCGATGATACTACAATGGTACAATGATGCAAAATAAGTCGTTTTAAAGACTAGAATCTTTTGTATCTTATTTCTAAAACTTCAAACTACTATTTCAATCAAAAAAAAAAAAAAAAAAAAAAAATCGATTGTTTGAAAATTTCAAACTGTCCTGACCTCTTAAACATTTCTCTCGAAGAAGAGAGAATCGATTCTTTTTACAAATTTACACAGTATATTCTTTCGTTAAAGGATGTTGTCCATCTGAATTATTGGTGAAATTTTTTAGTGTTCTTTAATCAGAGGATGTTGGTTTATTTGGACAATGTAATGGCGGCGGCACGGTTTCGCGTTATCTCGAGGACCGTTTCCCTCTACGTTCTTTCGACCCGTTATTATCTGCTTTCCGTTTTCCTCGTTATCTCGTTTTATTTTCTCATGGCACCGTGCTCGTGGCGAGGATCTCCGGTCCTAATGAACGCGGCGGACGATGTAGAAATCGTGGGACCGTGCCGCTGATCCGCGGATAGATTATTTTCATCCAAAAGCGGGATACAAAGCCGGGCTACTTTTGGACACGGCCGAAACGAAATAGAACGTAATTAGGACGATCGTTCGCGACGAGATCTCCCGCCGGATAAAAACACACGAAATAAAATAATTGAGCATTCATCGTAAAATTTAGGATTCTCTGATTCTAGATATTGTTGCACTTGTACGTTTCTCAACGTTCTATTAATAATCGTCAGTATTCAATATTTCATAATTACGCATTCATCGTAAAATTTAGGATTCTCTGATTCTAGATATTGTTGCACTTGTACGTTTCTCAACGTTCTATTAATAATCGTCAGTGTTCAATATTTCATAATTACGTGCAATGAACTTGTCGATAGATCATCTGTGTCAAACAATTTTTTTTTTTAAATTTATGAATGAGTTTTTTGATATTGTCGAGTAATTCACCTCATTGTTCTCTTTTAGAACATTCGCTTCGCTCTCCAAGCACGTATTCCGTATATAGAAAAATCTGCAATGAATTTATTCATGATAATACGTCTAAGAAATATATATAGATATATTTTTAAAAAATACTTTTACTATCTGCTAATAAAAAGTCCAATAACGCAGTCGGTATGTATGAATTGTTTACACGGTTCTACACGCTCGTAAATACTTTGAACAGAGTATAATTGAGTATATTCAGACAAATATCTGTCTCTTACGTTGCAAGCGTATTTCCATATTTATTACGCGTTTTCCATAAATTACCGGACGAATCGGGCACGAATCGTGTCTCTGCGGCAAGAAATGAAAATCACGCGGCTGAACGGCAACCATAGCTGGAGGATGCGATTGCGTTCATCCGAGCGGGCTTATCTGCCTCGTCAAACCGTTGAAAAGTCACGAATGAAGGATCGTGTCTCCTGTTAAGACACGAGTCGTTCGACGAAGAGATTATTCCTCAAGGTCCACTAATTACGCTGACTCGGAACAATGGCTTCGGAATGGAACGAGAGACGAAGAAGAAGAAGAAGAAGAAGAAGAAGACAGGGACAAAGGCTTTATCGAAGGTTAGGTCCAACAATGAAGTTGATCGTCCTAGGTTAGGCATGCGCGAGATATCTTGTCCGCCCGCGGCGATTCCTCTTGTAATAGCTGTCTATCCCCTGGAATACGTTGGTCGTAATGGACGATCTACGATAGATATTTATTCTAGAAACGAACGGCGATTATTTTCCTAATAGTTAGGTGCTTTGGCCTTGTCGAGTGAAACGTAACTCGCAAGGGGAGTAAGAGTTGTAAGATTTTTTTTTTTGCGGATTACTTTAAAGTCGAGCAGTTGATAATTGGAGAAACGTACGAACTATTTATGTGGGAGTTAGAGTGACCAATTTTGAGAATTTCTTAATTTTAGTCTCAGAGCGTGAAGTTATAATTTTGATTGTGTTTGAATCTTACGATGTAGTGTGAAATTCCGAGATGTCGAAAAATTTCACTATATGTTGCAAGAATATATATTTTTATGACTTTTCAAATCATAATATTGAAGCATAATGCAAGGAGTTAAAGAATCCTACGCATAATCGCCGAAAGAATCATAAGTCATTAACACTAGAATTAGTCCTAAAATTTCCATCAAAAATGTCAAAGTAAAGAAAAAAAAAAAAATAGAAAACTTTATAACATAATGAAGCACACAAGCTTTTACTTGTAAAAAAAAAACTTTTACTGTAAAAGTACACTGTTTTACATCTGTAAAATATCCATTACAAAAATTACAAATTGGTCATTCTGACCATTTCGGTGGTCTCTCGGTGTCAAAGTCGAAACGGGACAGAATTCGCGAAAGATCTAAAGGAATACAATTCTCATTGTTTTACGTTCCTCGATTCAACGTTGATTCCATTCTAGAGAAAAGAATTAGGCCAGTCATCTTAAAGTTCCGAGTCGCGTGTTGAAGATGTTTAGCAGTTCGCCAGTGAGCCGGAGCGGAACGAATTCGCGTGGACGTTAAACTCCGATCACGACACGGCCAAATCGCAGGGGCCTGAACAAGATCGTGCGGATTTCGAACGGTAGGCTGGTAGCGACACGTCTCTACAGGGTTTTAACGTCAGTCGGGCCGAAAATGAAATCTCTACCGTGTCAGGTGATCCTTTTTGCTTTTGCGGTCCGCTGTGCAACGCTTCGGACTACTACCTGTTTCGCCGTCTGATTTCGCGGGATGGCCGATTAGTTGTGAAAAAAATAATAAAAAACGAACACAATGGAATAGCAGAATATGTAAATGGCAAGATTTTATGCTCGATTCGCGGCTAAATGTCGCGTCGAAAGCTTTATCTTGGAAACGTATCGGGGGATCCTCTTCGAGCGTTTTATCTCTCAGAGCGTGTCTCTCCATCGGAGATTAAATTCATTCTTGCGTTGCGTCCGCTGCTGCCATCAGATACGATCCGAATTTCAGCCCGATTCTGATTTGCGAGGCGGGGTCTTCGGGGGGGCTGGAAAGAAAGCAGAGGGCACGATAGAATCGTTTTGGCGTTTCTTGGTCTGTATCAAAGCGAAGAGGAAAGCGTATCATCGAATTAGTACCCTTCGTTTGTTACTCTGATCCCTGGCCGCGTAACGTTCCAATTTGTTCGAGACAAATCGCATTTTTGACTCCCTTTTTTTTTTTTTTCTTTTGGAGGATCTCTTCTTCTTTCTTTTGCACATCTGGTCTTGCACTACCCGAGGGTAACGTATTTCTCAACAGAGAAATTAGAAATTTGTATCGGAGAAATTAAACATTATACAGCAAATTTAATTAGCCGAAGAACGATTCAATTTCACGCAAAGATTTTATTTATTTAATTGCAATAGGTCGAAGATTAAAGGTTTAATCGAACTGAAGGAACTTTTATTCGGATCTCTAAGGATTTCTGAAAGCTCCGGTCGCGGCTATTCTATTGTTAATAACATTAATTCGGGGAAACTCGTTTGAGGAGATAGTCTAATGTTATTGTCGTTGCAAAAATAAACCGTGCCGGCGCGATCAGGCTGCAATTAACACACGCGGTAATCATACACCGGAGGAGAGAAAGATCCGATCTCGAACGAAACGCTAATGATCCTCGCGGTGAATAATCGAGACGCTCTTGATACGTTGACGAGTAACGAGACTCCCCTTATCCTCTTATGCGACAGGGGAGAGACGAAGCGCGCCGCGAGTCTAAGCTACTCGAGGAGAGGGTTGCAAGAAACACGCGGACGAAACGTTAAACTCGGGGAAAGGATTAATGTTCCCATCGTGCGGGTCGCATTGTGACGTTTAAGAGGGCCGTGAATCGCGGCGTGCCATGCATCACTCCTAGCTGCTACAAAATGCGCGTATGTACACAAGCGACGGTTGCATCTAAGCTAAGGCAAAGTTATATTAATGGCACCGCCATTAGTTCCACCGTAGGACACTTGCATGCATTGCCCCGTAAGAACACCTCTGCTCTCTACCGTCTCCCTTTATACGCGTTCTCTCCTATTCAGATATTCCTTTCCTTCAATCCGTGCTCCGTGCGGCCTTTCTTCCTCCTCTGGCAACATCTGCCGGTCTTTGGCATTGTTTCCCACCGGTTTTTACCGTTTCGCGGTAAACTAGACTTTTACAGTAGTCGCGAATAATATGTTATAATTTCGTTAATAACTTTGCGAGCTGCGCATTGAATTATCTGACGATGGTTTGGCACGTGAAAGTATTCTGGGGCCAGGAGGTAGAATTTAAGAGGAGCTTCTGGAATTCTTCGAGATTCGTTTCGCAATCGAAACGAGAAGGAACGTATTTCTCAGAAATGTATAAAATATGTGAAGAGTATAAGTGAATATACGAAAGTCCATTTTTCTGAATTTTTTGATCTTTATGATATCGTTTTGAAGGTTGGAACTAGCTGGCATGAATAACCAGGTGAATTTGGAAACAAAAGCCTCTGGAAGCGATTAATATTTCTTAAGCGTCGAAGAGATCGTGTAAACGATAATTTTTGATTAACTGAATTTTTAAATTCTTCGTTTCACAAACAATTAGAAAAATTTCTCCCTCTCTCTTTTCTTTGAAGGAAGATGTTTCATACATTTCCCCGGAACAGGAAATCTATATAATAAACAGCCATTCGGTTCAGTTTGCGCGAAGTAGAGCGTGACAGGACGATTTTGTTGGATCTCGTTAAAGAGAATTAGAAAGAAAAAGCATGAGGACGAAATGACCGGAAATCGTCGGAAGATTTGAAAAACGAACAGCGAAACTTTCATTAAAGTCGCGGTGAAAGGAGTCGATCCTGCCAGTCGGTGGAGTTTCATCGTTATTTAATCGTATCGACTTGTTAATATTCGAACGTTTAACCAGCTGATCATCCCTGCAACGATCGAGCAACATGGCGAACTGTTTTTCCAGAGAAATTTGGTTCATTAGCTCTGTGCAATTAATTTTGTTCGTTCAATGAGGAAAGAATGGAAAGAGGAATTTTTTTTTTTTTTAGTTCTCTCTATAACAACGCTTTCTTCTATCATTTTTGCTCGACACAGAGTTTCCTGCTTTCAACTGGCAATACACTAGCCATTAAAAGTTGATTTTCTCAACAAAGATTCGTCTGCTTTTGCATGTAATATAATAGTAATTATAATAATATAATTATATTATAATAGTAATTTGATATTATTTTCATTAGCACCCACGTTCGTTTTTCCTCTAAATAGTTTTTGCAGTGAATTTTTTAGGTTAGGTTCATCAGTATCTACGTTCTCTTTCCTTCTGAAGTGAATTGATAATTAAATCAAGTTGATTATGCCCGCTTTGAAAATCGAATCGACCAACACGTGTTAAATAGTTTCAACATTTATATTTTAATATTAATTTATGTTTAATATTTATCATTTCGTTCTTTCTCCGTTGCTCGTCAGCTTTCAGAGAATAATCTTTTCATGACTCGCTGAACTGTGTGATCAGTGCATTCACCTTTAGGAATCGGTCGGACAAGCACGTACTCGACGAAGTTTTCAATCTACGAGATGACAATCAGGCTTCCGCTTTGGCCTCGAATTTTTCTCGCTTCGAAAGACATCGTCCGCGTAATTACCGTTTTGGAAGTAATGAAAGAGAAATTTCAGCGAAAGACGCCACAGTTCCCTCACTTGCTGACAATCGCAACCATCTTCCAATCCCCTGCGACGACCAAATAGTCCATTGCAAAAAGTAGGAAAAATGAGTGGAACAGTACATGGAAAACAACTAAAAGCACCCAACTACACAAAAGTATTCAAGACTTTCACCAGCAAACACCAAAGCTTTAACAACAGGAAAGAAGGAATAATTATCACACGCCTAAGAACCGGTCATACTGACACATGAACACAAAATCAAAAAAACTGCACCACCCACCTGCACTCATTGCAATAACCATTAACAATAACCCACATACTGCACGAATGCCATACCACAGAAACCCAAAGACAGAAATACGGAATCAACGCAAACATAAACCTGACCTCTCAAAATGACATACAAAGAGTAATAAAATACCTCAGAAACATAAACTACCACACACATATCTAATGGCACTGTCGTCGCTAATGACTGTCGATGCGACATTAAAGAAAAATAGAAGAAGACGAAGAAGAAGGAAGAGAAATTTCTCGCGGCGCGAGAGAAAGGAAAAGACGATCATCTCGGAAGAGAATCTTGCTCGCGATTCCAGAGCCCATTCTTTTACTTTCCTTCTACGATAATTAAATCTTCGTCCAATCAGAAGGAAAAGAAAAAGAAACTGAATTAAATGAGAGGAACAGCGATAATTAATTTTATGGCGAACCACAGTTTAGTATCTTAGAGGAATTAAATGCTCCATCTTTTCCTTCGACTATATCTACATATTTGAGTTTAATGAACTGCAGACTGCGGTTCTTCTGCCTGATAAATCTTCAAGCAGCGTGGAACTGTTTCCATAACATGATCTCTTCGACCGTACACGTACGTGTTTCACTTTCTACTTTATAGTTCAACATGCCAATGTCGTGTAAGTTTGTACAGAATATGCACGGTTTGAAATAACGGAGCAGGGAATTTTCGCCAACGAGGTGTTTGTGTTTGTTGCTTTCAGGTAAAGCGAGAGACACTAAAATTCAATATCGTGGGTCTCTCTCTCCCATAATTTAAAATTCCTGCGATACGCGACAAAAAGAATCCATATTTTCTGTCTACGCGAGCGTTCTGAGAGGCTAGTCGCGGGACTTTATGGAGTGCACCTTTACGTAGTAACATTACACCGCGGTTAAGCGAGAGGAGCGACCAACGGAGAGGTAACATTTCACTCCGGTTCAACGAGTTCGACAGAAAAATTGCTGCGGTCTATGCACCGGTCGCTCGTGGACCATAATATTCTTATGATTCGTCTAGATGCAATCGTTTCTCGCGCTCAGAAATTAGATCTGCTACTAACGCGAATTTCTTTCTTATCTTGCGTTTCAACGTTCATCATAAAATTTCGTTTCAACGTCACGCGATTGCGAAACGTGGCAAGACCGATATATATGTCGATTCAGATATTTATTGCATTTCTGAAAACATTTTGTGCTTGCAGGCTGTTGCACTGTTATACTGTTGTGCTTTCATTAAAATTGAATCTCGGAAATAAAAAGTAATTTCCGTTTCTTGTTCAGATAATTGCTTTTGTAGATGTATTGAGAGCCTGTCAATTTCATTTTTATCTTATCACTGTGTATATTTAATACTTGATATTAATGCACATGTGTAACTATTCACAGTCATCATCACTTGTATAATTTCACACGATTCAATATTTTTCTCACGGTCGAAAGACTATATACTTGGCTGAAATATTAGTTTCAACATTCGTGTGACGAATATTTTTCGTTGTCGCAAAACGACACTGATAGTTTCGCACGACTCGATATTTTTGTCTCGATTAAAAAAGTCATATATACACATGCTTGATTAAAACATTAGTTTCAACATTCGTGCGATTAATCACGAATTTTCAATTTTTCGCACGACTCGATATTTTTCTCTCGATTAGAAGATTATACACATGCTTGGCTAAGATATTAATTTCAACATTCGTGTGACGAATATTTTTCGTCGTCGCAAAACGACACTGATAGTTTCGCACGACTCGATATTTTTGTCTCGATTAAAAAAGTCATATATACACATGCTTGATTAAAACATTAGTTTCAACATTCGTGCGATTGATCGCGAATTTTCAATTTTTCGTGAAATGATACAGACATTGGCTGCCTCGTGGCGACAAGTGTCGTCCAGCGGATGTGCTGTAATATCGTTAGGACAAATTGCGATGTAATTGCACGCGATACGTGTTCATTCGGTAAACAAGCGGTGGTAAGATATCTGTCTCTCCTCCCCCTCTCGACATTGTACTCCGTTTAAGGCTGCGAAGTCTATCCGGTTGCGTGACGATTGAATCTTACCCTTGTAGTTAATTGAAAACCTGACACTTAATTGTTCCGTTAATTGTTGAAAACAGGCTAATCGTTATTCACGGTGAAACGAAAGCGAGACGCGCAACGTAATGCTTTAGGTAATAAACAGGGAAACGCGAAACGCTGCGGTGCGTTCTTCGCTGATCAATCGTCTCACTTTCGTTGAACGAAGGAATTTTTATTTTGAGAGTGTGCAATACCAATTTTTTCAGACGTCAAATTCGTTAGTTTCTCAATTTTATTAAATAAGTACACAATTGATATTCCATTGCTGAGGAACAAATGTTGCTAATTTTAGGTATTTTTAACATCGTCACATTCCAATTTATGCGGCTATAGAGGATTTATATGTTAGACGATATATATATATATATATAATTTTAAATCAATATAATTAATAAAGTTGTATAATAAAAATATATTTTAGTAATAATTGAAAATTATTGATTAGTAGTTTAAGGTAATGAAAATGAATATTTAAAAAAATAAATAAGTAAATTTATTTTGCACCTTTCGCGTCAGGGTTAATTAATTTATTTTGATAATTTTAATTATCTCGAGAGTAAATGATTTAAACGTATATTGTAAAATAAAAAAATGAATATATATTTAGAAATTAAATGCTTGTCGTATTTATTAATATTCAGCTTCTTTTTCAAATAAATTTAATTTACATATAATAAAAATTTAAAGCAACAAGAACTTCAAACAATTTATTTGTACTGTTTCTCCTCGAAATATAATTTTTACCCATTTCTCAATTTATGTTGTCCCTAACAATAGTTGATGATAAGAAATTAAAAAAAGGGAAAGGGACTTATGTCTGAATGACTTTATTCGCCACGTGAAACAACATTTCATCCCCCGTCAGATCTCGTTCGCAAGGGAATTTAGTAACGGCTGGACGAGATAGATTTATCATCGAGGCCGTCGTTCGAGAAAACGGTTTCCACCCCGGGTGAAGGATGCCTGTCGCAAGGGAGCAAGAAACACCGCGTATTCGCGGCAGGTTATAAGAGAAACGCCCCGAGCAATCTAATCCCGGCGCATTCCAGGTTGTCAGTGCACGCGAGCGCGGCTAGGCAGCCACCTAGGCACACCCCGCTCGTAATATGCAGATGAGAGTATAAATATGAAACATGAGATCACTAAGCCACCTACGGGCCCGCTGTTACATCGCCGCCGGAGCGTTGCAGCTCCTCCGACACGCATGTATGCACCGATGCACCGCGAATATGCGCGCCGATGTGCATGCGCGCGTGCACCGTCGCTTCAGCCTGGCTCATCTCGCATCATCTTGAGAGGAAAGCCCACAGAAATCGAGGATTCGTGGGAAATCACCACGTTGAGAAAAAGGTTTTCGAACGTGGAGATTCTTTGGCTTTAGATTTTAAAGACGGTTCATTGATCATTTTTATTTCTTTATTAATAATCACTTGTTAATCACGACGAAGTTTGAAGACGAAGAGTCTTCATTTTATCCTAGACGTTTCATTTTGATTTATTTATTTTTACATTTTTACATTCGCGTGTGCCGTTCAGTTTTTAATTTCCTTGGCAGCTTGATGTTCACATTTTCCAAAAAGACGGTCTTTCGGTTTGTCGTGTTCTCTCTTCTTGAAGAACTATCAATCTGACTCGATTTACAGTGAAATGATTTAATACAAAATGACGGTACAATACCAGAACGTAGGAGCACAACGTAACGTGGAATAATTTCCAAATGCAAGGATGATATGCGTTATACAACAACCGCAGAATGAACTTCGAGTGAAAAAGTTACGCAACGTATCTACGTTATCCGGATAATAATTCAATTTGCCCCTCTCGATTATATAAGTGATATACTTACATTGCAGAAAATAACGTTTACGTCGCACGCTGCATCACGTAGAAAATAGAAAACTTTTTCTTTTCCGAATGACACTCGGCTCTCGTTTTCTCCTGCACGAACGAGACAGTCCCTCGCGTTCATAACTGAAATCAGTGAGCGTGAAGACGATGTTAACGAAAGTTAGTTTCCTAGTGGCTTGCAATTTCAGGATCATAAACCAGGCTACACTTCGAGAGTTCAATTTCTCTTACTTAGCTGTCCACGATAATTATATCATTACCCAGCGAGGTAACTCATGCAACTAAACACCGTGCACCCTATTATCATCGAGGAGAATAGAGAAAACTGCGATTTTCTTGTCCTCGGCGAACATTTCGCTTTCGCTGCATGAAACTCATAGTCCGCGAAGTCGTTAAATGGCCGTCAACACTGACATGAATTTCTGAACACGGACCTCGTAACAGCGTGTTCTTGAGAAATTTAACAAGTAGACTGAGGATTTTTAGATAAATTCATGTCTTTCACGGTTAATGAAAATTGAACTTATCCAGAGGTTGATTTGGTCTACTGACTATATAGTATATTCTGGATATTTTTAAAAATACATAAATCGCAGATATTGTGAATTTACAAATATATAATGCAATTTGCGTTCATTATTGTTTGCAATTTATAAATATGTGAATATACAATGCAATTTTTGCACTTTCAGATTTTCTAAAGTGATGGAAATTTGTCGTCTGTTAATAACCGAATTGAACGACGATTACGATTTGATTGAAGGAGAGATTAGAATGGAAGTTCTGTTCAGTTCGTGCGATGTCGTTTCCACGATTCGCGTTCACAGACATTCTAATTGTCGTATTTTGCATAGCGAACGATTGAAAGTCGGTATCGATATAGATCGATTGTGACATATCCAATCTCGACTCTCTGTGCTTCGTCATCGATTCGATGACATTATCAATTCGTAATTATACGACTCGGAACTGTCATTGTTAGGAGGCCGGGTCGAGGCTTTAATACGTTATGACAAATCGTGGAACAATCGTGTCATTCGTACTCCAATAGCCACGTCATTGCTGAATAATCATTCGTCACAACGTCCCTTGAAAGTCATAATGTCATTGTTCTTTTACGCAAATATGGTACGAGCAATAATGCATAATTATATATTTTTCAAACTCAAATTCAAGCTCAGTATCAATTTTTGTCGCGATAAAAATCGTGCTTATGCCTACGTTGAAGTCTCCGGTTGGACAGAAATGACAAATCTTTCAATTTTGTTCCAAATTATTCAAATACGAAACCTACAGTGACTAGATTAAGATTAATTACTCTCGTAAATTAAAAGGCTTAATTCTTAGAAAAAACGAAATGGCAAGTTGAATTCAAAACAATGAGGTAAATTAAAAAATTCTCGTTAATTAATTCTTAGTAGAAACGAAATGACAAGTGAAAGTCAAGATAATGACAAGTTAAATTAAAAAACACTCGTAAATTAAGAGACAAATTGAATTAAACAATTCTCGTAAATCGAAAGACTCTCGTAAATTAATTGTTAATAAAAACAAAATAAAAAGCGAAATTTAAGATAAATGAGTTAAATTAAAAAAAAACACTCGTAAATTAGGAGACAAATTGAACAATTCTCGTAAACTAATTCTCAGCAGAACCGAAACGATAAGTGAAATTCGAAACAGCGTCAAGTTAAATTAAATAATTCTCGTAAATTAATTCTCAGCAGAACCGAAACGACAAGTGAAATTCAAGACAGTGGCAAGTTAAATTAAAAAAAAAATTCTCTTTTTAATTAGAAGACGAAGGAAATAATTCTTTCGCGAAGACGAAACTGGATAGCCAACCATTGGACAGCGGAGCGAGAAAATTCGCGCTTGTGCGCGCATCGAAGTCACCAGAGCGCCGCGCTACCGTCAGACGTTCGCGATTATGAAACCTGTGTGTGAGCAAATGCAGCATTAAACTCTGTCCACTGATCGCGCTTGTCTGAGTGCACGCGTGCCGGTAACAAGAATCAACTGCATCTACCTGTTGGTAGAAACGGGCAATTGACTTTGAACGATTGCATTATCGCGCGATACCGTGTCGTTAATACGCCCATGTGGTCTGGATCGATATCTCACCGGGACGGGACGTTGCCAAAGCATACGTGTTCGACTGATTGACTTAAAACTGGGCACAGTGCATTGGAGACAAAACCAGGCGTTGAACGTGCACGGTTGCTTTACAACGATAGCGTGAATAATTGTTAATAACGCGTGTCGATAATTGCGTCGATACGGCGCGTGTCTGCGCGCATAAATGGATGTGATGTTGCGTTTAGTCGTCGCATCGACTATGATTAGAACGATATCGCAGTTTTAATCGCGGTGTTTAATCAGTTTGTTGGGTTTATTGAAAATGCTAACGATACGCGAATCACGTTCCTGTACGTTGGATATTTTATTCGATTGAAAGTGTAGCGATTGATATTTTTGAACTGATCGGTGCAAATTGTAGAAGATTAAATAATACATTCTGATGTTAGGTATCAATTCAAACTGATAATTTCGCTGATTTCTTGCGTTCTTTTTGTTGGCCGAGCAACTTGTTTGATTCCCAAATGCAGGCTTACAAGCGACAGACTTATAAATCTGTGAAAAGGAACGTTCAATATTTTAACACTAGAATTATCAAAGTGGTCAAAATGATTGATTCATAATTTTTTAAGACATATTTTTTTTTTTAGATATTATATATACGTTACAGATGCAAAATAGTGTATTTTTTAGAGGTTCAAATGATTTTTTATAAAATACACGAATACAAGTTTGTGTATTCTATTTCTTTCACTTTAATATCTCTGATGAAAATTCTGTGCTTCAGCCCCTGGTAGTTTCACTGTTAATATCAAAGAATTCATATTTATTAATTATAAATGTATTTCAAAATATGCGTGACAAACATTTCCGAAACGTTCAGTATTTATCAAACAAAATCAAACGGAAGGACATTTGATTTTGGGACGAAAGTCAAAATGGAATGCGCTATTGAATTTCAAAGTTGCTTATCCAATTTCAAGAGCAACGTACAATACACATTGAATTCGCGAACTTGGCCAGGATATACTCTTGAAACAAAGATCCAACTTAGAATGGCAATTCTAAGAATAGAAATCCGTTCAGGATCAGTCGTGAGACCGAGTAATGGAACAGGACCAGGGTCGAGACACTCAGCCCGGACCAAAGAGGTCAGAGGTCCTCAGACACCATGGCTGCACAATCGCCGTAGGACTTGGATGGCTGGTCCAGAGTGGGTCCCTCGATGCAAAGGATAGCGAGGCCTTTGTCGGAGTCTCTGGACTCTGTGTATGCCCTGGACTGGTTCCTCGGCCCTAGAGCTAATTCCGCCTAGGTCTGTGTACGCTCTTTGCATTATTCTTTGACCGAGTCATTCGAATCTGCGATCGTAACACTTGCATCCGTAACTTGATTGTTATGCCTCGTTCGTCCCGCGCCCCAATGATCGTTCGAACTTGCGCTTCGGGACCTTCAAGTAATTTATTTTGCGCCTCCGCTATTATATTTCCTTTGGGCTCGAGGTTGTCATTAATGTGACGAACGATGTTCATTGTTGGCCGGGTTTTTCTGTTTCTTTGGCGGTGTCGTTACTGCGTTCCGGCTTTTTTTTTTTTTTGGCAAAGGTCTCTGTGTGATTGCTGATTTCCTAATGTCTTGTTACACTGTGCAATTTTATTTAGGATATATATTCGCAGATGAAAATTCGAGATTTATGTACAGTTATATCTGTATGGAATTAATTAAAAAAAAATCTGTAAGAAATCTGTCTCAAAAGTATTGGAAATATCAGTGTTTTAATTATTTTTGTTACTCTATTAATTTGTAATGTAATACGAATACTGTATTATTTAATATACATCCATATGGTGTAGAAAAGAGATCAATGACGAAGAAAATGAAAAAAAAAAAGAATTAAATTTTTACGTATTGTGCGCATTCTATACACGTAAATTCGTAATGCGAAATCCTAGAAAACATGATTTTATTCATAGATATGAATCATATTTTATAGGTTTGAAAATATGATTTTGTACATAAAATCATAGAAAATATGATTAGTAAAAATTATGAGTTATCTCAGTTGGCTAATTGTCGTGAGCAGAAATGTACTTTATTCTGATATTACGTGACACGAGGACATTCTTGTAATAATCTTCTGTCACCGCGCCGCATTACGGTCAACATTGTGTAAAATGCCGCGTGTTTTTACGGAACACGTGAATTCGTGACTCATTTCACTTAACCAATCGTAGACACCAGTTGAAATGGCGCGCGCCAATTGTTACCTCGTCGCCAACATAATTATTCTTTCGCGCGTATTCACGCGAGTTATGTTCACTTTTTACGAACGTCGTCTAAAAATAGCTGTTGTTTTGATTCTCTCTCTTTTTTTTTTTTTTTGTTTTAGCCGTAGTAATTACACGATGACGTATTCAGCGAGAATTGCAAAGGCAAGTGACTTTCGTAACGAGTCGTCTTTTCACGAATATCGTTCTTTAAAACTTGTGTCTTTCAGAAGCCGAATGATCGATACTCTCCTCTTTGTTAATCTTCCTTTTCATTCTGTTGCACGAACAACGTTCAGTTGTTCAAGAAACAAATGACTCGCATCGATGAAGATTCCTTGTCCAAATAATAGTAAATTCAACCCGTTGCGCTGGCAACTGATTCGCGGACCATAACGAGCGACCGAATCGTACACAGTAATTCGTCGCTTTCTTTTTCTTTTGAACTCGTCGGTATGATATCACTGGATAGAAATGATTAAGAAGTAGTAAACTTGTCACTTGTTTCGTATGGTTTCGTTTCGTATACTTAAATATACTTAAAAACTGAGAAAATATTACAACTTTGGAACAAACAAATCCTCGATGTTCGTGACATTTTCCTGTATTTCTCAGTTTGCATGCAGTTGATCGACGTTACTTCTGAATCACGGCTAATTCATATGAATTAACAAAAAATGAAAAACGAAACAATGATCAAATAGATCCTGTAAGATATTTCTCAATCTTGGAACATCGTGTGTCTAAATATTTACACAGGCTCGCAAAGAAAATTACGTTAACGAAACAACTGTGGAAATTTCGTCAAAGTACCTGCATGTGCAATTTTAATTAGAAATGCGAAAAAATTACCATTTTCAAATTCTTGTCGCACGTAAGAACGAAACTGCAACTATATATCAAAAATCAGCGGCCGGTGTATCTTCGCTCGGAGAAATTTATTGGAAGTTGGAAGAAACGGTTTCGCAAGGGTATCGCGACACGGGTTCGTTAGCGAAACGAGGGAGAAAGGCCAGCCCGGCGTAGGCTACTTTCATAAGCGGAAAGTGCATCTGCACGTGTATCTTCCCCTTGCTCGTTTTTGCGCTTTCGGATCACGAAGTCTGTACGCTAATTGATCGAGTCCAAGCACGGTTCTACCGTTGTATACACGGATGCCCTTAGGCCCTGAACGAGGATAATGAAGATGCGCGAGCACGACGGTTCCTAGAACCCTCTTTCGTCCCTCCTTCTCTTCCTATCCTCTTGGCTTCTTCGCTTTCTCTCTTCTTCTATCCGTCGGCTTTCTTCGTACCTTCGCAGAGTCAACGCGGAGAGTTTCTGCCGCGTGGTACGCCGCGGCAGGACGCTCGAAATTGCATCCTTCGATTCCTCGAAGTCCTCAATAAATTCGGCTAATAGAGTTGGGTCGTCCTCTCGCGCCTCCCTCCCCCACGAGCGAAATTTGGACGATGGGAATCGCGTTGGAAACAGGAGCGACGAAGAACTTCGCTTCTACTTCGCGCGGAGAATATCTTCTTCCTAATCGCTTCGTTAGATATATTGTTCGGGATTTTTCGTTTTTTTTTTCTTTTTCTAGTGTTTGGAACGTAAATTGGATTGTCCGAAGCTCTTCTTTTTATGACTTTCAGGGTGCGTGGTTTCGGATGGAATTCTTTGATGATCGTATCTGTTTCTGCTGATTGATGCCTCGCTCTTTCGGTTAATGGGCAATTTAGTGCAATGGTTTCTTTGATATCTTATTGATGCACAGGTGCAACACTTTATTGCGTTATTTGAAAATTGCATTAAATTTTTGATTAATTTTCGTGTTTTCCTCCGAGGGATTTAAGTATTGTTTAAACTTTAAATTCTAAACGTCAATGGTCTCTATAATCATAATTAATTATGTATTATTGAATTTTTTATGTCATGTAGACTTCGTTTTTTATATTTTTATTCATTGAACAATTCCCTCTTCGTCTAAACTTTGTCTAATTGTTACCGTTTATTTTGATAAGTATCTTTCGTCGTTTAATGTAAAGTGATGCCACAAAGAGGAAAATCAAGTCAATACAATCAGGATGAAGAAGAAGAGTGGCAAAAAGAGCAAAAATTCACAGGAACGAAACCGATGAAGACGTGTGGCGGAGCAGCTTAAAGAAACACCCTCTGCACGCTTCTTCACCACTATTTATTTTATTCAGATTAGTCCTCTGTCAAATAATTTCTACCTCCCCTCATCTTCTTCTAGCTTGCTCTGCTTTCTTAACCGGTTAACAATTCATTTTACGACTATCCTCTCTAGACTTCTCCCTTGCGTTGCAGAAATTTATTCTTTCGAAAAAGGATCCTACATTATTGCAAATAAAGTAACGAAATTTTTTCATTTACCAACGAGCGCCGGAATGACGTGCCACGCACGTCGAGAATCTTTTGTACCAAAATTGCAACATTTTCTCAGCTTCAAGTATATTTAAATATAACCCAAGCAAAACAAGTAATAAATTTGTTACTTTTCAATAATTTCTATCTATCTACAGTGATATAATACCGACGAGTTCAGAAAGAAAGCGGCGAATTATTGTATACGGTTTGGTCACTCGTTATGGTCCGCACTCAGTTTGCCAACGCGAGTGGTTCAAGAGTTACGTATTCTTTCAAAGATTTCCGAACGTGTTCTAATTTTTTTCACAAGCATTTCAACCGAAACAAAAATAACCTTTAACAAACCATTAATTTCGCGACCCATGTTTGTCAGACCTTTTTTTCACGAAATAAAAGTCACGAACCCATTTTTTTTATTCGCCACGCAAGTTAGTTCTCCTCCAGATCGTCTCTCGATTTAAAACCGTTAGCCTTTACGTAAGAAATGGTTGGTAAGCGAGTCAATAATTACGACGCGTATGAAATATTTGATAAGCAAACGTGAACTTTCTCCTCGACGAGGATTCAACTCGTTACTCACTCGTTCTCCTTTCGACTCATCCTTTCGCGGAAGAACCGCAACGAAGGGTAGAACAGTCAACCGCACTATGCTCAGACTTTCTACGACTGTGACACAGATTTCATATCGCGAATAATTCGGCTTTCCCACGAGTTGATCACGACTGTTCGTGCATGGGGAATTTAAAACACGCTACTGATAACAAGTTTCACGAGTCAAACTTTTTTATGAAATTTTGTCATTTCGTCGGAGAAAGTTAATCGTGACAATTTTAACAATAATTTTTCGTTGTTCGAGATTTTCAGGAATTCTCAAATTTTAACGATAAACTTCTATAGGTCGATGGATTTTTGAGAAAAGAGCTTTGAAAACTCTGAATCGAATTTTCTTTTGGTTCCAATAATAATTTTCCATGTCTACTTCGACAGATATTTGAGAAGTGAACGTTCATTAATTATAGAATTAACAGAATTCTAAGCTGAGCTTTTTTTAAATACCTAAACTCTGTAAAACTATGAGATATAGTTTTATAGTAACACTATACTTTCGATTGATGCTGTTTCTATATATCTTCCACTTTCTCAATCATCTTCGCAAAAATACTTGCATGAATATCGCGATGATAGTCGATCTACAACTACACGAGAAGAGGATTGTGCAACGAAATCTTTCACGTAGAAGCCACGGAAAGTCAATTAACATGTGACAGAACAGGGAATATCCTCCGGAGAGCCACGAAGGCAACTACACGAGTTAATGATCCTGAAAGGTGACAGGAGGTGGCCTACGCATTCGAAAGTTCACGTTCCCCATTCGTCGGAATCCAGATCTGTCTGTGTTCTCGCCGATCGTGGCGGAGAAAGTGCACAGATGGTTCGTGCGACACGATTCGAGAGCTCCGCCGTTATCTCTTCTTTTCTGTATTGAGAACGAGTTGATATTTCAACGATCCTCTCTCGTAGAGGTAAATCTCGTCGATTTTTTGGTCGACCAGAGCGGAACTGCGATTCAACGATCTTTATGTTTGTAGCTTACAAACCGACCGCTCACAGTTTGTGCAATTTTACATTTTCACGAGCGCGCAACTGAGGTAGTCGAAGTAAAAATTCATTCCAGCCTATTAAATATTTAATATTTGAATTTTTTTTTACAAATTTTTGAAAGCTTGTAATTCTCGACATTTGCATTGCGTTTTGTTTGATTTGAAGGTCACGTATGCTTTCTCTTTTCTCTTAAATTAATGAGAAATTGAAGCGTCCGAAAATTACGATATGGAAGAGTATTTACGAATGCTCGAAAACGGGGACGATGAAACCCAGAAACTCTGTTTTATTAATCGCTACTTAATACTGAAAATCAAGTTGTTCAATTTGTGTAGGCGTTATTTAATGATCATTTGTGTCCAGTAATTACACCAGTGTCACGAGGCTAATTGAAACGACGCTAAGTTCGAATATCGCGAGTATATTGTACCATTTAACTGGTACTGGCTCCATTATCAATGATCCGATCTAATTTAACAGGTCTACCATTAAAACCTACAAGTGCATTCTTCTATCGACCGTGTATATTCAACTACAGACAGAATCTTTTTCGTGCAACACAATGAAACTATAATTTCACTATTATTACTCACGGTGGTATGACTATTCGATTTTCGTATTTTTCCATCGTTTGAGGATCGCTCGAAATGGTATCATTGACGGGTATTTGTATGGTTGCAAAAGAGAGAGAGAGAGAGAGAGAGAGAGAGTCTGAAAAGCAGACAATGCGCCAGTTTACAATTCCAATGGGGGCGTTAAGGTTCGGTTGAGAAACCTCAGTGTAGCCTCAGACCGCTATTAACAGGTGAACTAGGCTCTTCGAAACAGTAATAATTGCTCCTTGGCGATTTACTATGCTAAGAGATCAGACAAATTGCCGTGTAGGAGTATATCTGGGTCATACCGTTTGCGTTATTACCTCGATATTAATATTAATGCGTCGTGCAAATGGATTCATTTAAATTACATTCGTGCAAATAGATTTTCCGACTGTGGATTATGTTTACAAAAAAAAAAAAAAAAAAAGAAAAAATACTAGTCGCGCGTGTTTATAATTCAATTCAATTCAATATAATTCGATTCCATTGTTTTGTAATACAACTCGTGTACAGTTTTTATAAAATAAGAACGCTGACGTTGGTTTGAAAAGAATCTTGTCACGCGGCATTCGCCACTTCCTGGAGGATTCGGCGAAACTGGATTCTGGAAGAATTCTTAAAAGGACGAAACGAGTTTCGGGACCGGGTTACCCACATAGGATCAACTGTTTTTTATTCGTTTCGTTCTACGAAATTCTCGCGCCGTTTTTTGTCATTTCAATAATTCGTATTACATTGGAACTAAAAAGGACCGTTGCCACGCGACCGATCGTTACGTTAAAGTTTCGATCGCACTTTCCTCGTTTAATCAGCGGACAAAGATCGTCGATGGTGTACCTTGACATTTCTCATCGATCACGTGTTCTTTCATCATATACACACGTTACGCACATGTAAATCTTCTTCGCCGGGGTGTACATTTCGAAATTAATCAGCCAGAGATTTGCAAGGAGCTTGGAAATCACGATTAAAAACTGACTCGTCGCTTTCTCTACGATTCTCGACTTCCTCGAGATCCCTCGAAGCACGGAGAATCGAACGGCCACGCGATCGTTTCGCGATTCCACGCGAAATCCAGAAGCGTGCATCCACGATCGCAGCCACGATCCACCAATAAATTAGCCATAACATCCTCGTTCCTCGGGGAGAATTATCTCGCTGGGTATCAAAGACACGCGAGTATCTCGGCGAACGTAACCGCCGTATCGATTACAATTCCTGTTCGTGCGCGGTGGTTCGTGGCTCTCCCGAGGCTGTCGAGGCTGGCACGCGGGGAGAAAGAATTTGGACGCGTCTGTTTCCTGACCATGGCGAGAGGAGCACGTTCGACGAACGTGGGCCCGCGGAAGGGCGGAACGAGTTTCTTGGGACCGGGTTACCCAGATCGGATTCGAGCTGGCGCGCCGTTGCAGCTGCCCGCTTATTCCGCGCGCATACGGCCAACCGTGGCCGCCTACAAACACGCAAATGAAGATATTCCAGCGTGTTTACAGAGCCGGTCGCGGGGTCAACGTCTCGTAAGTGTGTCGCCGCGGCGCGGCACGACGAGCTGGCTGAAAAACCGACGGCTTATCCTATCCCGACCTTGACGTCTCTACGGTCGAAGGTTCGACAACCGTGTCCCTGGCTGTCGCTGCCGATCTGTCTGTCAGCGTTACGTTATTCTTCGCGTCCCTCGAGCGCTCGCGATGCACAATGGCCATGGAAAAATATTTGCACGCGCTTCCTCCATTTCGGCCGAGTCATCATTTTCGCTGGATTCGATTTTTGCAGCGACAGCGGTGGTATTATTCCTGTTCGTGGATGTTGTTCAGAAATTTTTATATTTAGATCAAATATGCTCGAAAATATTTTCTTTTTTCGATTTAATTGGAAAATAAGTGGAGAAGAAGATGAGTATGTTTGGTCCATTGACGTTGACGTGAAGGCCAATTAAAGTGCATTTTGCGAAATTGAACTAAATTATTTGGAAGCTAATTGGAAAATGAGTATTTTTTTCGATTAGAAAAATATTCTTTGTAATAGTTGAAAAGTAAGTTGGAGAAAAAGTATCTTTTTTTTATTCTAACGCAAAGGTAAATTAAAGTGTACTTTACGAAAATGAACTAAAGTCGCTGAACTTTGAATCATTTTACCATCTCGTACAAGAAAGGAAAATCGGAGATCCTGGAGATTGCAATTTTGTTATTAACGATTGAAAGCGTAGAATTCAAAATTATGATACGCCGCGGTATCAATTTTAATCGTATAATTGGAATATAATTCGAAGGAAATTGACTTTCTACACGCGATGCTCCAATTTTCAGTTCTCGCGTAAATCGATCGGCACCGAAGTAAGAAAACAAATGCGATTTTTGTCCAATTATAGTCTGAGTGAAACGAGGCCGATTAAACAGCAGAAATAATTTACTTTCTTTCCGTAAATTCGACGTGTAATTACGTCGATCGTCCTTCCTTATATTATCCATCCAGCACGTTAGTGTGCGAAGCAATTTCAGTTTCATTGAATTCATCTTGAAAAATCACTTTGTCATTTATACCCGCGCATATGCGAACGATAATTTTACACTCGCAACATTCTGTGTTTTATTAACGTGCTACGCACTTTTCGCTACGAGTCCGATTCTACTGAGAGACACGATTTTATTTAATTTGTGTTTCTTTTATTCCGTAATATTAATTAATATTAGTATAAAATTACTACAATATTATCGTAATATTAATTTATTACTATAATATTTATTATAATATTATATAATAAATTTCTACTGTAATATTACAATATTTATTATAGTATAAATTTATTATATAATATTATAGTAATTATTATAGTAATATAATTATGGTAATGTTGTACTAATATTAATAATGTTAATAATATTTGTTATAATATTAATTTATTACTATAATATTTATTATAATATTATGTAATAAATTTATACTGTATTATAATACTTATTATAGTATAAATTTATTGTATAATATTATAGTAAATATTATAGCAATATAATTATAGCAATGTTATACTAATAGTAATAATGTTAATAATATTTATTATAATACGAATTTGTACTATAACATTATATAATAAATTTATCTTAAAATAGTAAGATACCGGTATTATAAAAATCAGATTTATTAGAGTTTCATTATTTTTGTAATAGCGACTCGATCCCTGTCCTTCGAGATCGATACTCGCCCTTGATCGATCGAATACGTTTGCTACAGATCGTTCAATGTTATCGGAGAGGATCTCGCGATATTTATTCCTCCTTTGTGTCGGAGGCGTGGTTAGAACAATGAACAAAGAGCACCGGGATGTTGCGGATCGTCATAAAAGTCGCGGACTTGTGACAAGCGAAACTCGATCGTAAAACATTTGCCTTCGTTTGCTCGTTTATGCTCGTGTAGGAAAATGGTCTATTGAATCGTTCGCCAACTACGGTTTACGCACCGTTTCTATGCAGATACTCTCTATGCATCTGCCCCCATTCTCCGTGCTCTCTCTCTCTCTCTCTCTCTCTCTCTCTCTCTCTCTCGTTTTCGAATTTTTTCTCGTTGCGTAAGCAAATATCATCGAACGATCTGAAATCTCGAAGGAAGTTTTCGAACGTTAAGATGTTGGTCAACATACCTTATAATAGGATTCGTAACGAGGAAACCTCGCCGATTGAAAAGTTCGATAGTCCCGATGATGGATCGCGACGCAACCTTTGGTGAAACTTCGAAGAACGCGAGAAGAAATTTGACGGGTTAGATTCTGGCTGTTATTATTATCTACCGTCGCTCTCTGACAGGATCATCGGTCATCGTAGATAATGTTGCCTGATTTGTCGGGTCGCTCCTCTCGGTTTTGACGGTTCGGGTTCTCCGAAGGTTGTTTGGCAGTCACGAGAGATGAGTGATCGAGTGGATGGTACCTTTTTAACAGCATCCGACGAACGCCAAGGCGAAATGATTCGACGCGACGACTCGATAATTTGGAAATTTCAACGTTGGAGATGCATTTAAAAATTTGGACGTTCTCGATATTGAAAAGTTTGGACGCCAGGTTTTAAATATCTAAAAATCTCCATGTTACGAGATCGTATTTGGATATTTAACCGTAATTAAATCCTGCAATATTTCAACCCTTTGGCCTCGACAAACGTTTCTTGTATCGTCTACCAGCAATTTATTTACGACGCATCAATTCAAATAAAATGACGTTGGCATAGGAAATAATAGGAAATAATTGTGGTATTTAACGCGAAATTTTGTTGATTATATCTTTCAAACATGCGATATCGTTTAACCTTCTAAGGACGGAGTATTTAAATCCCCCTTCGCTAGTGGATGGATTTAAATCGCCAGGCTCGTTTAATTTCACATGTTTTCATTTATAAATTATTGTAGTTCCCATATTTTCAAAGTTAATCAAATCAAATAAATACTACGTTATTTTGCAGTAATTTATTATAATTTATTTGCAATAATACATTCGGCTTTCTCAGATATTATATAAGTGTCGATATATCAGACGTTAGTACTTAGAAACTTAAATTTAAAGCACTCGTCAACTAGAACAAGTATAATATAATAAAAGTTCATCTCTGGAAAAGTAACACTCTCCACCATTTTTTTCAACTTTCGTATGAAGCAGCGAGAAGTCCAGTTTATGCGGATTATTCCGAATAATGTGAATTATTAATTGACTGCTTTCAGAAATTTCTCCTCTCTGAAATTCGTTTTCTTCTTCTCGCTATTGTAGCTCTCGATCTAGGCGTCTGTTCAGATATTACACGTCGCGTCAGACAACATCGAACGTATACGTTCGTTAGAAATCATAGAATATCAGCAATGGAGAAATGAAAAGTTTCGGATGGTTGTTGGCTAGATTTAAGTGCGATGTCTCTCGAGAAGGGACAGTCGAGCGCCAAGGGTTAGACCAAAGCACACAGCCTCCAAATGACATAAATTTGTCGCCCGTACTTTTGTTCGAACCTGAAAGAAATCGTGTATGTTTCGGAGCGCCACGTACGTATTTGGTTCGTCGCGAGTGGAACGTTTGTTTCGGAAATATCGTCCGGTAGGACTGCAGCTCGTAAAGTGTGCAGCGTGGCGGGATTCGGTGGCCTTTGAGGAGCCGCTGTAGAGGCGTAGCGCTTGTACGAGCTGTCTAGGAGACGATGTTGGAGAGGGGCCCCGCGGGCATAAATCGCCTAGAAAAGATAAAACGTCGTGGGATGGAAGCTGGAACGCACGCTCGCGCGTGTGTACGTGAACGTGACCCTCGCTGGCCAAGTGATTTGTGAAACAAACTGCTACCAAGAGCGTGCCTCGCTCGCTTTATGCCTCGGACGCCACTAACGTTATCGCGATGGAGTGGTAGGTATCTACGTTCATCAAAATTCCTTTATCTAGTCGAATATCTTGCAAACTTTGCCGCGCTTGTCGCTATATTTTATTTATTATCTGTTCCGGATATCGCGCGCAACGCGTGTCCCGCAATTAACCTAACATATCTGCTACGATGGCTCTTTCGCGCTATATTTCCAGATACTTTCCAGTATTTGTATAAGAAATTTTAGGAAGCGCAGCGCTTTCGATGAAAAAAAAAAAGAATTTACATAAAAATCCTGTAAAAGTTAAATCTCGAGAACCGAGACGTCGGTAGATTTTCGATTCTCGATGACAAATCGAGAAAGTCGATTTCAAACAAGCGACAGCTCGAAAAAGATTATAAGATCGTGACACAGAACGTTTGCAACTCGTGATTGATCAATTCGTTAACGATATTAATTGGTAAGTTATTGCGCAAGACGAGCAACACGGCTGCGAGATGTGTACTTACCTGTTACTCAGTCAAAGTCCATCAATTGTCACTGGGCTTACGCAAACAGGATAACGATTAACTGCGTTTATTTCAATTGAACTTACGTACGTGACAGTACTTGGTATTCCGATGGATAGAGAAAGGATTTCTCACAGTTGAGCTAATCGCTTCCTCGTTGCAGAAAAGAACCTTGGAATCGTACAAGACAGATGACTTTCGTGCATAGAATTTTACATGTACAGTCTTGGCCTTCGTTTCTCTTACAGAGTTATACATTTTGTTATACTTTTACTGGGAGGAAGCGACGTTTGCCCGTTTCAGAAGCATTATTACCATATTTTATTTATATCGACGCACGATCGATGTAATTATTTTGCCGCCTGGAGACGTTTAATATCGCATTATCTTTGCTATGAATTGGCTGGCATTCGATGCGCGAGCGACGGGTGTAATTTGCTTAACAACGAGAGCTCTCACTTTGTTCGAGTAACACTCACGTATTAATTACGCGGTCGTTTGTTCGGCTCTCGAACCACTACTAATTCGATTAAACATATTCAACACGTTCCGTGTCATTATCCTACGAACGAAACTAACAATTTACATAATTCATCCGTAATTACGTTTCGATATACGTTAAAACACCGTCACGATCTGCTGTTTGAACATTAAAGTACGATCACTCGATAATTCAAACATATCCAAAATATATTTAATTAATTTTCAAATCGTACGTATTTGCATAATTATCTCTTTGGGGCATTTCAAGAGAATTGTTATCAGTTATTTCGATTATCACAGATTTACAAGACTTATCAATTCCAGAATTGATAAATTTTTTGGAGTAGAGCTTTTTCTATGTACAGCTTCTTAGTTTACATATTCCTTTTAAATAATTTTCTTATGTTTTAGATTTAATATCTAATATTTTTTGGATTTTTAAAAATATTTTCCGGATTTTTTAGATTTAATATCCAATATTTATTTTTATATTTTTAGATTTAATATTTAATATTTTTTTTAGACTTTTTTAGATTTTTTAGATTTAATATTTAACATTTATTTTTATTTTTTTTTTTTTAGATTTAAACTGATATCATACTCGCATAAAAATATCTGGTTACACTTAGCAGTCAATAACGAAGTTTTCACGTTACTATAAAACTACATCCGATGTAGTTGAACGTCGGGAAAAATTCAGAGGAATTGATTTCTCATAAAATGAAACGAAAAGAAAAAAAAGATCCGTCGACAAAAGACAAAACACTGGAGTAATAATCGCATTGTAAAACACGCGAGTTGCTTTCTGAAGTCGAAAATCCCAACGTTTCCGGGAAACGTTTCATTTCCTGCGAGGTACAGCGACTCGCACGATGCGTTTTGCGCAACTATTAAGTGCGTTATGATCTGGTTATTCTTTTTACGAGCCATTAAAAGCTCGTTCGATTTAGTAACGATACAGGCGTACTTCTGTTTCTTCTTTTCTCTTTACCCTTTCTCAGAAGGATATCGTTGGTTAAGTAACGAAACTTGTATCTGCCATTCATATTGTCCAGAGTATATATATGTATAGGTACAGATATCTGAAGGATAGTTCTCAGTCGTGAGAAAGGAACAATCGAATCTGTAAGATACACGTGCAGCGTATGAATGGTTTATGAGCGTGGTGGAATGAACTTGCGTGCATGGTGCGGCAAGATGTTACAGGTTAACGGAGAAATGACGATAAATATTCAGGTTGATAGGTTCGAATGCTAAAACAGTGGTGTTATGCACAGATTTTATGCGTTTTTTTATTTCTCTTTCATTTTACGGTGATTCACAGAAATATTTAATCGTTTAAAACACGTATTTCAGTTGTCACTTAATAATATTTAAATGCACACGTAATATATCTCATTAACTTCAGAAGAATTAATTAAATTAAATTGTACGAATTATATTAAATACGTATTGGTGAAACTTGAAATCAATTTTTTAATAATACTTGTAAAAGTATTATTAAAAAATAAAATAGTTGCAAGTATTTGCCGTGAATATATGTTCTTAGATAATATGCGTTGTAGGTTATACTACGAAGTTAATATGTACATCCTAAAGACAAACAGATAGAACACTCTAATATTTTCTTATATTATTTATCGTAAAGTAGAGAGGATAAGCGTAGAATATTACATCAACGTCGTTTGGGCACTAATGTACGTATGTATATTGAATGTTGAATTACCGGGACATGAAATTTCCCAGAAATACCAAAACGAAAATATAAACATTGCCCATAGCCTCGAGGCAGACAAGTTTGAACAAATCGTAGAATATTTATGCTCCTCAGTCGTACGGAAGCTATCGGAAGCGTAACATTCGTGTGAAATACGGTCGTGGTTAAATGCGTATTAATATTTGTAATAATGGGTCGCGAAAAGAAGTGAAATACGCACGGTATTGAAATTGAACGAAGAACATTGTTCCATAACAAAAATAGCCAAAACAGGTGACAGAAGTCGTAAAGTAATGACGAATTTGCTAAAAGATCCCGTTAATTCTGGAAAAAGAGAAGGTTGTGGACGACCGCGGTGTGTAACAGTGTGTCAAGCTCCACTGCGAGACAAATTGCAGAAAAAGCTGGAGTTACGACGAATGATCAGGAACGTTCGACGTCTTTTGAAGAATTGTGAACATCTGAAGCGACGAAAATTGCGACGAAATCCTCGATTAAAGCAAGAGCATGAGCAATTCGCAGAGAAACGTGTTTATATGAATAAGAAATGGCGAAGAGTAATATGTATCGATGAAAAAAGTTTCAATGTAGACCTGATGGTCTCCACTACTATTATCGTGATTTACGAAAGGAGCAACAACTTGCGAGTCGTCGATCCAGAGGAAGCGGCGGTATAATGATTTGGAGAGATGCTGGTTACTAAGGTAAGGTGGAAATAGAATTCATTACCGAAAAATTAAATGATAAAAAGTATGTTGAAACGATTGACGAACAAATTGATATACGTACGCGACACGAATTGTCAGAAATAACTACACTTTTCGTGGCTGTGCACACCGTGACAGCGAAAACAGTAAAACGGTACTTTGCAAACAAAAAAAATTCGTGTTTTAGAATGGTTAGCCAAGTCTTTGGACTGAAATCTTTGAAAATTATTGGGGGGATTTGGCGAGGGTTGTATACTAGAATGGAAGATAATTCGTAAATATTAATGAAGGAGTAAAGAAAACTAGGTCAAAAAATCATTGAACAATTATCAAATTCGTTTCTTCTGTTTCTATCCATTGTCTTTCACGAAATGTGCTATCACTTTGCCAATATTACCATATTTCTATTTCTTTTCCTTTTAATAACACGTAATAAAATGTATTGCGAAAAGTTTAATTTATGTTACTTGTACATGTTCGATAGAAGAATATAAGAAAGATGTTGTATCATTCGCGCAATAAGAAGAAAGAAATTTAATAATTTCTCCTTGTATAATTCACTGTTCTTCATACTTTGGCAATCTCTGCGAAATACACATATTTGCAGAAAGCGATTTATAGCTTGTATTCTTCTAAAATAATATCACATTCGTCGTTCAATCTCGTAGATTTTCTTTCGTGTTCTTTCCCTTATCGTTGTTCGGCGATGATGGAAGGCACTTTGTTTCATGTTCCAACGGCACGTTAAATACATTATTCGCGCGCATAAGCGTGCTCTTGAATGTCCCATCAACAACACTTCGACTCGCTATGGATCGCTGCGTTCGTCGTGCCACGTCAATAATATTGTGTAAATACTTTTATAACTCTCCGGCTTGTACAAGAGAATTCGCCGCGTGAGATATAGCAATTGCGGAGAGCGGTTATATACGCGTGATCGACGAACCTGTAAGCAACGAATCGACGAAACGATGCAGGCGTATTACAATACACACCCCCGGGGGCGCGTTTGACGTCTCAACGGAATATACAATCGCCATAGTTGCCCTTCCTCCTATCACTGTTATTGAATTAACGTACGTAGCCACAGACGACGACGAAAAGTATAATCTTTACTTTGCCACGGAGTAATGCAATATTTCTGAAAGGAATTTATTTCAATGACTTACGTTGTTACAATCCTATCGTGATTTACATATCGTGCAGATCAAATGATTGAAAGTTACAACTTATTTGCATTTCAATTAGTGAATTTTGTGTTTAGCAAAAGTTAGAACGAAATGGAATTATATCTTCTTGGATGAGATCTTTGAATTATCCCCTCTTCTTTCATAGTGCCTGTTTTATTTGTATTTGAATTCCCTATTTTGAAAATCGAACTCCTCGTTCGTTGCATACGTAACTCAATAAAATTTCTCAGAAATTTGTAAGATCTTTTCCAATTTCTTCGACCGATTCTCAAATTCATTGTTATTATTTTCTTTATTGAACAGCAGAGTTTTGTGCATGTAGAGAGATCTACAGAACATCTACAATATTAATAAATATATAAAATTCGATATCTTTAATTCCATCTAGAGAAACGACAGTGTCGAACGGAAGTAGCCGTCTTTTAAATGTTTCTTACTCATTCTTCTTACACGTCCATTAATTCTATACGTTAAAAAAAATGAAGACCCTCATAACACGGTTAGTTTGCACGGTGAACGCTTGAACGAGGGTTCGTGTTAAGGTCTAATTTCCATATGATCGATGAACGAATTGTTCAGAGACACACGCGCGACGGCTGTTCCTTTGGGGCCAGTCATTGACGATACGACGAAACACACAGCCAGACGACCATCGTTCCTCAATGTGTCGTCACCATCAAATTAACATACGAAATCCAACCAGTCGTAGCCGCGTATATCTTGTTTAATGGCGAGCAGTCGCATTACTCGCGGGCAGAAACGACCCCGGTACATCACACTAGAGATGGGATCGAGTACCTCACAAGTTGGATTCGATTTATATATACTGCTCACAAAGATTAGGGGACATTTCAAAATGATAGATAAAAAGAAGAAGTATTTGATTTTTTTTAAACAAGAACAACTTTCTTCGACTGGTCATTTGTTTTTCTGGCGTACTTCGTATTCATTTTGAAAGATTCTTTAATTTTTGTGAACAGTGTAATACTACCATGGTGATGGTAATAATTTTCAAAATAATAATGTTGCAATCGTGTCAGACCGAACCTTCTCCATTGTGTCGATACAAATGCGTCTGATGCGAGAACTGAAAGAAACAAGAAATTTCAAATTTCAAACGGATCTACTCTAAAAATTTTAATTTCTTTAAAATTCGAACAACACGCATTTTCCAAACGTCGAATTACTCACGACTACGAAAGCAATAGGGTTCGAAACCAGCTGGTGTGAAATAAATGCAGATATTCTCGTTTCATATATTTCGAATTCATTCGAGAGTCACGAAACAAAGTTCACGTATCGAACGTAGCTTGCCAAAATTTAGTATAAAACGTACTTGATGAAACGTATACGCTGAACTTGAAGTACGACCCGAAGAAAATGCACCCAGCATTGAACTTGACTTGTACAAAACGAACGCATTGCGCGAGAATCTGCCTGTTCGAGCATTTTGTTTAAAACACGCGAGGACTTTATCGTTAGACATCAAACTTGGATTCGCGAATGCGTATTTGGTCTTGATCCCATTCCTACATCACACGCCCAGTTGTCTCTCGCAGCGTGTTGTGTACGTGGAAACTCGATACCTCGGACTCGGTTCGAGAGCCCGATCGATCGAACGTTCTTACCAAGGATCGAGGAGGAGGAGGAGGAGGAGGAGGCATAAAAATCGGATTAACAATCTCGAACATTGGCCGAGTATCGAGAAAACGACCCCCCTGAGAAGGTTGTTTGCGTTTTATTACGAGCTCTGCCGTTTTATTCCGAGTCCCACGGTGATCGGCCATGTTTTTCGCACAGCGAAAGACGGGAGAACCGTATTTTTCCCTACCGGTATTTAGATTGCGTAACCATGGAAAAACGCGCGCTGGGAGAAAGAGCGAACGCGCGAGAACAGGATAATCTCGCGCGGGAAATTTTCCACCCGAGGTGAAATTGTGTGTTAATTTTCTTTTTTTTACTCTCTGTGGGAAGTCCACGTGAGTGTATGCTTGAATAGCTGTGTGCTTTCATTTTGGATTGTTCCAATTTGGGCTTTGACTTTCTTCTCGGTTGTTCCTTGTGTTCTTAAAATTTTGAAGAGCGTGGAATACAGCAAGAGAAAACAGCAAGACTCGGAAACTTTCTGACAAATGTCGTTTTTATTTGGAATTAATACGCGGTCTTCGATCGACGTTTGCAATTATTCTTCAATCAAAAACGTACCGGTTTTATTTCGCAGATGAAAAGCAATCAAGTTACATAAGAGCTTGAGAATGGAGAAATGTAAATCGGCGGCGAGAGTTGCCAACTTACTTAATGGGAAAATATTTTCTGTTGCAGGTAAGAGCGAGCACCTGTGTGTCGACATACAGGCATACTTTCCTCACGGCGTGGATCTCCCTCGGCGATTCGTCCGAGACAAAAGTAATCGAATTATCTAACACTTTGCAGAACGCATTGCGTTTCATGTAAGAACGTGAGTAATTTTTGATTTTATTTTACTTTAATTCGTGATTTGGCAATCAGTGTATCTTTATACGAACGTAATTGAAAGAATAGACTATTGTAGAAGAGAATTGTAGAAGACTATTATAGAAAGAATATACCATTATAGATAGAAAAACATTACTATTAAATACTCTTCCAAATTAATATTAAAATTAATTATCTAAGAATTAAATATTTTATAATTCATTTATCCTTAAATATACTACATTTAGATTTGAAATACTATTTTATAAAACTTTTCATCTGTAATTAATTTTTATTTATAAATTTTAGTAAATATAAGTATATCTTATCGTGAATTATCAAATTAAATAACAAATTTCCCTAAAAAGATCTATTCTAGACAGTTCTGTTACTCACTGTATGGATGTCAATTTTATGCAATTAATTTAAACAAAAAAATGGAACATGGACGGATAATTCGTTTCGTACACCTACAAAATTCCCCATAGACGAATGGGCACTCTGCTATTTGACTCTCTCAATGGCAAACGGGGCGATCGCGAATGGCGTCGAGTCGAATCGCGGCGACACGGTTTATTTTCGCGGTGATGCGCAGGCGTCGCGTCGATTATTCGAGGACAGCCCGCGTTAATTGCGCGCGTTTGTAATCCTGTTAACTCGCGGCGACAAGCTGGAGGGCCCCGACTCGGTTCGTTTCTCCTTATTATCGCCGCGCCACGCCAGCGTGCTCCAGTTTCGATAAATCTGAAGGTGGACGCGCCCGTTGGTGATTGCTCGTCGCAGTGAATTACGCTCGACTCGACTCGACTCGCGGAGCCAAGAATGCAGTTACGTCTCGGTTTTGCGACACAGCCACGACCTTGTTCCGATGCTGGTGGATTACGTGCGATTTCGACACGCGAACAATTGTCACGCGTGTCATCATGATGTATCCCGGGCCACCGTTGCGACACTGCTCAAGGAAGCTCGTGGCCCTTGATTATCGCGACGCTACGTTTACGGAGTTGCTCGAGCGTGCGATAAAATTTAGTACGTGCGTCGGGTACAACGGAGCTGGAATTTTTGGAACAAATCAGATGGAGTGTTGTAAAACTTGAATGGAATGACTCGTCAACGATAAATGACCGATAAGCTCTCTTGCACGTAAATAATCAGAGTGTTCGAATACGAGATTTTACATTTTCGCCAAGTCAATTTAACGGGATGATATTATGTAAATAATTTTATTTTTAAAATTGTGATTGTAGTATGAATTAATGATAGGAAAAATTTTATAATTTACTAATTTTTTTGAAGATTATTATAAATTTATAGAATTGCTATACATATATATAATTATTAGCAAAAATTTGTTTAATTTTTTGAAATAAAATACAATGATTAAATTAGTAATAAATACAAGTATGATATATTAATAATTAAATATATGTATATATATATATATATATATATGAGAAATTAGGCAAAATAAATATATTCACTTGTTTATCAAAAACATGTTTTATTGAAAATAATTTTCAAAAAAAGATTAGATTTTAATAAGTAAATTTGTCTCATCAATTACAAGTACGATAACAAGTGCTCGGGGATGTGTATATTTTATATATTTCTTCGCACCACGTATACTCTGTTTTTCTTCCTGCTGTAAACGCATAAACATAATTAAATTATTGGTAGTTCATTGTGTTCAATTTATATCTAGCAACAGATTCAAGCATTTAAACATAAAATTTCACCGATGATGTTAGTCGAATTGTGCAAGAAGGCTCTGCCCAGGCAACACCTCAGACTATTAGGAAAGATTCCGAATCCACAGAGTATAACATTGGTGATTTGTAGAATCTGATACGACACGTCAGGTCGTTAACACGCGCGACTCGATACCTGTGAACTTCTCGAATCAGTGAATAGTTCGAGAGAAATATCACTTCTCGGATATTTTTCTAACCTGTAACATGCACTGACAAAGCCATTCGATATTTATGTCGAATCTTCGTAACGTTTACGCTTTTCGAAACCCCGATGGACAGAGTAGGATTTCGTGTCTGGGTCGTTAAGTGTTCCGCAAACAGGCCTTGAAACAGACGTAATCTGGAGCGCAATGAACGTAACGAGGAGAATGAACAATGGAAAGTGAAGTGGCTGTCGTTGCGCGCGCCGAGTGAATCAGGAAAACGACGTTTACGATTTCGGTTCGATTCCTTTCGGATACCGTCGGATCGTAATCAGCCGGCGATAATTGTGTCGTTTCCAAACTCGTCGCGTGCCTACGCGTATGGAATAGCTCTCGCTCCTCTCTCGAACGAGGCCAGGACTTCACTTTCCGATCGTACAGTTTTCCAGCTCTAACTTGGCGTCGCAAACCGTATAAAGTCGGACGCGCACTTCACGACACGCTGTTCGCGATTCTATTTTTTTTTCTTTCTCTTTTCCTCTCCGTCGCTCCGAAAATGGATCTCGCTACGCACACCCATGGCTTTCGAGGCTCTTCGCAGTGGATTAGAAACCGTCAGCGACGATCCTTGAGGATCCGAGTGAACGGAACGGGTTGCTGAAGCAACGTAGAGAAATAACGAATTGTTGGTAGCGCCGCGATTAATTGCGAAGGCCAGATGGAAGAAATTACGAGAGGGAATACGTTCTTTGATTTAACCGTTTTATCGAGCCGACGAAATTACAAATTTGTCCGAAATAGCTTGTGTGTATATATATATATATAAATTTTAGCTAGATTATATATATATAATATTATAATAATATATAATATAATATAATATAATATTATATTATATATTATATATATATATAATTTAGCAACGTAATCTACGTAATCTACATAATTTCTATATATAATCTAGCTAGAATCTAGCTACGTAACATCACAAACATGACATAATGGAGACGGAGAGTATAAATTAGTATTATTATATTTAGGTTAGTAATTAGTATTAGTAATTAGTATTTTTTAGTATTTTTAGTATTTTAGGTTAGTATTTAGTATTTTGTAACATTTTTAATATTTTAGGTTAGTATTTAGTATTTTTAGGTTAGTATTTAGTATTTTTAGTATTTTAGGTCAATATTTAGTATTTTTAGTATTTTAGGTCAGTATTTAGTATTTTTTTTAGTATTTTTAGTATTTTAGGTTAGTATTTAGTATTTTTTTAGTATTTTACGTTACTATTTTTAGGTTAGTATTTAGTATTTTTTAGTATTTTAGGTTAGTATCTAGTATTTTTTACTATTTTTAGGTTACTATTTAGTATTTTTAGTATTTCAGGTTAGTATCTAGTATTTTTTGCTATTTTAGGTTAGTGTCTAGTATTTTTTACCATTTTAGGTTAGTATCTAGTATTTTTTACTATTTTTAGTATTTCAGGTTAGTACTTTATAAACGTACATTTAACCGCGAGATCAAGTACAAACACAGGTACGACGTAGAATTACATCGACAATACGTTTTCAAATTGAATCTTCCTTGCACCTCTTTTTTCTTTCCCTACGCAATCCAAGCTCTTCTCTCGCGATTCAACGATTCATTCGATTCTCGTTCGATCATTAATAACGTTAACATTGTTTATTTAGAGTATGAAACATAGGGAGGGATGATAAATGACGCGGTGCTCTCGCGATCGCTTATCGTCATTGAAATTTCAAGTTCGATTAACTCTCGATTTATCCCGGCGGCGTTCGTTGTCTGTGAAATACACGCCGCGACAATTATAGATCGTGTTTCGAGCTTTTAGCTTTGAAACGATTGATTTTCGTTGACGCCGCTAAGCGTCACCGATGAAGAACATGGTTGCTTCTTCGTTGGCGTTAAAAGGTTGCTTTGTAATATACAGCACGTTCGTACGTACATCGACGTTGCATGTGATAAGCAGAACCTTTATACATTTTAATGACGAAGTCATAAATTGCACCTTCGAGGCGTACGTTCGGCTTTTTTCAAGCCTTATAGGGCCATCCGCAAGGTCAACTTTCTTTGTTACGATCGGCGTGTCCATATTGCTATTCGTATACGCTTGGTGAACGTATGAAATTTGCTGTACTGGCGTCGAGTCGTGTTAAAAGCAATAGCAAAAATCGTTAGGGAATTTATGAGGGTAATTAAAATTTTTCTATTTATTGTAACTTTTATAATTTAAATTTTTGTATTATAATAAATGTAATACAAAAATTATAATTTTCATATATTTCAGTTAAAGAAAATTCATCTCTCTTAAATTTTTAATATCTCGAACGAAGAAATTAATTAGAAGTGGGACTTGAATATCAATTTTAGACGAATTTATATGTCCAAAATTAATATTTGAGTCGTTAATATTTTTGTACTTTTGATATGGAGTGACAGCGAATTTCTCTGCTTTTACAAAGAAACTCTTTAATTAATTACTTTCGTAAAAATATCAATTGCAGATGGATTCAGAGATCTTTATTTCAGTATTTCGCAAACTACGAAAACCAATTCTTTTCGCGTCGCGACTTTCTAAGTTTGAGGATCATACGAGAAATATGTACTTAATGTCGTTGTAATCGCTATGCAAGATGACACATAAATCTTCGATACACAACGCATTGAACGTAGCTTTCACTCGTCCGCGGTATATATTGTTCCCATGTTCCACGTATCGCGATATCTTCTGAAAAAATGTCGCCATACGCTTTGGCTTTCCAGAGGCACGTGAAAGAAACTATTCGCGACAATGGCCACATTCGTATTCCTTGTGAGAGTATCGCGATGTTGCACCAACGGTTAGAACGAACATTTTGACACGAATTTCCAAACAGGTACTGATCGAACGTTAGAAATCCTCGATTGGGGTGATTCAATTTGCCATCGAGTAGCTTCAACAACCTGTCAACTGGAGGCTTTCATAATCGTGGAGTGACTCGATCACTTGATTTTAATCACCGTAAATTTAAATGCGACATTTCTAACAAAAATAGTCATTATCGGTGAAAAAAAAGAAAAAGAAAAGAAGAAAGTGAAACGATGTATTATTATAAATTTTTTTATTATAATAATTCATTTCGTAAAGATTCTTTTTTAATATAACAAATTTTCGACGAGATTAAAAGTATTAAAATGATAAATGAAATAACTATTAAGATAATTATATAATTTGGGAAATTTGGAAAATAGAATATTTACAATATTATTGAATAAATATAATTATTATTATAAATTGTAAATTTTTTTTATTACTAATAAAAAGTTTAAATTTAAAAAGAATGATATATAATTATATATATATATATATATCACAAAATAATAAAATTCAAGTTTATTTTTTATAATTTTTTGTATATTAATTGAACGAATAAGTCACGTTCGCTCGCTACGTTACATCACGAACGTTTAACGTTGTTATCGCGGGTCAGTCTTGGTGTCAGACGAGGCGCGTGGGCGTTCGACGAGAGACAACGGTCCATCGAAACGTTAATGGAAAAGTTGATGTACGCGTGAGGAAAAGACAACTTGTTTATTAAAGCATTAGCAGAACGCCTACGCTCGATCGTGTCGTCCAGTGGACGAAGATGAAATGACTGTGGTTAACGCCGAAGATTGTGAGATCTGGTTTCAGTTGTTCGCACGTATGTACACAGGGATTGTTTCTCGAATTAATTGTCATTCGACGATTTCACGATACTTATCGAGAGTGTTTGGATTCCTAGTCTCTCAAGCGCGTTTCGATAATAGAAGATTACGAAAGGAGTGGAATACTGTTGGTAAGAATCGAAGTCACGCTGTGCGTACATTGTGAAACATTATTGGGGAATTTATGGGTTGAACCAGAGATCGTGGGAAACGATCTTATTATTTATCATGCACGCGGAACAGCTTTGCTTGTAATTAGAAGGAATAATAATCGTCGTTGTAAAAAGTCGAAAGAAACTCGGTTTCATACTATGCAGAGTGTTTTTGGCAAAATTTATGCTGGGCTAAAATTAGATAGTTGTAACTATACACGAATAAACACCGGTGACATAGATACATATATTCCTGAAAGAAGACCTCACTAGAGTAATTATTAATCTCGTGCATTGAAAATAGAAACATCAACGTATCATCGTAATTAGTACTATTGAGTGTAGTCGATGAATTATCGTCGCGATTGTTGCTGTTATAACATTCGGTTGACGACAGCTTGTGCGCCGTTGAACCTCAATTATCTAACCGTCATTTACTTTTCAACAACTTCAATCGTCTTTAATCACGAGACGATTCAATGAGAGACCCCATTCGACGAGAATCCCGTGAAAAGGAATCTCGAACCAACGAACCGGTGAATCAATGGATTCGTGACACACCTTGTACATTTATCCTCGACTGCGTTACGTAAAGGGGATCCACATGCGCGCGATGCTTTACGAGAAACGTTACTCGTTGTTATTCTTATTAACTATTCGCCAACGTTGCAACGATACAGCTACGAGGGACGCGATAGCATCTCCCGCGCGCGGACGATCTTGACGCAACCATAATCGTATCGTGATCATCGATTACGCCTGAAGCCGCGTATTCTGTCTCGTATTTTGCTTCGCGCTTTACGTACACAGCGTACACGGATTTATTGTGTTCTTTCTCTTTTTTCTCGTAAACGGCAGATGCTATGGAAAACTGAAAGTTGTACTGTCTCTTGTATATAGTGGCGCGTGAAAATTTTTTTCTAGTCACTTTAATTTTCTGGAATGAAATGCCATGTTTCTCTTTTTATATTATATATATAGTGCAAAGCGAATTTAGGACGATGTATCATTCGATGATACTTTTGCATTTACACAAGATCAGGAATGAAACTCGGAAATGCGTATCGATGATTTCGTATTTAGTTTGTTATGTTAGAATCGACAATGATTGTTCGAAAGGCTAAAAATTCTACGGTAGCTAAAAAAAAGTATCGAGACTTATTGTTCTCTGCACTTCTTTGTGTTTAGTTCGCCTTCTTAGATATTCTTCTTTTCCTTTTTTGATGCTTCGTATTCGAATATAAATAATATTCAAAAAGTATGTATATTTGAATAATATTTGTTCAGTTATAATATTATTAAATTATTAGAATACAATTAATATTAGAAAACAACGGAAAACAACAGGGTTTATTAGATTCAAATTTCGTATCATCTTATTATTTTATTATTATTATATTCTTTGTAATCGTGCTTTCGAAACGAGCAATTTCTTCTTCGCTGTCTTCAGATCTCACCTTTTTTATTCACTCGATCCTTTCACTTTCGAGACAGATCGAATCTCAGATCGTGTTCCCCAAAAAAAGTTTCACGGAGCGATGAAAATGAATTATTCTTCTCCTAATTCGAATTATCGTAATTAAGGATCGTGGTAAAAATAAATGCAACGTGTACGACGCAGGGATCTCATTACTTGTCGATTAGTGCTGAAGGAGGATTAAATGTAGGCTCGCCGTAATTATTCTCAGATTCAGCGTGTCGAGAAAGTAAGAGATACATTAACAAGCGCGATACGGAGAAACTGTTCGATTATTAACGAATGTAAGTATCGGCACTGTTCGAACGTATACATATTTCAGAATGTCGTTGCATAAACGTAACGTAAAGGAGAGATATGTCGACTGAATGGGACGAGACGTTGTGAAAAGAAATTCATCGACACACCGTTTCGATTCATGCATTATTCAACATGTGCGGATAAAAGTTGTAAAATTGAATCGTACATTTGCAAACGCGCGTGTATCTTCGAAACTATGCTCGTAAACAGATTCTGACACATCGACGATTTTTCAGATTGGCTTTAAATTTAACCAAGGTATCGTAATCGTAATTAGACTGGCTGTGACGTGTTTATATTTATGAAATTCGAAGTAGGGATAGAAAATTGTTTCGTCTGTCGCTTCGGATATTTTACATATATTTGCATATATTACACGCGAGCCTGTGCCTTCGAATTTCTCACAAGTCTAGAGTCTTGTCTCGTTCCAAATATTTTACACAGCGTGTATAACCTCGTGTGAGTCTCAGCGTATAGTATATACACACGCACACACTGCACACGCCACTTTACAGGCAATTGATAAGGACATCAACGTCAGCTTAAGCAACAATAGCGTACGTTCTCGAGCAACGTTGCGTCGCGTTATGCTGGAAACATGTTAATCTCCGAGGTCAGTGTACGACCGTTCACAAGGTGGTCAATCAGTCCGAGTGGCAAGAAACAGCATTGCGGATGGTTTGCCGCTTACGGAGCAGCGTAAATCTCGGTTAACAATACCGGCGAGAAATATAACGAGGCGAAGGTCGCTGGTGATCCCGTTTTCTCGTTTCAAGTGGAAATTCGAACACGCGATTTAACATTTCATCGTTCAGTCATTAGATCTATTATCGAGTGTGTGTTGGTTGGCTGAGAATCAGAATGGCTCTGATTATTAAAGCTTGAAATTTTTATTTTTGTTTTTCAATTTCTTTTCATACATATGTATATATATATGTGTGTATATATATATATATATATATAATATCGTCAACAATGCGTCATCAATGCATTTTCGTTCTATCCGTTTTTATTCTTCTCATTTACTTCTCATGCGTTGCTCGCGAGTCTTAGGGCATTTACTGCTTTTGATATTATCGGTATAATTTTTTATCGTTTTAATGTTTCATTTGAATATTCAGTAGATGATAAAAATTTTTAATTAGACGCGTTATTTTGCAATAGAACTTAATCTATTGTCAATTTACAGATTCTTCGTTATATAAAGAATCCATTTCGTCATTGGCATTTTATTAACTAATTCGAGTTTCAACAAACAGTAATTTGTACGACTGACAAATGGTAATTAAAAGGCGACAGATGACGAAGAACAAATCGTCGAATTGAACGTGCAATTTGACAATGAAATCGTTGTCGGAGGACACGGGAGAAAGGCCAATGTTCAATAGTTAGCCGCGTATCGCGAAAACGTGAATAAATCGAGGCGAGTTGAGGGCAGCCACTTTACAAGCCGTGACACGAACGTTGATTCGCGGCCGGAACGTGTCTTTATACGCGATTAAATTTTTTTACGACACGATCGTGTCGGTTATAAGTATGTGGCCGCTGCTCACGATCGTAATTCACGACGATTCGTCAACCCTGTTTGAAATATGCTCGTCAACCCTGTTTGAAATATGCTCGTCACCCCTGACACTTGTTTGAACGTTCCGTTTATGGCCATTATCAACAGCCACTGTATATGATGTCGATTAACAATTAATTTATCGCATAGAGTAATCTATTATTAATAGATTATTCCACGTGAAAACCATTAGAACACACAAATCAATTTTCCAACGTTCGTGAATATTAATGGAGTCGTTTCGAAAGGCTCGAGTGCGATAAGTAAGTTTTTATCGCCAATTGGAATTATGTCGTCGTTACAAAGTAATAGTGACAATCTGTGTGATTCTTCTGCGAAACGGCGGAAGAAGGAAAGATGAAAGATGAAAATAAAAAAAAAAAGGAAGCACTTTCCCTTTTTTTCTTCTTTTCGCGTACAAAGCTTAATTACACAGGGCTATAATGAAGGGTCTTGTCCAGTGGATCGTGCGCCATCCCCTGTGAACGTTGTTAACGAAGAAGAAAAAAAAAAAGGTCTTGTTATCTTGATGGGAGGCCGATAAATGGATAGCCGCGTTAGTTCGCTCCGTACAATAAGCTGACAAGCGGCTCTCGCTTCTCAAAGACGACCCGGTCATTTTGTCTGTAGTTTAATAAGAGACCTTCCCCCGACCTGTTCAGTATCTCCCCCCTCTCCCCCCAGCCGAGTTATTCTCAATCACGATCGACCAACCTTCTTCATATAGCTAATCGACAATTAGAGAGAGCTCTATGATCGATCGCGAACTCGTGATCGCTCGATAGATCGATCTCTCGGAATATGGTGTCGGGAGAAGTTCAAGGTCCTGTTCTTTTTTTTTTTTTCCTTTCTTCATCTTTGGGAGACAATGGTTGCTCGCTGACGAGCAGTGTCACGGCATCCGGATTGAAGATGTGACTTTTAAATATTGCACATGGAAGATGAAATAGTTACTACAGATGTTGAGAATAATGACGTCGACCTTTTTTTTTTTTCTTTTCACAGGATTTTATTCCTTTCGATTACTTTGACAACGTGGAAAAATCAACCTTCTCAAAATTAAAAACAAGTATTAAATTTTCGTGATTACTAAATTACGTAAATTAGTAGAAACAACAAAATTGTACGTCTCGCTGTTATACAGACTTTAATCACAAAGCACTCGTCGCCTTCGAAAATGAAAACATCTTATCGGCGTTAAATTTCTATTACAATAATTGCTGTGTAATTTCATTCAGTACTGACAGTACGCGCACTACAGTTACGCGTCTGGCTATTGTGCCATTAACTTAATACAGGCCTTAATCGCAGATATAGATCGTAAAGGGCAGTTGATCGTTCCCAGGTAAAAAGTAGTTTACATTGAGAGGCGAAGCGAACGAAGCAAATGAGTCAAAGTCACGATAGAGGAGAGAACTAGAGTAAATGACGCGATGAGAGGAGGAGCCGGCTTTACCAGGCGTCGAAGTCACCGCGCGAGGCCAGCGTGCATAGTTTAGCCGAGAGAAAAGCCGCTAGATTCGTGTCCGCCTGCTGTCGTTGAGCTAATCACATCATCTAACAGAGGTCGATCGCGTAACCGTCAGCGAGTTTCTCACGAGTGGAATGTTACACTGGCCGTTCAGTTAATATTGTTCGAGCACGTGAACGTGCCAGTCGGCGACGGTTACATCGTTTACTTTTCGACGTCTCGATGAAAATCGTCAGTTTTCAATTTTCCTTTCTTCTTCGTAGAAATATTACAATTTTAATCGAACGATCTTCTGTAAATTATGTCACTGGAAATTTTGTCTGGTGAAAATTTGAATTCAAAGAGACTGGAACTCTTGCTCGAGTTTAGGAATGGAATTTCGTTTTCGTGGGAAAGTTTCTTGATCAAAAGTCTGTCGAAAAATCGATTAATCTACAATCTCAATTAATAGCAAGTCTAGTAAAAGATCTCTCGATGCAATCGATTTCTAAACTAGAAAATAGAAACGACAATGTAGATAAAAGAAAAAGAAAAAAAGAAGAAAATGGACAGAAATTAACGAATTATAATTTTATCTGTCTTTTTCCTAAAAGTTGGGTTAAAAAAGTTTCGGTTGGATGCCGATCGACAGAATAGACAGCAGAGCACCTTTGGTCATCGGAGGAATTGCCGATCGTGTTCGCGAGTCGGTGCGCGCGAGCTCGAGCGCGACGAGCGGAGAAAGGAGCACCGAAAGGTTTATGGCGACTTCTAAAGTTCAATAGCAACCGAAGCAAGCAAGGTTCGCTGCTATTTATTTTATAGGCGTGCTCCACTTGCCAACCGGCCAGAGTGAGAGCCAGCCAGCCAGCCTCCATTCACCGAAAGGGGGAAAGAACAAGGGCCCGGAGGGACAGAGAGGAACAACAGAAAGACCGAAAGAAATCAAGGTTTACGACGCTGCACTTTAGCTGTTTCTGCATGCCACCGCGGTGCCGCCCGTGTGCACACACTCACGTACACACAGCGAGCCCGATACGATTTACGCGACAAGTTTGCACGGCTCACTTCGCGGGACGTGCGTCTTCGCTCTGGATTCCGCGCGAAGATATCGCGCCAACGTTCCTCTGCTCGTAACCGCTCGAAACAACGTGGTTATTGGTCCCTTTATTTTCTTTCCTCGTTTCTTTCTCTCCCTCATTTTGCTCTTAAGTTCGATCGACGTGACGCTCTGTGTCGCGCACATCGGTAAACCGGTTTAAATCCACCTCCGATCATTTGCCAATGGAATCGCTTCAGGGAAACGAAGACGTTCGAACTGCGTGCTCTCCCGCAAGCTCACGTTTCTCTTCTGTGCAAATCGGCCTGAACACAGTAATGATTGACGAGAATGAATGATCGAGAGAGAAAACTCGTGGAAGCGTTCCAGATAATTTTGCGTATCGTTCAATGGACCACTACACCCTTTTTACAATTTGTACTTTGCAGTTTTTCTCCTACGCGATATTTCCTCTTTTTTCCCGTTCGCAATTCACGATTTTCTTACGCGTGAAAGTCTCGACGAGATTACATCTGCCGCTTTTACAGAAGATGCGTGATATTCTCCGTTATAAGATGAAACTATCGTATTAACCACCGGCAACTGACTGCGGACCATAACGAGTGACCAAATCGTGTACAATTCGTCGCTTTCCGTTTGAACTCGTCGGTACGATATCGCTGGATAGAAATTATTGAGAAGTGATAAATTTATTATTTGTTTCGCCTGGGTTATACCTATATACTTAAACTATATAATATAATATAATCAGTATATACCTATATATGCTTAAAACTGAGAAAATATTGCAATTTTGGGGCAAGAAATCCTCGACGTGCGTGGCACGACACTCCAGTTTAAGATAATCACAGAGTCGATTGTTGTCCGAGGTGTAAAATTATATATTATAGTTTGACGTTGGAGCGAATAGCAGAGTTATATTTATTACAGTCGGGGAAAACAAACTTTAGCTGATCGTCTGTTATCCGAATGATTTATCAGAGAAAAATGTTATTTCTTGCGTGACTTTCCATACTGATAACATAACGAGCAACGTCCATCAGCGTGTACTCGTTCATGCTTGCGACTCCTTTGTAAAACGTCGATTTATTACGGCGCGCATTAATCAACGTCGCTTGTAATCGGGTTCTACGTTTCGAAAATTTATCTCCACGCTTGTCGATGATCCCTCGAACGAAACGTTTGAGCTACTACCGTGCGTGTATACAAGGGAGCTCCACCTAGCTAACAATCAGCTACCTCAGTCGAACAAGTTGCGCGTAAATTGGCAAGTCGATCCGCAATAGAACTCGCATTACATTCGCACTTATCAACCACTGTGACATGAACCGAGTACGAACGCAACTTTGATGAGACTGGAAGCGAGCGACGAGTATGGAACTTGAGTGAAAGAAATCTGTTATGACACTGGATGAAAGGGTTTGAAATCATCAGTGATCCGCGGCATTCTTTAGACATTCGTGAGAAATTTAAAGATGGTGAATAGATTACGTCTTCTTAGTTATCAGCGTGGTTATTAATATTCTCGATATTAATCTGAACGTTCGAAGCCTGGTGAAAGTTGATGGTCGAACTGTCAAAGTTTGACACTTGATTTCCAGTTAAAAGACACAGCAAGTCAAGTTTATCAAAGGAGAGGGAGAGAGCTAAGTGTAATTTCATGCCGAGAAAAAAAAAAAATGCACAAGTTGGCTGCTACGAGTATGAATTTATAGCACTGATTTCATTTTCGTCGATTTCGTCGACTCGAATTGGTGGAAATCGAGGCTCCTCTTCTATTACGTTGGTCTCTTCAATTAATACGATTAATGCGAACTTTGGAGCAAAATTGCAAGCAGAGGCTAGCAGAAAAGGAAAGTGAGTTAAACAACGATCGTTAGCCGCGAGGTTAAAAACTTATAATGTTCTTGGCGGGGAATTTAAGCCTCACGGTTAATTCGAAGCCGCGGCTGCGAAGATAGGCGAAGAAATGAGATAGGGGCGAATGAATAATGGAACGAATGAAAATAAATAACAGGCGTACGCCGTTCGATACTTAATTAAAACGCTTTTATCGCGCCGGGGAACCGGATTTACCCCTAAAAAAAAAAAAAAAAAAAAAAAAAAAACGTTTACAACGTTTTAATCCGCGTGGAGATCAACCGTGAGATTGCGCCGCGTAACCGGATGATTCAATAATAATTGTTCCGTCCGTTGGTTCTGCCGCCGACTGTTTTCGCATCGATGCTCATTTAACACGCACTGTGACGTATTATATTAGGCGAATCGCTCGACAGTCCACCCCAATAACTTTTCATCGTCCGATGGAATTTCGTGCAATTACACGATTCTTGGTACTTGAATGATAAATCTTACGACGGGATAGAAAAATCCAACTAATTAGAGTGTAATTGTTTTTCATTTTTGCAATTTGTTGTGCTTCGGATACCAGACCGAATCGTCATACGTGTAAGAATGTTTGATATTTTTTCCTTTGATGTTTCACCGCAGCGAAGAAACCGCAATCTATGACCTGGAAAGAGATTCTACCAGCATTCGTTCCTTCGGACAAATAATCGTTGCCTCTCGCTGCATTGATCGAGCAGAATCGCGAACGTATCGATTTTTTTGTTTGTTTTATTTACGAGCAATGTTGCATCTATTCGAAGATAAGAATTTTCTCTAGGCTGGAAAATGAATAATTACAAATATGTTATACACAAATGTATAATGTTACATATAATATATGTAATATATAAATGCATATATTAATATATAAACATATATATTATATATATAATATATAATTGTAATACGTTATATATAGTATACACAATTATATATTTAAATATATATTATATATAATATATAACTATGATATGTTATATATAATAATCACAAATAATTGTGAATATATAATTATAATTAGAAAATTATAATTTTCGTCATATTTCGCGAGCAAAATTTCCTATGATATATATAGTATATACAATTTTGTTATATGTAGTACACACAATTACATATTTAAATATATATATATATTATATATAATATATAATTATAATATGTTATATATGAATATATAACTATAAAATTATAATTATAAATAATTATAAAATTATAATTTTCGTCATATCTCGGGAGCAAAATTTCTTATGATATATAAATATATATATAGTATATATATATAGTATTTTGTTATATATAGTATACACAATTATATATTTAAATATATATATATAATATATAATTATAATATGTTATATATGAATATATAATTACAACTATAAAATTATAATTATAAATAATTATAAAATTATAATTTTCGTCATATCAAAATTTCCTATGATAGTCGACTTTCCCCGTTTGCCGCACCGTTCGCCGGATTCAATCGATCAGTTCGATTGTTGGAAATCGCGCAACTATTATCATACCATTCCGGTCACTTGGATTATACAACCGCGTAGTTAAAACCGGCATTGTTGTATCGCTGTTTTAAGAAGACCCGCGGGTAAACTTTCTGGTATTTTAATTGTTCAACTCGAAAGGAAGAGAGAACGAAAAAAGATAAAGAAAACCACCGACCGATTACCGAGAGATCGCGAAACTGTTACAACTGAATTCCGTTGGATTCGAACTCGGGGCGGAACTCGCGTTGTTTCGATTTCGTTTCCAGATTATCAGGAACAAATTGGTCTGATTAGAATCAGATCGGCGCAAGTATGAAACGAATTTATCATTAATAAACATCGACTTAAAATCGAATACGTTCGCCACGGTTTGTATCTGACAATGGACGCGTGATTTATCTGATCGTTCTTAATGCAATTCCGTTTCGAACGCGTGCAAGAAGGAACTGGTTTATGGAATTTAGCGCGCAACTTTGCTTCTCGGAAAGCTATATATATATATATACATATATATGTGTATATACGAGGGATAGAGGCGGTATTAATATATAAATCATTGCTTCTTTTTCCAACTGTTCGCCTTCCAGCGAGAAGACGCCGGCGCCGTCTCGAAAAATCCTCATCGACGCACGTCTCGTCAAAAGAAGAAGAAGAAAAAACAAAGGAATAAGTAAGGCACCTCGTTGCATTTCTCTCGCTGCAGAAATCTGATTATAATTGCCAGCTGGCGTAGAAGACAGAGAATGATCCAAACTGGGAGACCTTCTGGGCACGCGTTGATAAGCCTGAGATACGAACGAAGTATCGCGCGTTGGAAAAGTGCGGATGAAATATGGCGGACTATGGCGATGCTCGGTCTCTATCCGAGGGATACTTGGGCTGTTTCGTTTTCAAGTTACCCCGCGGTTGGTCGGCTGCCACGCTCTTCGAGGACAATGCAACCTCGAGGCACACGAAACAACTTTGAGAAACGTCTGTCCGTAAATGGCAGCTTATAATTAGAGGACGGGGCGGCGTGAGATAATGTTGATAGGCATTGTGATGTATCGGACCCACGCACGAAACGTTCGAGGAAACCCTTGGGAATATATCGTCAAAGAAAAAAAAAAAAAAAAAAGGGTTGGCAGGGCGTGCGTCTCTCGGGTGGAGAAAATAATACTCGATTCAGTGTCATTCCTCTGCTTCTCTTCAAATACGAACACGAATGTTGGTAGGTGCTAAATAAACTTTCGAAACGACTCTCAACAGCTGTTGGGTCACGCGAGTAAAAATTTAGAAATAAATTGTTATATGCGAGAATTTTATTCGTAATAGTTGCGAGGGATTCATCGTGTATGTTTATTCACATTTAAATTTCAATAATCTCAACCTCGTCGTTGATTAATGATTCCTCGTGAGTTAACGTCTAAATGACTTTAATCAGCGACATGGCATCCACTAATCTTTTTTAACATCATTTAACGTTAGAACTATCAAAGTGGTCAAAGTGACTGCTTTTTATTAGAAATTTTTATTAGAAATTTTGTACGTATGAAACAGTGTGTTTTTAGGAGTTTAAATGATTTCCCGCGAAACGTATTAATTGAAGCTTGTACATTCTATTAATTATAATAGTTGTATAATTATAATATTAATATTAATAGTGTTATAATATATAATAGTTGTATAATTATAATATTAATATTAATAGTGTTATAATATATAATAGTTGTATAATTATAATATTAATATTAATAGTGTAATATATAATAGTCGTATAATTATAATATTAATATTAATAGTGTTATAATATATAATAGTTGTATAGTTATAACATTAATATTAATAGTGTAATATATAATAGTTGTATAATTATAATATTAATATTAATAGTGTTATAATATGTAATAGTTGTATAGTTATAACATTAATATTAATAGTGTAATATATAATAGTTGTATAGTTATAACATTAATATTAATAGTGTTATAATATATAATAGTTGTATAATTATAATATTAATATTAATAGTGTTATAATATATAATAGTTGTATAATTGTAATATTAATATTAATAGTGTTATAATATATAACAGTTGTATAATTATAATATTAATATTAATAGTGTTATAACATATAATAGTTGTATAGTTAATAGCGTTGTAATATTTTTCTATCTCTATTGACTTTAATGTCTCTAATGGAAATGCTGTACTTTAGTCGCTGGTAGTTCTAGCGTTAACCTTCAGATAATCTTGAGTCGTCAAAATTATCATGTTCTTCAAGTATTTGAAATTGCTCTATTCCTCAGAATCGCGTACCTGCAATACAATATACAATACCTACTTCAAATATTCCAAATTCCTCTGCAATTCTTCGTATAAAATCGTATACTTCATTTTCATAATTTTCCTCACATAATAAAACGACATCGTTTCATTTCATTTCATTTCGTTCGATTGGAACTCGTCCAAATTGCCGGTTCGCTTGAAATGAATGAATTTACCTGGCCAACGAACCAGCGTTCGATGATTCACGAACTCGAGCAAAAGTGAAAATGTAGAAACGTGGCGCGAGCAACAGAGGGGGGAATGTTTCGCGCATCGGAGGCCACACAGCGCCCTTGAACCATCCACCTGTTCTCGTAGAACGTTACGTTCGGATTATCTGATCGTAATAACAGGACTGGCACGCCAATTGCCAGCGAGGTTTAATTGCGAACGAACTGTGTGCAGCATCAGCATCACGGTTGCTTGAATTTAACGCTGCTTATTCAGTCATGCATCATCTCCCTCCGTTTCGAGGGTTTCGTTCCCGTATCGATGCTCGCGGGGCGGATTACGTTTCACCGGTGAAACCTGTTAGCCAGGAGAATGATACGCGCCCTATCAAGACGCGTAATTGCAGCGGAATGACGATCGTATCGCCTCGCGTAATTACGATCAAATTGTTGCAGTACCTTCTGCATCTGCGCTTCTCCTTTGCTGTGGAAAGTTATTGGTTCCACTTGTTTGCACGCGTGTACAGTGTTGGCTGGGGTTTTTAATTTTGCACGATTCGCAAAGGACGGTATATATGTGGTAGTGGTTACCATAGATGAGTGAAAATACATGATGTTTGTATGGAAGGATGAGTGTGGCGAGAGTGAGAGTATAAGAGTGGTACGGTGTGATCTGAGATATTTCACGGCAGAAGAAAGAACGAATGAGAGAGATGTATGCGAGAACAGTTGAGCGCGAGCATGGTGACGAAAAAACAAGTGTGATCGGGAAGAAGTGCAGTCGAGAGTTGGATAGACGCGACGCTTGAGTGTAGCAGAGTATGAGAGTTGAAAGTGTGAGAGTTAAATATATGTATTTCGTAATTTCTATGAAATCTCCAACCAGTGTATTTATTATTCGATCTACTAACAGTATAGTGTAGTAATTTCGAGCGAAGCCACTCGGAAGTTAAATTTGTCGACTTCGTATTCTGAAAGTTAATCTCTCAATTTCGGCGCGACTCTTCGAAAGTCGAGTCTGTCGAAGTCATGTCGACGGTCATGGTCTAGAAGTTTCGTGATTCGAGTTATCAGTCACAGTGAGTTGATTGATTTGGTTTTTATATGAATTTTCAAAAGTCAAGCTATCAACCATCGCGAAAGTTGATTGATTTTCACCTTCTTCGTGATTTAATCAATTACCGCTCAAGTAATTTTAATCTATTAAAACACTAAAACAGGAGCGTTTGAGTAAAAATAATGAGAAAATTTCTGTCGTTTTCTCGCAACGGGAATTATTAAAATTTAAGAAAAATTACAGAAAAGAATTTAATTTGGATCGTCTAAAATTTCTTTGAATATCGTATCTTGTTACCTTCGGTCTGCATGCTTCGAATTTATAATACGTAGTCTTATTTTGCGACGATGGTATCGGAAATCGATCACGAGGCACCGTTTCATCATGGGGTGCATGGCAAACGCCTCGACCGCAAATTCCATCGTAATCGTTGTTAAGTGGACAATTTGCTTCTGGTATCGGAGAAGTATTAGCTGCGAACGATCGGCTCTCTCTGCTTGCTCTTTTATTACACGCGTGCCACAAATTTCTACACGGCTCGATCGGCGGTAACGTGGCAAAAATTCACAAGCCAGAAATTTGCCACGAAAATTGTTTTTCGTCCCGCTTTCGTTATGTAGTAGCAGCAGTCGTACGGTTGAAACAGCGATTTAATCGTGGAACTCGTAAATCTCTACCTACGCAACTTGCTGTAATTGTGGTGGCGTTTGCACGTGAGCCATTTAGTTCCGGTATAATGTTCATTTGAAACTTTTGATCAAACGTTTGTTCGAAAGTAGAATAATTTCTTCTAAATTAAAATTCTCGATGAAAGTTAAATTTTTTTTTTTATTATCTGCGATTTCGCGACTCTTTCTCATCGACGATGAATTTCTTCAGACAGCTTTTCGAAGCATTCAGTTTCTTGGACATTATTTTCTGAAAATCGTCACAAACAGTCCATCAAAGATTCGACATATCCTGTCTTTCCTTTCACAAACTTCTCGGACAACTCAACGTATTTTTAATAACAATTTTTATAAGTCACTTTCGTCCCAATTCGTGATTAAGTTCACCAAGAATGATCGTCGAAGAATTTCTGTGGAGGCTGTAAACGTGGAAACGAAGCCCCTGCAGCATCTCGCGAGGCCAACCCACAAATACTGACCGCAAAAAGTAGCGCGTACGAGGGCCAGTTTGTCGAGAGAAGAAGAAAAAAGAAAAAGAAATGATAGAGCATCGTTGCCACGATCGGGAAGCCGGTTCCATACGGATACGTTTTTCATAAAGCGTGGCAGGCCTGGAATTTAGGGCGTGCTGCTATTCGAATGGTAATTGCTGGCCAGCAACGGATAATTAACACGACATTAAGAGTTATCTGGGCAAATCTATCGGCCAGAACCATGCTGCTCGGAACGCCTCTTCGCCGTTCAAGCCTGATATTCACCTAGCCTGAATTACGAGTTGCTCTCACGTCAGTTTACCATCGTGAAACGAGTACCCTTCCTCTCGTGCCGTGTTTCTTCTCTTTGGCCTCTTGAGGCTCTGCTTAATTGCTTTGACAAAAATTACGGTAGCCCGGAGCGAGGTCGATTTTAGACGAACCGAACTTTCCTCATGTCAGTCTTGGAGAATAAAACGCTGTCAGAACTGTGACAATGTGTCTTTGACGGGGATCTTAATAATTGATAGCAAAATTGTCAAATAATTGAGTTGCTTATTTTGGAAGTGGCACGAGTCAATTTGTTTTGAAATCGAGATACTTGAGCTTTTGAGAACTTTTGAGACGATTTGCTCGTATTTTATTTCATTTTCTCTTAAAATCAGTATAAATAATTTCGCACGTAGACGTTAACGAATCGCCATTTTTTTTGCACTTGTAAAGTAACTTGTAATTTTAAGACAAACGGCTCAATTAATGAAGAAAGCACCAAATTTTAATATAGCAAAAATTCGCTCGCTAGAATGTTGAAAAAATTTTTATTCTCTTTTTTTTAATTTAAAATTTTAATTAAATTGTCCATTCTTTTCCATTATAGACTCGTGTAAGTATTTCTCTTCTGTCATAACGCGTCACAATAATAGTAACTCGTCACACGAGATTGTCACTGGCGTTTCGCTTCGAACCGAGACACTCGAACGACCATTAGGATCCATAGATCCGATCGAAACAGAATCAAACAAACGTTCGTGCACGCATGTATATATAGATGTCGTAACGATTCGCGCCTGTAAATTGCATTGCTCTCGCGTCACGCTGACCGTACCATAAATTATCGGGCCGTGGCCCCGCGGAGATGTTCGCCGGACTGTTGCTCGTCCGTTGGCGTGATTTTTCATTCGCGGTCTCTGCGCTCGCCGGCGCAGATCATTACGACGCGCCGCGTGTATCATCCGATGATTCAGCGAAACTCTTTTCACTGGGAAACTCTCGCGAACGATGAACTGTGTTGCGTGCCTTTCATTGCCACAGGCTTGCTGGACATTAACCCATTCACGTTTTAAATTATTCGAACGTGAGTTGAACGTAATTGAAATTTTTTCCCCCAGATCTGTAAGATGAAAGTATCTCTAGAAATTTGAAGGATTTTCGACGAAAGTTCTATCAACTTTGTCTGTCTCTTGAATAATTTGGTTAATTTAGTCGAGTTGATGATAAGTTCGAGCGACACTTGGAGTTGAAGGATTTTTGGAGTTATGCGAGGATGCTGGAAGGATATAGGATTTGGGTAAGGTGAGGTAAGGTCATGCGTTTCGTCTCAGAGTCGCTGCCTAGACTCATCAGTGGGGCTGATGGCAGCGCGACCCCTTATCCCAGACGCTTGTTTTCATAACTACTCGCTAGGCTGGGCGGTCACCCATCCTAGCAGCGTTCCGCACTCTGCTTGCTTAACGTCGAATATCGCTAGACTTCGACGCTAGGCGCACAGTCACTTGCGGCTTATACGAGTCGGTGCTCGAGGCGCTATAGGCCGCTACAGAGTTATTTGATTGATTTAGTTAACGATGAAATCGTCGTGGTTGGTCGAGTTAAGAGAAGCAAGACGGTGGAATCACTTCCGCGATCGGTACCGCACGTTAGATCGTTCCTTTTTTTCTTTTTCTCAAATCGATATCGTAAATCGTGGCGAGCGACGCGAGTGAACAGCCATTTTTGGCAAACCGCTTTGCCAGTAGCTCGTTCCCTTCTCGCTTGACCTTTATGGGCATCGTTACGAATCACCGTGAAATCGTCCTAGAGAACGAACGCGGAGACGCGCGCTCTGACGTGAATTACGCGGCCCGGCTGCGCTTCCTCCTCGACTTTCTCTGCTCCAGTCACCGGATGCCTGTAAAACGCCGTGAAAACGTCCGGCGCCGATGTTTGCTCGCGGGTCAAGCGTGAAAAAAAGTACACGCCGGACGTGGAAAGTAACGGAATCTTCTGGGATCGCACCTATTGTTCAACCTCTAAAATCGGCACGATTATTTCGTTTCGTTTCAGCAGTGAGAGTTCCATTATTATTACACATTTGTCATCCTTTTCTGGTGCTTTCTGTTTATCGAAGCATTAACTCTCGTTTGGGTTAAATTTCTTACGAATTGACTTTACGAATATTTCACATTATCCCTTTTCTTGTTCATTAAGTTGTTTAATATTATCGTTGAATTAAGAAATTTAACTTGAATCGAAGTAGAATTAAAGTTAAATTCAGTTTCGAATTTTTTATCGAGTGAAACAAAAGTATTTGCTTCAGAAGAACGATTTTCTAAATTCTTCTCCATTTCTTATTTAGTGTTAATATTGAAAGAAAAAGGAAAAGGAAACACCTGTGACAACTATTAAAATATAATACAAATTATTATTTGATTTTTCCGTATCGTAAAATATAATGCAAACTATTAAATTGTAATAATCGTTGGAAAGTAGATTTTAGATCTATCCTTGACATAACTTCGCAAAAGTTGAGTTACAAAGTATCTCTTAATATTCCTTCTAAAGCTTGAATTGCAAAGTAGGTATCATCTCGATAAGAGTGGCAACAGATTTCTTGCATTGATCCTTCTATCCACGCACAAAACGAGTCGCCGTGGTACACGGCGATCACGAACAGCGTGTAATTATTTTTCATATCGAGGTTTGCTATCATATGGTTTCTCTTTCGACTGGTATTTAATGTCTTTCCCAAGCGCGATGATTTCACCTGGGTGCATGGTGCGCCGATCAAGCGAATCCGAAAGCGCTTAAGAACAATCAGGTAGCAGAGGTGCGTACTACGAGCCCCGTGGATCTCTTCTCACGGTGGTTCGATCGTCGTTGAAATTGCTGGCGATTTCACTCGCGATCCCCGTCTACTCCCACTCGCTAAACGAACGTCTTCAGATACTGATTATGGGATTGGAAACAATCTTTCGCCTGCGGTGAATCGTGCAACAATGTCAGTCGAGCTGAATCTTTTCTTCCATTCTATCATATATATCGTGTTGGAAAAGTCTCTCGAACAGAGTTTCGCAATCTCTTTGCAAGCACTCAGCTATAGTTCCTTTTATTAAAACAGAAGCTTCGAGACCGAATAATAAACTAAACTTCATCTCGAAAGTACTAAATGCAAGATGAGTCACGAGAAATGATTAAGCGTCTGCTCTTTTTATTGTTTTGCGAAAACATTTCCCGTAGGGAAAAATTACACTGTTTCGAGGATTGCACAATTTTTTATAAAATTTGAAGCAGTGCGTTCTTTCATTCTTGTGTGAAAATGCTGAAGCAAATGCTGGCTATCTAAATCCGAAGTTTTTATTATCATTCAAAAAGTCAGTGCACGTGATTTAATTGTGACGTGATTCGCTACCAACCACAACGATTTAGCATTCTTTCGCAGCAACTACGTTAAAACCTCCATCTAAAACTGCATCAAACTTCATCAAACTCCATCAAATTCTATTTAAGACTTCATCATACTGTTTCTCAAGTGAAGTCTTTCCAAAGAAAAAAAAAAAGAACAAGTCCGCCACTTCATTAACTACCATGTTCTTATAGAGTGGTTCGAAACGAAAGAAAACAATTGCAATTGGCTAACAAGCGAATGAAATTAGAGAGGAACGAGTCGTTTAAGTTTGGAAGGTACGTAGGCACGTTCGACAAGGGAGACGAATCACCTCGGGTCGAAGGTGGCTGATAGATTCAGATAAGAGGGAATTTTGCTATCTCGATTTCACCGACGGGTGCACGCGCGCGGATTGAAATCTGGTATTGCGTTTCACCAGGAAGCCCAGGGAATCCCTTGGATCGGCTACGGTGGAATGTGGATAACGTGTGGCAATCGAGCCGTAACTCTTGTAACTCTATTGTGAATCATTGCGCCCGATGGACGACGAGAGGAACGAGCCGCGTTTCGTGTCAGGATTGCTGAACGCAAATCGATCCTTTTTTCCCTCATTGCGCAATCGGAGAATTGGATGTTATGGTGCGTTGTCGATTGTCCCGGTGTACACGCAACCAGCGTCGGGATTAATGGCGAATTATTTTGTTTGACGTCGCGTGGATGGGACGGGACGAGTCGCATGAACGCGGTGTACATTGCAAAATAGTTGGTGGTTCGATATGTAATAGTTTCGAGTTCATTTGCAATTTTATCGTTGTATTTATAACGGCAGTGCCTTTCCCCCTCCCTAATTATTAAAAATAATAATTATTATGGGGAGATTATTTAATTCTGGCACGGAAGTCAAATAAAATTATAGAGAAGATAAACAGCATCCTTGCATGAAAAAATTTGGAGCAAGTTAAAGCTGGAGTTTTCAAATGAATATTTCGTTCGTAATATCATCTTTCCGTAATACTGAAATTCTAATTAATTATATTGAAAGACTAATAATAATATAGAGACTAATAAGAGTCTAATATAATAAACTATATAATATAATAATATAATATAATAAGTTAATAAGACTAATATAATAAACTATAGTTAATTCTAATTAATTATACTGAAAGACAAAAATAAACGAAACCCTCGCTCAAAAATTTGGAGCATCATTAAACTTTCAAAAGGAACCTTCCCCTCTTCAAACTCAATAAATATTTCATTCATAGTACATCGTAGTTTCGTAATACTGAGATTAATTACAAATTAATTATATTCAATGGTCAAAGTCATCTCAAAAAGACGCACGTAGTAAAGTACGCTCCAAATTTTGTCAGCTGGAGTTGAATAACGTTGAGCCAAGAGATAGATTCGTAGCCATAACCGTGTGCTTCGAGTGGTTAAAATAATCCCGACACGTGTTATTTGAACGTCACTCGTCTCGATAATATCACCGCTACCAGGGAACATTAAGGAAATGGCGAACGAAGTGACACCACACGCAGCCCGAGCACGAAGGAGCAAGTGTCGGAAGCTGTTTCTGCAATAATATTATCCTGTTACGCAATATCGCTACATAAAGGCGGCTGCTATTGGCGTGGCTTGCGTTACATCGAAACCAGTCGCGAAACATAGCGCGCATTATTACGGAGCGTGAGGTAAGTAATACATGCGGAGAGCTTCTGCTCGCGCGCGCAACATACAACTTCGATATTTCCCTGAGAAAACCTCTTCGTCTGGTCTCTCTCAGTCTGATCCATTCATGCTTCCTCAAAACGCTCTAAATCTATCGTGTAACGTGCGAAACGAACTAACTCGCATTTATTTCCGATATTACTTATATTGATAGATATTTTGTTTCTTGATCCCGATGATTTGAGAAAAGAACATTTCGGAACTAAAAGATGAAATAAATTTCCGTTGACGATGAATCAAATAAATTTCGAAAGTGATTGAAGAGTCTGATTCTCTTGTCTACGATAAGCATTCTTTATATTTCTTAGATAGTATTTCGAGTGAAGTAATTATAAGATTCCTATTTTGGACGATAAACATTTTTCATATTTCTCGGACAGCGTTACATTATTTTTATCAGGGTACCCATCCACCGTAGATAAAAAATTTGTTCCCTGATTGATGCAATCATCTTTGATCCTTTCGCTACGATAGGCCACTGAGACTTCAAAAATGTAAATACATATCGAGTGTAGTTGCGCGGCTTAAGTGTTAAGTAATAACTATGCCTAAATGAAAACAATCGTTCCTCAATGACAAGCATGTATCCGGCGCTAATGAAAGGATTAAATTTTCTTTCCAAAATTGAGAGATTTACGATTACGAAAACTGCAAGCTACGCACTTTCTTCCCTCCCATTTGCAGTTGTCACGGTGTTTTAACTGTCATCGTTCCGCGAAGTTCCAAAGTCAAAACTGGCAGTCCGTAACCTCTGTTCATTCATTAAAAGACAAAGGTAAAAGCCACAGCCTCGAGCCTTAACTCGTGTTCCGCGAGAGAACTGCTCGCCACTTAACAGCACCATCCCAAAACGGATCGCTTTTCGATCGAATTAATTAGCTTGCATAACGGCAATTGCTGCGAGTTGCACGGAAGAACGAGCTTGCCCCTTTTGGTCGCCACGATACGCACATAAGTGACGAGTAGTATCTTTGGAAAGCACGTATCTGCGTCGTGCGTCCATTCAGACCACGAGAGTTTTCCCATGAGTTTTACTCGGTCGTAGTAACAGTGAGTCTCCGCTCACTGGAAGAGAGAAAGAGAGATCTATAGGTGAGCTTAGTTTAACGGATTAACGCTTTGATTTAGGCTACCTGGTACACGCCTACGGGGATCGATGCCTCTTCTTCGCGGAACTTTCACACAGGAAGAGGGTATTTCTTCGCGAGTAATTACCGGTGCTCGGCTGCTCGGTAAAAACCGAACATATCCCCCTTGGTCGATTACGTCAATTGCATAAGACGCACGACGGGTTGATAGCCGGTCTGCGGTTAGACGTTGACGTGGTTCCGAGAAGTTTAAGAGTGCTCCGTTTCGAGGGAGATTGCTCAAGCACCGAGAGATGCTCGATTGCATAGAATATTCTTGCTTCCTCCTTGTCTCTCCACTTCCGTTTGACGAGCGTTGAAGAAAACGAAGCGCGGACGAGGTAGAAAAATCCTTCGGGACAATATACATCACGTCGAGAAATGTTTGAAAAGTGACAAGGTAGAAAATTTGTCGAATTTTCACGCCAAGGAAATTTTATTTGTGTGAGAAATTCGAGTTTCGTAGATTCTGAGTGTGATTGGGGTACACAGGGACGCGGCGAGTGTAATTTAAAAGGCCACCTTTATTCTCTCGATGAAAATGATTGGCAATCGTTGGCTACGTGCTTGTGTAAACGCCTGACGTTTCGTCCCGTAACATTTTGCTAACAATGAGTGACCAATCACGGGGAATAATCCGGGATGCCGCAATCTCCGCGGACGTCAAATACCATCCTCTATCGTTCGTTTCCTTTTTTCTTTTTAAATTGAATCGTGACTTTCCAACCTCGAGTCGAAGAAAAACCTTCTCATTAACCACGCGCGCGATTTTTTTCGTTAGAATATCTCCTAGGCACACGAGTATTTTTCGAAAGACTGCAGAAGGTATGATCTCGAGCATCTGGTCTGGTTCTTGAGAGAAGCGGGGATCCGAGAGAAAATGTCGGAGTAACGTCCGGTCGAAAAGAGAAAATAAATTTAAAATGGCAGTCTCTTGATATAAGTAATGGGAAGAAATGGAAAAGGGAAGGAGAACGAAGAACAAGTGGAAGAAAGTTAATCCCTCGAAATAATGCGAGAAGCTTGTCAAGAGACACTTTCGTTCTTTCTCTCTGGGAAAGGAGAGTCGTCTGGTTCTGGTTTCGAGATTTTCAACGGCCTTCTTGTAAAATGCTCGTTTTCTACGAGCACGACATACGCTGAGTGACGTTTACTGTCGCGATTCTTAATTAGCGGACGACGAGCGACAAACGAAAACGAAATGTCGTTGCTCGTCTGCTTTATTCGCTGGCGACCCCCGTTGCTCCTCAGCTCCTTCGTCCGGTAGCACCAATGTCGGCTAATCGCTCGTTAGCGATGACTGAAACCGATCTCGCTGTAACGAGGCGAGACCGATTCTCTTTGCCATGCCTTTGCGAAATACAGATCGAGATCCCTGTCGTTGAGTCGGATCGAGTCGGATATTTATCTGGAACGACGTTTCTTTTTTTTTTTTTTTTTCATTTGCTTAGAAATATTTGAGACGTGTAATTTATTACAACTGAAAAATGCGTGTGACGTATGTGTGTGTTTTTTTTATTGCGATTCTAGAAAATCTTGTGTTTTGGTTTTTAGAGAAATTCGTTAAATTTCAACTTTTTAAAATTATTTTGTAATTATTATTGTATTATTTTTATACATTAATTATATATATATTATCAATTTGTATGTTAATTTGTATTATTTATATATATAATTATTGTTGTATTTTATATTATTTTGCAATCTATAGGCATTGGTTAGTTACTTTTAACTTTGATTCCTTGTAAATGGTTTTTAGGTATTACTTAGGTATATTTAATTTTACAAAATCGGGAGTTATTCTTGCGTATGTACAGAAAATGTAGATAGAAGAGTATTTGTGTACTCGATGAAAAATCGTTGATATTGCAAACTTTTTGTTTTATTTCAAAAACTTGAAAAAAAGTTGTAGAGAAAATTTTAAGAAATCGTTTGTAGAGACTTTAATTTAAAAAAAAAAGGAAAAACAACGTAATTGGTTAATATTAATAATTTTTCAGTGTCCATAGAAATATTCGAATTTGCAAAATGTCCAAGAAAATCTGTCTGAAACGATGTGAAAGACATCTTTCAAAGAGAATGAACTCAATATTGTTCGAAAGTAGAAGATTCATACTTTAACATGAGGCCAGATAGAAAGTCATAATTAAAATATCGACAATTTTTCATCGAGAGTACGAGTACTTTCTACATCCACTCTCACTCACTGTATCAAAAAAAAAAAAAAAAAAAAAAAAATCGACATTCGGTCATTAATATTCGATAAACACACCGAAATTCAGTCATTAATATTTATTTCACTCTACGTTGAACTTCATCCTTCGCTGACGCTATCTTTACAAGCACCGCGCGAAAGCGTTATTTATTTCGCGTAATATCTGAACAAAGGAACAAGACTTTGGTTTCAAAAGGATGCTCGAGAGTCAATGGCGACAAACGACAACCATTAGCGGCAACGGAACTTGACGATAGGTCCCAGAAGTTCGATAACCTTTTACGGCAGCGAGCCGTAGTCGATCGCCAGCCAGTCATTAATTTCGTGAGAGCTGGCTGTGTTTTAACATTATCGGGTAATCGTCGCGCGCGATGTTCCCGTTATTTCCTGCGCTGCTTCTGACCGTGGGAATAACGCGCGACTTGGTTTCGGACATCGGGGACCTGATCGATAATCGATTACGTTTCGTCGTGTCTACCGCGTTTTCGATCAAATCTCTGTAAACCGGATCATAAATCACGCGAATAATTGAAAATTGCGGTAAACTCGTCGTTTCTTTCTGTCGGTCTTGTTACGCAATCCCGTGACGTAAAGCACGCCGATTAGGTTAAGTTGAATCACGAACCTCGAATGTTTCGATCGAAATCGCGAAAAACAACATTCGATTCCTGACCGAGTGATTCGAACGGATTAATTTTATGGGAGTTATAGCGTGCACGACTCGTTCCACGGTAGTGTATTTTCTCATAATTAATTAAATTAATTGCAAGCTAGGCTCAATTCGGCACCTACAGATAATTTATATGGATTATTAATCCTTGTGTAGATTATAGTTTCCGAATGAGGCGTTTTTACGCGACTTTTTGATAATGATAACCGAGTAATCGAAATGTACAATTCGTACTGTCTTTTCTGTTCCCTCTGAATTACATTAAATCAAATTGGAGTTATGTTCTTCAATATCGTCGTCAAGTGAAATAAATTGTCAGAAGAATACTCATACAGGATGCGCATAGTGCACAGAGACGTGTGAAATATTTTCAACGATATCGAGCTGATACACAAAACGTAAAAGTCTCCAAGTTTCATTTCTTTGATCAGACTCTGTGTTTCTTGCTTTGATCGAGCAATTGTCATTTACCCAGAGGAAAAAGGAAAAAGAAACAAACGTATCCCATTCCTCGTTACATTCAGGAAGCATCAACTTCGTCATAAACTAAATTCATCGTTCAGTAAGTTTCTCGTTTATGTCGACTAGGGACATTCTTCCCTAACGGTACCCCTGTTCAACCGTTTCTCCACTTGGCGATCGATCGACGAAAGGAGGAAAGATCCACTGTTATCTGCGAGTGAAATTCTTTGAAAATTCTCCCGATTGGGAAGTGATCGTCGTTTTACCTCTCTGTACAACGCCCGTTAAACGCAACGAAAGCTAGCCGGAGGTAAGAAGGAACGCGGCGTTCGCACTTCCGCTGTTGAAAATGGCGGATCTCGCGCGAGCAGGTTCGACAACCTTGCCGCGCGCGCGATCTTGTACGCGCGCCGATGCACGCGCGATGTTCCGCGTTAAGATGATTATCGAACACGCGAAACCGGTGGATTCGAATCGTCAAAGCGGGATGGCCAGTTTACCACAGATCCTCGTCGAGATAGAAATGAGATAACCGCTTGTTTTCGCGTATATCTTTCGCTTGTCCCATGCTCGCTGATCTTCTCCTATCTATTCTCTCGTTCTTGTATAATTTGATCGATACCTTCTCCGTGTTATCTCATCGAACATCCCGTCTTGTATTATACATATTATTGCCTTTTCGTTATTCCTCTCGATGGTATTTCTCTTTTGTTCGCGTGTACGTGTTTTGTTCTTGGGATTTATTATATGTGTCCAATTTGAGGTTGGTACATTGCCTTTGTGTGTAGGAAACGATGTCGATGGGAATGAGATTGCTCACGGAAGTATCGAAACACCTGCAGAAACTTTTATCAATGTATTAAGTGATATGTGTCGCGTTAATGTTTATTCTGAAATTTTGCAAGACCCGACATATTGGTGATTACATCGATAAAACTTACAAATATGTATGTAAGGGTGCGTATGAAAATATGAAATTTAAAATCTGAAAACATGATATAAAGATGGCGAAATATTTAATACAGATGTGTATTTATTTCTTAAAGATCACGAAAGCTCAATATTTATATATTATATTTATTAATTATATCTTTTTGTATATTTTTATATTTATTATATATTATACTTATTAATTATATTTTTTATTTATTTTTATATTTATTATATATTATATTTATTAATTATATTTTTTTATACATTTTATATTTAATATATATTATATTTCTTAATTATGTTTTTTTATATATTTTTATATTTATTATGTGTTTATTATATATTATATTATATTTATATTTCATTATCTCAAAAAACTTCGAGATTCGCTATAAAGTAACTGTTTCTACTATGTGGCAAATTGTTCAAATATTTTTGTGAGCCATTAAGTATAAGAGTTTACGAGCAAACTGTGAAGCAGTGTCTCTGTGTTTCTACGACGAACGATCCGAATCTCAAATTTGCTTTCCTTCTTCCTGATGCTTGAGTGCGTTGCTGTAACGATTGGATAATGTTAAAGTAAAAAGAAAAAAAAAAAAAGGAAGAAAAGAAAGAAAGAAAGAGGAAGATGTTGAGTAACGCGTATTTAGAGACACAGAGGTATCTCCAGAATGCAACGGCCGTTTCGTAAGCGTTAGCTAATGTGCTGAGAGGAAAATCGGTCGGTACACATTTCCAGAGGATGCTGAAATTCTTAGGATACCGTTTCCTCCGATTTATCCCGGACAGATTATGTATCGTTTCTCAAGAGAAACGGGGCACGAAAATTCGCGTAACAGCAGTTCGACGAAAGATCTGTCACACTTTTCACCATGGTATTCACCATGTCGTTTAATGTCTGGGAAAGTTCCTCGGCTCGTTGTTCGAGCTGTTACAATCATGAGAAGAGAGATAAATCTGCTTCAGATTTCAGCTCTCTGTTGCAGACAACCTCGTGTCACCTGTAAATCGCAACGATTATACGTTTTCTCTCGAGCACGTTTTACTTTCAGTCTGCAGAGGATTGTAATTAAATTTTTGGTACTGTCAGAATAATTTATTTCTCTATAAAAATTCTCTATTATATTAGTGTAGGTATTATATATAAAAATAAATAGTATGTTACTATTTATTATTTATTATATTTATTTATTATGAATATTATAAGTATACTATTATAAATAAATATATCATATCATAGCATTTATAAAATCTATACTATAATATAATATAATATGTACTACTAATATGTACTAATATAATATGTAATATATTATGTTAGTATAGGTATTATAAATAAATATATTATATTATAGCATTTATAATACCCATACTAATATAATATAATATATACTACTAATACGTACTAATATAATATAATATATTATATTAGTATAGGTATTAGAAATAAAAAAATATTATAGTACAAGTATTATAATATACATTTTATATTACGGATATTATACACGTGTTATTTCTTAATTTTCCAAAAATCGGATTAATTCGAATTGTTTATGGAGACAGTCAATTTGGCTCCTTTCCTTTAGCTGCTGAGTTGTTCCACGATCTCACCCCTAATTCACCTCGCGGACGCTCGCGCATAAAACAATGTGTACACATTACGTTTCCCATCCATATTACATAAACGGCGACTCGGTAAATCCTGCTTTCACGAGAGACACCTTTCACGAGTGATTTTTTGAAGATCGGATCACCTGCGACCTCTCCGCCAACCGGACACGTTTCTCACTCGCCCAGATCTAGCCGTTCCTCACCCTCCCTCCGAGGCGGAGTGAAAATGGCTCGTTCGCGCTAACGACCAGGGTAAATTATCAGGGAAACCGTAAATGGATAAACATTCGCCGGACATCCGATCCGATCCGGCGGCGCGAAATAAGCCCGGGCGGATTTTTCTTTCTTTTTTTTTTCTTTTTCCACTCGCGTCGGCGATTTATGCTCGTAGAAAAGGCCGGCCGTTATAGGCGCGGTGTTATTGCACCGGGGCGCGATGCATTCACACCGGCTCTCTTGCGTATTCGTGGCTCGTGAGATCACCGAGCTCACGGGGGTTTGCCTCGCCTCTGAAATATACACGCGAGAACCATGACACCAGCTATGCCGATAATTTAACGCGGCCGTTTTTTCCCTCTCCCCCCTCCCTCTGTTTCGTTTGTTAGAAAGCATGGCTCGCGATCGTGCAAACCGGACGCGCGCTCGCCTATACGCGACCTCTACCGGTTTTCCAGAAGATACGGCCGCGTTAATAAAACAGGTGTATACGACCGGTGGGTATGCACGGGACGCGTCAGTCGGCGTTAAATGTGCCTTATGAGCGATTGCAGTCGCCGTGCGCGGGTGTCGTGCCGCGCGACACATAGTAACTCATTTCGCGGACGCGGATTCCGCTGCCTTGGAAATCGGTTTCTGGAAATCTGGGTTCCCGATTTTTACCTCGGCTCGATTTACGTTTCTTCTGCGATTACGTTTCGACGGGGTTATATCTTCTCGATAGTTAATTCGTATATCGACGACAATCGACGTGTTACTGGCTCTGACTAATTTCGATTTGATCGTAGAATAAATACGCACAGTGAAGTTGTATTAATATTTGAGCATCTAGTCGACTGTTATCAGCTCTCAATAATTTTTGTGCAACTTGAACGTTGTGTACCTGCAGATCCACGTTTTGGAACACTCAATGCTTTGCTACGATAGTAAATAATTTATTGTTTACCAAATATCAAAATAATTTACAATAATAACTATAATAATAATAATAATAATAACTTAATAAAAATAACTATAACAATAACTATCATTACGTTACGTTGTTATTATAATTCTCAAGCTTGAGATATTAAAATTACAACTGGCTAATGTTACTTCTACAAGTTATAATAGTAATTATATGCCCTGTACGTCAGTTTGATTACTAATGCATCGATATATATATATATATACATGCAGAATATACAAAATACAGAAATAAGAAATCCCCGTCGATTCGATATTTCAGTGTCTGCGAATTTGAATTGAATTATAACAATACGTCCCAGACTTGTTACAAGCATCGTTGTGAGTATTCATAGCGCCATAATTTTGAATTTACAAGCTATGTAAATATACGTCCGCGCAGTCACTGGTGTCAATGGATATTCGTTATTATATAAATTTCAGTATTATGGGGCCTTGAATTTATACGAGCCAAGAAGCTTCCATAGCCTTTCTGCCTTGGTCTTCGTTTCCACTTGTCCCACCTTGAAATTCGTACTTGTTCAATAAAGTGTGTAATGGTCGTTTACGGTAACCTGTTGTGAGAATCATGCTTGTCGAGTATATCGTTCGGAAATTTACCTTTTTACGTAATAGACCATTAGTCGAACTTGAGGTCCAGAATTGCTAAAAAGAATTGCAGGGGGGAGCTGTTCATTTAACTATTTAAGTAAATATCATCAGGGATTTTAGTCAAAGTAGGCGAGTGAACGTCGAACAACAAATTACCGATTTTTATCCATCTGCAGAAAATGTGAACGTAGTTTCTAGTTTTCCAGTTACATCCAAAACACCACAAAAATTACGAATCTGCAGTCACGAATATCCGCAATTTAATCATACGTAGATCGGAAACGAAGAGAAATCAGGCAAGATTACGCGGAAAAATTTTCTCACGCGATACAGAGGAATTGTACACGCCTAATACACCTGTATAATTTCACAAACACAGCTATCCAGTCTTAAAACTTGCGAAGATCATACAGGAATTAACACGAATCGAAAGTAAGCGTAGGTTTGTTTGCCAAACGCGCGAAAGATCGAATCCACCGGTGAGCGAAAATTTTTGCAGTAGCAGGTGAAAAGAACTTCCTGTCGGAGCTGATCAGCCGATTCTATAGTTGAAACGATCGCTGTGAATTATATCGTCGTTGGTCTCTGATCGGAGGTGTGCACCCATTTACTGTTGAATTGCGGGACAATTCACCGTGGCGCAGAAAAAAAAAAAAAAAAAGAACCGGCGAAAGAGTTCCTTCGATTTACTGTGTACGAGCTACGTGATTCCCTTTCACCTAACGGTTCCCATGCACGTCGGTTAATGGCGGGAAGAAAGGTCTTGCCGGAGGAGAGGAAAAATCCTCCATGGATCCCCTTCTGTTCATTTTTTTTCCCCGCCGGTCAGTTCCTTTTACTTGCGATTTCCTTTTGATAGAAGATGTAGCTCGGTGAAAGCACCTGTGTACAATCAAACGATTCATCGTCCAGTCTTCTCTATCCTTTCTCGCTTTGTGCACTCTCTATAGCGTTCTACGGCGGTTAATTTTGCCGCGGAGATTGGTGAATCTGCAATAAAGTTTAATTGCGTCGAAGAGTAGGAGCTCCGAGTCAGACGGAGCAGACGTTTAACCCTTTCGTTACGAGTGCTGGATATATATGGTATTTCTTGACGCATTGGAGTAATCACATATTGAAAATATATAATACACTTTGTGCACTTTATATGAAATATATAATACACTTTGTGCACTTTATATGAGATATATAATACACTTTATACACTTTATATAAAATATATAATACACTTTACACATTTTATATAAAATATATAATACACTTTATACACTTTATATAAAATATATAATACACTTTACACATTTTATATAAAATATATAATACACTTTATACACTTTATATAAAATATATAATACACTTTATATGAAATATATAATACACTTTATATGAAATATATAATACACTTTATATGAAATATATAATACACTTTACACATTTCATATAAAATATATAATACACTTTATATAAAATATATAATACCCTTTACACACTTTATATAAAATATATAATACACTTTAATAAAATATATAATACCCTTTACACACTTTATATAAAATATATAATACACTTTATACACTTTATATAAAATATATAATACACTTCATACACTTTATATATAATATATAATACACTTTATACACTTTATATAAAATATATAATACCCTTTACACACTTTATACACTTTAGATAAAATATATAATATACTTTAGCCATCGGAACGAATTTTTTTCTATTTTTTTCTATTTGACGCTGGAATATTTGTACGATGAGAGATTATTGATAAAAATCTATCACAATTCGGAAAAGACCGGCTATAGGTACGAGTGAAGTTTAAGGTTAGATTTTTGTTTGAAAAATTAAAGTTTGTTCAAAAAAAAAAAGCAAATTCTAGACCCTCGTCAAAAGGTTACCAGGAAATTCAGAAAAGATCCCACAGTGGAATATTTATACGATAAGAAATTATTACACGATAAGAAGAAATCTTTCTAAAAAAAAGTCTCCAAGACATTTGAGATTAGATTTTTGCTTGAAAAATTCTAGTTTGTTTAAAAAAGAAAACAACCATTCTAGGTTGTCAAAGCGTTATCACGAAATTCAAAAAATACTCTATTTCAAAGCGAGCTTATTGTCAGGAAATGATTCGACCAATGTGTCACACTTTTGACGTCACGCTTTTGACTATCGCAGCGAAAGGGTTAACCGAGAAATTTACACATTTGTTTTATTGTTCGAACTTTCGTGGTTCACGATGCTTCGCATCGTTGTTGTCTCTGCGTTGTTATTACGTTAGAATAATGGAGCGCGCATGAGAAACACTTGTCGGCACTTTTACCTATAAATTCTCAACCGTTATGAAATAATCGTAAAAACCGTGCTGCGTTCCTTTGTTGCGAGAATTTTTATCTGGTCATCTTCTCTTTTTTCTCTTTTTACTTTAATTGCTGAGATTCCTTACATCGCGTCGTTTTCTTAATTGATGGAATTCTCTCTCATTCTATCTCTTCATTGCTGAAATTCTTTTTGAATAGGTTTACTTTCTCAAGTGTCGTATCGAGAGTCTTTCTGAAAAAATTTCATCACGAGAATCGGTACTTCATGAACGTATACTGCCAAAGGGAGACCCGCGGGCTGATTGATAATGATTTATCGCGCTATCGATCCAATATCGAGTGGACATTGTTTCTACGAAAGCGTTTCGAACTGTATGGGAATTCTCAGTATCATTTGTGGTAGTTATGGATTTTGGTGAAAGTGACCATTAGTTACTATCGATGGAGGAAAATGTACCTGATAATAAACTAATGAAAATTACGTGGAACATTTTTAACGGGGATTTGATAATCAGATTAAAATAATCATTCGTGAAAAATCACGAACAATTACGTTTTCGCAAACCTCGGATGTTTAAGACTAAGATCGATATTTTTTTTTTTTCTTTCTCAAATCAACCATTACTTAATAATGGTAATTATTAGTAGAACTGTTGTTGGTTTCAATTTTGACTTGATCGTTCAATTCATTATTAAATTCTATATTTTTCTGAACAGGATGAAAGGAACCTGATTAGAAATTGGCACCATCTCTTGAATATCTATTTCAAATATTTTGGCTATCGCGTGTGTATCTTTTGCCTGAGAATTATTTTTGTGTCCATCGTTTTTAATGATAATTTAACGTGCAAATTGATAAAATTATAAAATTGGTCAACTATACAGTTCGTTCTTCGTCGTTGTTTGCACAGTTCCCACAAGCACGTTGTTTCGCCAGTATATATATATATATATATATATATATATATATATATATATATATATATATATATATTAGAAACGCAGTCGCGGATGGTTACGCTGATTATCGCGAGCAAAATTGATCTTTCGAACGATGTACTTCCAGCATTCGATTACAGGATGGTAAAGCTACCGATGTAAACAGAGGCGAAACGTGGCCGCTTCCTTTGATACGCAGCTACAATCCTAATCCCCTGCGCTTACATCTCGCCGGTGTTGTTGGTGAAATTGCATAATATAATCCACCCACGGCAGCGGAAACTCATCGTGGGAGTACTACACGCGCGTATCGCCCGGCCGACAGTTGACAATACGATGAATAATGCGTCCCTTGAAACAGAGAAGACGTATTGGCTCTTGACTGGGGATACCATTTGTTTTCAACAGAGCTGAAACTATCGACGACGAAAGTGTCATATTTGTAGCAAAGGAATTAAAGCACAAGGCACGAGAAACAGTTAACAATACGATAAAGAACGGAAGCTTCTATTAATATATTTTATTAAAAATCACTCGAGTACACTGAAAAATATACCGTTACGAATGTATAAAATTTCCACAAGAAATTATCAATTGGTCATTTTGACCACTTTGGTAGTTCTAGTGTTGGCACACTGTCCGATAATCTTCAGTGAGAAAATTTCTTTCTTCTGAGTTGCTTAATTGGGGTTGCAGAATTGGGATTTATAGAGTGAGGATAATTTACAAGTTGCTTTCCAAAAATTTTATAAAATCTAGAGAAAAATGTAGAGCGAATTTTCTTGCAAATTCGACGATGTAAATCGAGTGAAAACAATTGATTGACCTTTAATGGGAAACTAATTTTATAGATACTTTTATTTTCGCAATTGTTGATAGCGGTAAAAAATTGATTTTTAGAACTAACGAAGACAGGACAGTATAACAAATCACTTCGAAGAAAAGTCAAACAGAAATTTCTTTTTCTCTATCAATGCCACTTGTAATATTTATCTCTTCTCTACCTCGTTAAAATTCCTCTTCTAACGAGAAATTACACACCGTTTAACAGCCCTGTGCTTCCACGAAAATCCTCACTCAAATCGGCGAGGAATTGCCGACGTTTCCGCCATTCCATCCCGGAAACAAATCCTTCGAAGCTCGACGATAGAATCAGCCGTCATATTCAAACGACCGAGAGTTTTCTTCCAAACGTCGGACGTCAGTTCGTTTCATCGACAAGTCAGTCGAAGGTCTTGCCATTTTCAACTTGCATACAACGCAGTCGAGAACACAACTGATTTTTCACGTTTATGATCGCTTCTGCACGGACCACAGGTGGCTCGTTCGAGAAAATATACTTCAACGAACGTGTTGCAGCATGAATGACACACACATACAGAGTCGAGGCGTATAGGTGGTTCGAGGCATCTTTAATCTGCCATCAGAGAACGTACACGCGGTGATTCGTTTCACGAAAACAACGTCAAACGCACGTCGAAACGTGAAACTTCATAAACGATGAATTCGACGGTTTTGCGCGAACGAGAAACGATCGTAAATATCGAAATTGCGTGCATCGGATCGATTAATAGCATACGCGTAAGCACAGTGATCGGCAACCAGTATTTTCGATGACGTGCGATGGCCATGGTATTTAAACGGGCCTCTTAATGCGCGATTACAACGCCACGGGGTAGGATTCGTTCGTTTGACGTTCGGTTCCTTCAACGACGAGCACAGGACGAGTCTCGGTGTTTTAATAGCTATAAAATAAAAATACCGTTTAAACAAGTAGAAATTCTTTTTCCCCTGGCAAAGGGGGAATCATGTTAATTCGAACATTTATCACTTTACGCCGAAGTATGTAGCGTTTTTACGGCGGGCTCGTTGTGTTTCTTCCTTTTCATTCCACGTTGTTTACCTGGCGTTGAGAGCGATGAGCGAGGAAACTTTTATGAAAAAAATCATTGTTTATGAATTTCACCAACAACTGGAATTTATGAAATTTAGATATAAAATATGTATATGTATAATTTAATTTAATTCCATAGTCTTATTATAATATTTATAATAACAATTATTTCATTAACATTGTTTTATTTTAGATTTAATATTAAATAAATTTTTTAATTTATCTTTATTAAACAAATCATACAATTGGAATTATTTGAACTTTAGTACCAATATTGATTTTATTAATAATTTGTTATCCATCATTAAAAATTTTATGTTTTATATATATATATATATACTGTACCAAGGGTTGTTTTGAGATCACGCGAAAATTCACTCGAATGAAATAAGAGCGGAGATTTGATAAAGTGAGATTAAATCGTAAGGATTTTCCGACGATTCATTTCGTATTATTCTCTCTCTTTATTATCAGATCTTTTCTGTAGGAAAATTGGATTGCTTGATTTTTATCTCAATCTTGTAGTATTTTGTTCAAAAATTAACCTTTGAGGGATGGATTATCCTCGAGAGAAATAATTCGAGAGACAGTTTTTAACGAAAAAAATTGTTACCGACGTCGTTCTTTGCATCATACGACTTTTTTCCGTGAAATTCTTTGTTTAAAATTTTTATAAACTCTTCGTTATAAAATTCTTATAAAATTTCGTTTGCAGAGCATACGACCACTTCGAATTTAAATTCTTATCCGTCCGGAGCGCGAAAGACAATTAAAATTGTATCAGTAACCATTACTTCCACTTAAGGTCCAGTCCACCATGTATTCCTGTGGCGACCTGCCTCGCGAATCTTTCTTGCAGTTTCACGAAAAGAGAGAAAAGAACCCAGGTTCAGAAGCTGGCTCGCAATTCGAATAAATAACAGGATCGTAAAGATCGAGTGGTCGTGCTCCGACAATGATTACGCCGTAAAGCTTCATTTGTGGTGTTCGGCGACGACAGCCGCAGGCTGTTACAGTTACTTCGATAATCGGTGCGTGAAGCTGCGTCGTCGAAACGGACGGATAGATGAATGAATGGAAAAAGAGAGAGAGAGAGAGAGAGAGAGAGATACAGAAACAAATAGAAATAGATGGATAAAAAGAGAAAGAGAAAGAGAAAGGAGGAGAGAAAGGGGGAAGACAGACAAATTAATAGGAAGAGAGAAAGGAAAGAAGGAGAGGAGACAGACGTGCAACAGACTGAAAGAGCAAAGCTGGTCTCTAAATGATCTGATAACCCAGTAAGTAGGAATGCAGAGCAACGTGTATATATATGTATACAGGGTGTTCCATTTTAACCTTCGAAATTATTCTTCGTTTAAAAAATGTCTCAAATGTATTTTTTTTTTGTTTTTGTTGTTCAAGAGGGCAATAATTTGATACACTTGGTTTGTCTTTAGATAAACGCGTGTACGTGGTACGAAGGTATTATTTTTTTCAAGTATAATTACGTTAGCCAGCGCAGCAGGTTATTTTCTGTAAAAAAAATATTAACCTATGTATGTCGAAAAGTTATTAGTTTAGGAGACACTTTAATTTTATAAAATCTACCGTATGAAAGACGAGAAAGGCCAAGAGCACTATTCTTGTCTTTTGTGCATAGATTTTATGAAAAATATCTTCTAAACTAATAGGTTTCGGATGTAAATGGGTTAATACTTTTCTTTTTAAACAACGATCGGCTGTATCGATTGATACGAAAAAAAATTGCCTGATTATATTTGAAAAAAATAGTAGCGACCTTCACATCTTCCACATCTTCGATCTTCGAAACAAATTAAAAATAAATGTACCAAATTACTGCCCTCTCGAAACAGGAAACAATGCATTTGAGACATTTTCTAAATGACGAATAGTTTGCACAGAGATCTACAATTGCATTTATAGATGAAACTACGAGACACCCTGTACACGCGCAGCACATGGGATACCAAGTTACCTACGAGCCTACCTGCAATCTATTTGCATGCAAGAAGTTCGCATGCCGCGCCGCCGCCGCGTCATTTTTACTATTATTATGAAGTGCATGTTTCTACTCTTGCGTGCAGGCCGTATATGCCGCTGCATTGCCCCGACGATAGTTTATAGGGTCTATAAGTTTTATTGAAAAGCCTTTGAGCATCTTTTCTTCGTGCTTCTTTTGCTTCTTTCGCTCGTTCTCCCTATTTTGTCTGGCAAGTCCGCCGCTGCACCGACGAACCAGGTCTCCACGTCGAGGGAAGGATATGCCACGCATGGTGATTTTTATCCATTCTATGCTTGAGTGTGTGCTTCTGCCGTGTAACAATGTATTATTGGTTATTTGCGTCACGTGAACTTGGTTCGAACGTCTGAGAATTTAATCTCGAACAACAAGTTTGTCACGTTACGAGACGTTGTTACTGTCGTTGATACTGTGTAATAACGAGAGAGGGAGGAAATATCGCGAGTATCGTAAATCTGGCGGGAGAAAAAGTATTTAAAATGGCAAAAAGGATTGGAAAATTATTCGTACCACGTTTTACGTGATAATTAATAAAATTGGCGAGGATATATTGCGAACGTAAGTAAGTCTGGCGAAGAAAATTATTGGAAACGAACAGAGAAAACGATTCGAAGATCATTTGTCCCGTTTTATGTAATAATCGATAAAACAGGTATAATAAAATAGGATAAATCAAATAACTTGCAGAAATGTTACTTTATTAATTACAACAATTGCAATTGAGATGAACTCGTTGATAACAAGTAACCTGTCGTCCAATGTAGACATTTCCAACTAAAATTATTTATAAATCTGACAAATTACAGTGCAAATTGCTTTCAGTTTCAGCAAACGTCGTGCGTTGTATTTTCTTCTGCACGTTCATCAACATCGCGAGCAAACATCCGTTTGTTTCCGAGACGAGAAAGTTTGTGCAACGATGATTTATTTGACGTACAACCGTGAAACTGAATGGTCGAAGCCTGCCACGTATGTTCGCGTATCTTCGTGCAATGGTGCTATAAATACTCGCATGGTGGGGTTAAAAATCAAATATCGCAAACGAAGGGTAGTGTCTCGTTCGCTTCGTCGTCGTTCTTTGTTATCACATAAAATCACTCGTTCTTCGTTCTTTTGATGGTTGAGTGAGAGGCAATCAATCGAAAAGATATATTGTTGTGATTAAACTTCTCGAAAGAGTGGTCCGTAGAGAGAGAGAGAAAATTTACGAGTTAGGAATTTATTAGCAATAAACGAAACGAGGTGAATCGAGCCGGGCAGTTCGAAGCGTGGCGCGATCTCTAGATCGTTCTAGATCGTCTAGTCGAAACGTGTGCGAACGCTCGTTTCCAACGTTACCGAGATATGTACGCACGTTGTTTCTGATGTATTTATTATTCTCGCGGGCTGATTCGCGGGATCATTAGAGCCGAGCCTGTTACTATTACCACCGTCCCATTACGGATGGCTTCCATTTAAATAATAAATGACCTCGTACAATTGATTCATACCGCGTTGCTCCTACGCCGTTTTGCGTTCGTTAAAATTTCATGCGCCGGCCAATTTGTTTAACTAAAGTCCCGCGCTGCCTGCAACTGAAGCTTTTTCTCCTCCGTCTCTGAGCATCTCTCTCTCTCTCTCTCTCTCTCTCTCTCATACATCTCGAAGCCCTAGAGGGATGACGATCCTCCGATTCTCTCTTTTCCTTCCCTCTCGCGCGAAATTGAACGTTTCTGCCGAGTCAGGCAGAAAAAGAAAGAGAGAGAGAGAGAGAGAGAAATCAGTATGTATACCAATTACCGGACGCAACGCGGCGTATTGTTGAGTGAAAGCAACGTAACGCCCACGCGCGGCAATCGTAGCGAGCGCGCACCTCTTGTCAGAGGTGATGGCGCAGAGAGCCTGGTGCACCGGCGGTGCAGGAAGTCACGTGCACTTGTGTGCATCCCTCTGTCAGAGGCTGGCGTCCGAAGCCTGTCGTACGCGCGCCTCTGAAACGAAAGCAACATCCATTTGCATGAAATCCTCTGCGAGAGAGATCAGCGGGCGAAAGCGCAAGCGGAAAAACGCTCGATCCGTGTAATGAACGATCTGTTCTTACACGAACGCCATTTAACCTTTGGCTGTTCGATTGCTTTCGGAATTAGCACTGTTGGATTTCACGGAATCTTGACACACCGAGTTGAGTGAAATTCGACGACGATCGTGAAAACGATACTTACTTTTCGTTTGAACAAATTTGTGTTTGACAAAGGGAATTTTTGTACTTGTACTGGGAAATGCGGTACTTACAAACGAGATTCGTAAAGAATGATGAAAACACAAATTAATAGTTCGATGGACCAGCGAAAGAACGTAAGAGATTTATTTCGGGACTTCATTCGTTTGAACTTTGATTCATATTTTGTAAATTATATTTATCGTTACTAGACTAGCGTAAATATTTACTGTTAGTAGATTTCGTAAGTCTTTGCAATTTTTAATACACAGATCTCTTGACACGTAGTTTAGTAATTACATGTGACTATAATTAGATGCAACGAGAACCGGTCTCGTGGAGTTTGCACGCTAACATAACGTGCCTTTTACTCCTTCCAAACAAACTTGAGAATTAATTTTGAACACAGTAAAGTACTTTAATCTATATTTCAATGTTTCGTGACACGACGCGATATTTTCCCAATAAATTACGATGTGAATTTTCTGACAGCTGTCTCTCTGTGATCCTCTACGTTGCGTTAACTGAATCGTAAGTAGAGGAAGAGCGCGGATTAATCCTGTTTAACGACCGATATCAGTCAATGATAACGCGGTATCACCGTGTACAAACGAGTTGAGTGTCTGGTGTAGGCCAAGTAACTGTAAACCGAGTTCGTGTGCTTAGAGAGAGAGAGAGAGAGAGAGAGAGAGAGAGAGAAGCGAGCTCATCTTTGAAACCTGGTTTTATCAGTTTTGCCCGGGCTTACGGTACTATGTCCGAACAACGCCTAGTCGGTTGTCTAAGTAGGTCGCGATTCTCCTGTCGTCTGTCTTTCTGCAAGAAGTTCGCATTTCTCATGTCTCTGCCAGATCGTTCGAAAAGATTCTACAATTTTTATAGGAAAATTTTTACGCCATTCCAAAATTTATCATCTTGCAACAGTCTTCTACGTGAAGAAGGTTAAATTTGTCACTCATCCTGACCTTTCGTCTGAATAAAAATTAAACGAGAAACTAACCCGACTAAAATTGATTTGATCTTGCAATTTGCAGAAATTCTTTTCATTCGAAAGTAAATTTAAATTTAAATTTTGAAGGTTCGACGTTCGAGCGGTAGCTAACGAACTCGAATCAAGGTCGAATCAGGTAGAATCCTGAGCGCAGAACCTCGTTTAAGATCGGCACGAGCAAGCTTTTAATCGATTGAATTAGCGATAGATCGTTTAGTAGAACGATCAGTTTATCTCGATAAAAATAGAGCTCTCGAAGATGGTCGTGTCTCGCGAGTCTACGGAGGTTTGCTCGATGCTTGCTCAACGATCGCTCGAACGAGAAGTGGGACAACGCGTTACAAGGATCGTCATACTTAAGACGGGCTCGTGGCATTGCTAAACATTGATATATGTGCAGTGAAAAAAAAACCTGTGAATATGTGACGTAGGATGGTTATCTCGTCGTTGTCACGACTACGGCGAGCCATTGTTACCTCACGCGTTAACGTAATTGGCACGGTGATACTATGTACCAGCTAACAGTCATGTCGATCCAAATATTTGTCGCGTCTATCAGTCATCTTCTCACGTAGGTCTTCGAAATTATTATTGTTGCGAATGGATCTAGTCTCCCTTCTTCTTAACATTTCTTTTCGTAATAATCTTTCCTGCCTGCAGATTCGTAAATTACAAATGAGATTGGATTGATCGTTCTTTACCAATACAGGGTGGGTCAAAAGTTTCTTCCCACCTACTTTCATTTTTCAAAATATTATGTAAGGAAACACTAATTTTATTAATTTTAGATTAAATTAAATTAAATTTAACATTATTTTATATAATTTATATATTTTAAATAATTTTATATTATTAATATAATTATTTAATTTAATTTAATTTAATTTGTGTACTTCAATCTGCGAAGGAAATTTGAAAAAAAGTACATAATAAAAAAATTACGGATTTATTTTACTGTACAACAGTCGATCATCGAAAATAGTATATTGTTTTTACCAGTAACCCAGGCAGGAAATGAACGACAAATCATACCGACACGAGGTTCCTTCATTCTCCCACGCCTCCGATCGATCCTCCCTTTATTAATGTTCCTACCGTAGAAACAAACATCTTCTCGATATCTTCATGAACGCATCCGCCCGCCTATTCATTCTGTCCTCTATCGGGACAACGATTAATTATCAGTCTTTCAACGTAATCTTTAGAGCCAGACTTGCATGCCATCTTTATTTCTGCTTCGACCATCATTCGAAGGTCAAATTAACACTCGCTTCATCGTTTTATTTTCATACAACGAGATCAAAGACGTTCAAGTGATCGTCAGAGAGATTTCATCTACCCCTCAAATGTACATACACCTTTTTCTCATCGCAAAGATTAAACGTGTATTGATTTATCGTCGATGCTGCTTGAAAAAAAAAGGTCGTTACTCGCGTTGCAAAGCCTCAGATCGAAATGATCTCGCGAGCGAGTAACGCGTCAATTTTTCTTCCAATCAAAAAACAACGTTGATCTACGGTGCACAGTCCACAGATCTGCACGTTCACCCTCTATCCTTCGGTCTCGGTTCTCGGTTTCTCGGAGGAAAAGCTATAGCGGGCGCACGGATAACGAATGCCTCGGCAATTAAAATGCCAGCATCGTTTATATTTTACTCGTCCGGAGGGTCGGTATCTCGATGAAGATTCGTTGCGCTGCCTCGAGACGTTGCGTTATGTATACGAGACGCGTTTCACCGAGAGCCACTCGGTAATTGTTTTCAGGGCAGCAAGAAAAAGAGATTGCGCATCCCCGATCGGTTCACCTTGAGAGGTTTCTCGTGCCGCGATCGGAATCGTGGCTTTAATGAAACGCGCGATTTTTGCGAGGAATTGCACTGTGTGCGTTGAGGAGTTCCTCGAATAAAACGCGTATCAGCATTCTGCATTAAATTGCAAACAACCGAGATTTAAGAAGACGAGAGACTTCTTCAGTCTTGAGATAAGTTCGTTATATCGAGGCCGGGAAGTAATTAAATCAAACGTGAAATTTTTTATTATTTCATTAATTTCTCGAAGAAATACGAAATTCCTTCAGTCGTACGATAAGGTTTGCTACATCGGGGCGGGAAATATGAAATTTAAAAAATTTTTTTCAACTTCTCGAAGAAACGCGAAATTTCTTTCAGTCAAGTTAGCTGTATCATAAGCAGGAAATATTTTAAATTAAATGTAAAGTAGTTTTAATTTCTCAAATGTTATTCACTGTAAATTACTTAGTTTAAATAAATGCCACTCGTCAATTCGTTCTTTCCAGTTTCGAGTTGACATTCCTCTCCAAAAGAAATAACAGTTACCAGACGTGACGTAACGTTACTTTTATTTTGCTCATTTTCCATTTGAACCTCGCTTTACCTAACTTCGAACAACTCGAACCAGACTCTTAATTCCGAGATCACGGACTTTTCACATGCACTGGAGAAAGAGGAGGAAACCACGGACGCGTGAAATATGCATCGAGCCGCGACGCTAACGTACCAACAAATGATACTAATTTATTCGATATTAAGAACGTACGAAGATAGATTTCGTATCATTGTCGAGGCACGCAAACTCAATCGGGGTTTACATTAGGGGTGGAGAAGGAGACGGTGCCACGTAGGTTAGCTGCGGAAAATGAGAGGAGCCGCCGTGGCTCGGAGTTGCTGGAATTTATTAGCGATCGTGCATACAGATATACACCCAGCGCATCGCAATAACACTTCTTCTAACAGGTTTCCTTGGCTTCGATAAAATCGTCGGCGGTCGCGTTGCGCCTTTTGCAACGCCCTGTACGCACCTGCGCGTCACGTTCCCCGCGTCGGATTCCTCTTAATAACGCCATTAACAGCCACGGTATCCACTCGCGATTTCCCCCATGGAAAATCCTTTATGGTGTCGCGTTACGAACCACGCTGGCAAATGATCAAATTAATGATCATTCCAAATAATCGACTGCCGTTGTTCAGTAAAAACTGAGAAAATTAAACAGTATATATATTTGTCAAATATAAGACAATTTTTATCATTTTCTGTTTTGTATTCAATTGTTTTATACTTTGTTACTTGTTCTTTAATGAAATTAAATTTTAGAAACTTGTATATTATTTTTAATTATATTTTTAAACCATGAATATTAATTTATTGAATATTATCATGCAGCAAAGAATTTCATTATCATTGGCACCGAATTACTGGTTGCACTGTTCGTTGAAATTATTTTTGACAATTGTATTACATACGCTATTGTTCGAAGTCCTCATTTCAGTAAAAACTGAGAAAATTAAACAGTATTTTATGGAACAAAGAATTCATAGAATATGTGTATATTTTCACTCGCAATCAAATTGGAATTACTTTTGACAATTGGATATATTACACACGCTCTTGCTTAAAAATTTTATTCGCGAAAATAAACTAAGAAAATTCAACAATATTTCATATATAAACTACACGTGCGATCTGTGATAATACATTATTTTTTCGCTTAACACAATTTATGTACATATTTTCTCCTGATCATTGTCAATTCCACATCAACCGAAATTTTAGCCATTCGATTCAATTAAAAATTATCTTCGTCGCTTTGAGATTCTCTTATTGAATAAAAAATTTCTGCCTTTAAAAAGTAACACGAAATAAAATCTTCAATCGAAGCGCAAAAGAACGAAAAATCAGAAGACGTTTCTCGTGCAATTCGCTAGACCTAGACTTTCGTAGATGATAGCATAGAAACTCTCTATCTCAAGCTAATCTCTAATTAATTATCGTTATTCCGTGTCACTATGAATACTCCATTCTCTCCGTTATCATGCTGGTGGTTATTTGCAGCGTGGCGAAAGATATATCGACATCCGTCTGTGTGACGAAGCGCGCGGCGTGTTCAGCCAAGAAAGCGCATGGGTGTAACGTTGCAACAGCCTATTTTTCTTCGTAGCTGTCTAAATGTTAAACGCGAACGTGGCAACTCGCAACCCGGTAATTATTTAATCGTGCATTGTGCATTATGACAATATATTAGGCCCGTTTATTTCAATGTTTCCTCGTTGCCTGCGTTGCTCCTTCGATCACGCAGGCAATATTTCATCGCCGTGAGATGCGAATTTTGCCGATTCGGAAAATTCGTTCTTACGCAAGTCCACCCTGTTATTATAGTCGTTGTTTATTGCGTTAAACGATAGGTCGGGAAATGAAAAATCAGTAGGAATACGGGTGAGGAATGCGTAGAGATGATCGAGTGTAAGTGAACGCGCTGTTGCAAAATATATTTGTGATTATTATTCGTGAAGAAATCAACGAAACGAAATCAATCGAAACTTCGTGTCAGAATTCTCAAGGGTCAAGATGCTTCAGGCAAATCAGTCACAGATGTTAATAAATAAATAGGCTAAGAATTGAAATGAATATGAAAAAAAATGTAAATGAATATCTTAAACGTCTTAAGATGTTATCTTAATATTGTATCTTAAGATAGTTTGAACAAATCATTCACAGATGTTAATAAATAAATGTGCTAAGAAAATAAATGAATATCTCAAACGTCTTAAGATAATATCTTAATGTTAAGATATTAATTTTATTAATTTCAATCTTAAACGTCTTGAGATATTATCTTAATATTGTACCTTAAGATAGTTCGAACAAACAAGTCACAGATGTTAATAAATAAATAAATAAGTCTAAGAATATAAATGAATATAATCATGTTCAAATTCTGGTATACACGTCTATTAAATGGAGAAAATATTCCTCGATATTATACATAGGATACACAGCGTCTATCACAACTATAATTTCCTACATTCTGAACGCGCTTCTCAATTACAAACTTCCTAGCTACTTGAGAAACAAATCACTCACTGATTTGCTTACTGATCCTAGACTTACTCTGTCTAGGATTTACACACACACACACCTGTTTAACCTTCGTTTCTTAAAAAAAATATGCGAAAACTTCTCATCTGTTAAGCACATTCCACGCGGAGTTGTTTCTCAATGGGTATCATTCCGGCAACAACGAGATCCATAATATTACCACTAATCGCAGCCACTTTCCCGCAAACGCGATCTCATTAAAGCGAAAAGCAAGTGGAACGCTTAAGTACCTACTTCGCGAGGTACGAACTTCACGGCCCTCGCCTTTACCCGGAACGATCCGTCTCCATTCGCGGGGGGAATGCAACGAGCGATCAATTTCCGACGGACGTCGGGCAAATGAAGGGGTTGTATAGTAAAACGCGAGCGTTCGAACGCTCTCACAATCAGTGACGTTATTCTTATGGCGGTGACCTACAGTTAAAGGCATATTCTATTTCAGATTCTATTTACTCTCTTCTATTAGCGTGTCGATGGCACGCGGTTAACCTTCTGCCCTGGAACAACGTGCCACGAGAATATTTGGCCCAAAATTGCAATATTTTCTCAATTTTAAGTTATATTGAAATATAACTTAGGCGGAACAAATAATAAATTTGTCACTTCTTAGTAATTTCTATCCGAGTTATTTCATACGGTTTGGTCACTCGTTATGGTCCGCAATTGGCCAGCGCAACTGGTCAATTTTCGCGTGTGTGAGGGTAAACCTCTTGCGCTGGAACGACGCGCCACGAGAATATTTAGCCCAAAATTGCAATATTTTCTCAATTTTAAGTATGTTCGAGTATAACTGAGGCAGAACAAATAATAAATTTGTTACTTCTTAGCAATTTCTATCCAGTGATATACCGATGAAATCGAAAGGAAGACGAGTTATTTTATACGGTTCGGTCACTCGTTATGGTCCGCAATTAGTTGCTAGCGCAAGTGGTTAATTTTCGCGTGTGTGAGTGTAAACCCCTTGCGCTGGAACGACGCGCCACGAGAATATTTAGCCCAAAATTGCAATATTTTCTCAATTTTAAGTGTATTGAAGTATAACTTAGGCAAAACAAATAATAAATTTGTTACTTCTTAGCAATTTCTATCCAGTGATGAATTCGAAAGGAAGACGAGTTATTTTATACTTTCCGTGAACCATTTACTAGCGCAAGAGGTTAGAGCTACGAGGAAGTTCGTAGAATCAATAAAATCGAAGAGAATATTATGTAAATGTTATTGTAATATTATGTGAATGTAATTGTTATTGAAAGACGGATAATCAGAAAAATATGACGATGGAATTGTATAAACATTTCTTTTTTTTTTTTTTTACCTTCGATTCGAAAGTGTATATATTTTGGCTCACGATTGAAAATCACAGTGGCACAGGTCAAGATGGAGGAATTCAATTCAGTTGCGTAAATCGTCAATTTCGTTTCGTTGTTGATTATTTCGTAAACCACTTGTGACTTGTACAGTTATAATTCGCAACACTTCGGAATTTGGATTCCTTTTACGCTCGTTTATCACTCTCGAATAACCAGTCTATCGATCCGGAAATTGAGTCTTCTGAACTGCATCAACACCGCAACTTGACGATCGAATTGAACACTCGAATCGCGTCGAGTGGAAAGTCACTGTACACTGAGAAGCGATCGCTGTCGCGTTGTTTCTATTTAATGAACAATAACCTGTCCAAGGATCGTTCGAAGACGCGTAGACGAATGAAATTGCATTCCAGGATGGCAAGGGACGCGTTTGTTCCTTTCATCGCTGCATCCTTTCGTTTATCGATTCGATTCGATTCGACTCGACCAGTCGACTCTGTATCCGACCAATGCTTTCTAGTAACATTAGCATTTGAATGTACGGTGCGTTGCGAAATCGTGTCTATCCCGAGGTATCTGCGGACACGCGTTTCGAATGTTAATTAACGCGGATTACGCGGCACCGTGGCGAGAGATGATCGTTAGAGAGCCGTGCAAACTATCCGCCAATTGATAGAACTCACGGTGGATATCTGAGCCTGATCTGAGCCTGATCCGAGACGCTGAACGCGAGGCACGCTTAAGTGCAGTAATTGGTGCACGTAATAATGTTCGTAGTTTTATCGCGCAAGCTCGAAGAGGGAAAAAGGACGATAATAAGGAAATGGCGGTCCTTTATTTACGGTTCTCTTAATGAAACTGCATCGTTAGTTATTGGATCTGTTCCATTTCCTGGTTGAATAGGGAAAAACTTGGTGTCTTGTTAGTACGCTGCGGATTGGAGACCTAAAAATACAAAAATAGAGTATGTACGTATTCAACAGATAGAGTCGTGTTATGCAGATGTTTTGTTCGTTAAGATAAAATAATAATCTGAAATGCATCTTGAATTGTTTAAAGTATCCTTTGTCGGAAATGTTGGGATTTAATGGTGCGAGGGAATGTAAAATAATTTCTTCGTGTAGATTTCAATTAGTTTAATCGTTTGTGGTCCGTGGTTCGTTGATTTCACTAGATCGTTGGTAGGTTCAATTTGTTAAAGTCGACAATTCGAACAAGCACAATGCAATTAAATATTTAATTGCCTTCCAGAACGTTTCAGCTCCAAATTCAAGAAAATCTCCGTGCAGTTTCAGTAATTTGTTATATATTACACAGTAACGTTCAAAGTACATCTATCCAAAGTTTATCAAACACTTAATTTCTCCGATACTTACGTATCGACGTGTTCCAAGTTTTTCCACCACTGTGCCAATAAACCCTCGACTGCCTGCCGTTCCGCAAATGAAACGTCTCACCGAATTACACGCAACAATCCACGAAGCAATCATAGTCGGTTCGTGGCCAAGCCTCGCTATTACGTATTCCATTGCAGCATGAAAGACACGCGAGCGCCACTGTTCGCCGAAGAAGGGAATGAGAAAGAGGAAAGAAAAAAAAAAGAAAAAAAAAGAAAAGAAAAGGGAAGAAGAGTAAATTTCATCCATCCTCGCGTGAAGTTCGCGGCGTGGCGCATATTGCGCCTCGATGGCGATTCTAAAACAGCCGTAGGGGTTGGGGGAGGGGGAGGGAGAGCTTCTACGGTGCAGTAAATTCCCCGCTGTCCGGTGCAATCATTCTAACCTATCCTTTGCTTAGCCTTCGTTTCACCGGCGGACCTTTGACTCTGAAATGGGCCTCCCCCATTTCTCCTCCCCCTCCCCCGTGCCTATCGTGGGTAATTTGCGATCAGGGCACCGCGGGTTCCGATTCTTTTTTTCGCCAACGATCGACGCTTGTCCTTCGATCTCGAACGTGAGACGAGTCGCGCACAATAGTCGTAGTTATCCCTCGTGCTTAACTCTCTTGGCTGGTGGCTTTCCGTGGAACTCCAAGAGGGAAATAGTTGGGAATGTCTTGTCTTCCTCTGTCTGGTTCGACTTTCATGCAAGACGATCGTAAATCTTTGTCTCCTCAAAGCATTCGTCCTTTGCTCTCATCCTCTCGTGGAAACTGGAGATTGTTTTTTTTTTTTTTTTTTTTGGAAAGGAATTTGGACTTTGAATTTATCGAACATTGCAAGCAAAATGTTTGCAGGTGAAAAATGAATAAGTATTACTCGCGAAATATATTTATGTTAAATTACAGACAATATATTAGTAATTATAGCACACTGAAAAAAAAGCACGTGGAGCGTCCGTCCATACACATACGTTCGTCATCTGTTCAAACAAAAGATCATCGTCGGCGATCATCGATCGCGACATCCACAAATGCTCATTCTGCTGCATATTAATAGATGGCGACGCTCACATCATTATACAAATGAACTTCTCAACAGCAAGTATTTTTGTTAAATCATGGACATTTATAGTTTTCACGAATTTAAGGAGACAAGCGAAAGCTAAATAGTTCCATTTGCCAAATTTTTACTTTTAATATTCGGTGATTTTGTCACGGGCGATTAAATTTTTTAATTTAATTGTTAACGTTTTGCAAATGTTCTCTGTTCCAAGATCTTTGAGCGCAGGTGTACACTGTTTTAAATATTTTGTTTGAATTTAATTCCCTCCTCGCTAAGTTATCGACAATTTTCTTTTTTATAATTCCCTTAATCATGCGCGTGTCCTTCGATGGGATAATTTTCTCCGCGCAATTGCAATCGTTCTTCGGTTTGGACTTTGGTGTGTCATCGATTAAGCCGACAAAAAGAATCATCGACACCTGGGAATTTTATTCGAGGTCGAATCGCAAACGAGATTCACGGCGCGAGAACGAAAATAACCGCTTGTTTTCCCATGATTTCGCGAAATCGAAACGCACAAATTACCGCAATTTTCCATACTGCTTGCTTTGCACGGGATGACATGCATGTAATACCATGTAATATCATGTAGTACTTTCTCCACGAAGAATAGCATTTTAATTGATTTAAATAGACTTGTTGAACAATTGGTGTTTTCTCTATTATACAAGAAAATATTCAATTAGCCATTGGTCCAAAATAGGTTGTTCCAATTTATCCAACTTGGGCAATTCGTGAGTATTTTTTAACAGATAAATAACAAACATACTTATAAAAATGCAGATACGTACAAATAATAACATCGATGTAGGTCATTATTTAATTTTAATTAGGTATCAACAATGTATAAAAACTGTCAACAATCTTCACAGAATATATCTACAGAATCAATCAATTACATCTACATCTACATCTACAGAATAAAAATACTGCAAAGATCAATTAAACTTTCAACTTGTAAAATCACCATGAAAACCTATAATACTAATCCCAAGTGACCCGCTATTTTTTGCAGCAGATACCGAACCAAAAGAAAAAAGATCTCCCGTGTCATGAGACGATCCTATCGATGACGATGTTATTATCCGAGGATAATCGCGTTTAGCGCTCGAGGTTAGAATACCCCCCCCCCCCCGAACGTAATTAAGACGCGTTTCATCCGGGTGGCGCGTGTAACCACGCGTGTAACACAGCTTCATTGTCTCTTCGATCGTGCGCAAGCGGCTTTCGCGCTATTCCTTCATCGCGAGGTCGATAATTACGAGATCGGATCAAAGGGGACGACGAGCCGCTCGATGAGCTGTTCGCCGTCTCTTTCATGCGTCGTGCACGCCTGCCGGTCGCGAGAGGTCACCGGTGCTCGCTGGAGGCCTTCGACCTATGGAGACGTAGCGCAAGCCAACCGGAGAGATTCCGCCAGATACATCCATCGTTGCCGATGCATCCTTGGAAATAATCAGTCGGCCTTCCGCCCGTGTCAACCGCATTTTTCGCCTTCGATTCCTCCTTCTCCTCCTCCCCCCTTCTCTCTCTCTCTCTCTCTCTCTCACCACCTTCTGATTGCGAGTTGAATCGACTCGTCCCGTTCCACCACGATTCCAGCGACGATCCTCGACGGAGACGGCGGAGATTCTAAAGGGAGATGGCCTCGCGGAACGCACCATTTTCATCCTGTCGACGATGCATCAAGGTTTCCATCTGCCTGCTAGACGCTAGGGGGAAGAATAGAGGACGGGCTGCTCCGGGTCGCAGGTGTGAATTGTGAATCGACCGATGGAAGGGAATGGGAGAGCCGCGAACGTTTGAAGCAGGTGTTCCTCGAACGCATCCTGAGATAGAGTACGCTCGTTCGTACACGGGAATTTTTTCTTTCGCGCGCGTTCCACGAAGAAACGTTTCGAGATTCTATCAAGACGTTAGAACAAGAGAGACGCGTCCATTGTGAATTGTGATGGTTGACTTTTTATGCGCTCGTGGCATTTGATTTGAGAAACTTAAGCGCGCGAATGCGTCGGACGTGAGGGGATGTATAAAAAGTATTTGTGTGTCAAGTCGTTTCCAGTAGGTGAAAAAAATTCTGTTTCTTCTTTGCATTTAGTCGCGAATTTGAAAAGTTAGAATTACCGACGACTGAAGCACAATACTTTTTATCATAGACGCTAAAATTGAAGAAACAGTAAATCTTTATGATACAATGGACTACACAAACTTTCATTTATGTAGTTTACAAAGGATCATTCAAGTCTCCAAAAATACACTGTTATGTTTATGAAATATATATGACGAAAATATTCAAATGGTCATTTTGGCCATTTTGGCCATTTTGGTAGTTCTAATGTGTATGTTAAAGACATACACGTATATGTGTATAAAATATAAATTATTATATTATATGTATGTTTAGTTATTATATAATTTGTACTATATATATATATATATATATATATATATATATATATATATGTTATTACATATATAGTACAAATATATATATTTATATTCGCTGTTCTTTGAAATTCCTCGTTGTTGCTCGATCAAGGACGAAATGTTTGAACGATTATTTATCGTTACTGATCACATGGTCGAGAAATTGCTGTTAATCGACGAAATCATTGTTCGTAGTTTAATTTATCGTTTATGATTTGAGGGAAGCGAGAAACTGTCAGAGTTGAATAAAATATAGGATCATCGAGCGTGTATTTCGTCCTGCAACAGTGTTTCGTTGAGTGAGATTGCTACTTGCATCGTGGCGCGTTCTTGACGAAAAATTCATGCTAAAAAGGTTGTCGAGCGACTACGACCGACCACCGGAAGAGATGTTTTTGCCGAGCATCCCGAGGCGCTCGCCATATAAACTGCCCTCTGGTTTTTGCTCGTTTCTCGTACGCACAAAAATTCTATAATGCGCGCATCCGGCGTAAAATCTCATAACTGGAGGAACGTCGAGCGTGCCTTGTTCGTTGTTCCTCCTTCCCGGTGAAATATTATTTCCGGCCACGAATCGGTTGTTCTCTCCAGCAAACCGAACAAAGAGCTCCTTCCGTGATCTCCATGCCTCGTTTAGTTTTCTTTCTTCTCGCCAGTGGAAATTTCTCCCTGCGATCAAGTTTTCCTGTATTCCGAACGAGAAAGACAAATTTCTCCAGTTTCCTGCACTTTGTATCACGTAATTTGACATTTCACGTAGATGGAATCGAGTACGAGAGGTTGGCGAAATTTCTGCCATTTTCTCTGCTCTATTTGTCTACGAATCTTTGTACATGTGTAACTTTTCATTTAATAACAGAACAGAGTGTCAAAAATTTGGAAGTTTCGCGAGAAAGAAAATTGATGGAACTTTCAACTCACCTAATCTCGCCTTCCTCGTTCACGATATTAAATCCGACGTTTGACGACGTTTGACGCTCTTAACGAGCGCTGAGCCTCGAATTAAACGATCGACCGACGCTCTACAAAATTACGCTTCCCCTTAACGAGGTAATTAATATCGGGTGTAAAATATCTTTTAAAACTGTCTCGAACCACGCCGCCCATTTCCTTCACGAGCCACTTTCGCAAGACAGAGGAGAGACAGAGCAAAGAACAGGAAAGAGGGAAAGGAAGAAAGAAAGAACGACGTCGCTTCTGAAAAGTGGCGGAACGGCCGTAAAACTGTGGAACAATTTGAGGGTGGTGCGTAGGCGCTGTTGGAATTTCTTTTTTCCGTCCCGTGCGGAGGAATCTCGACGAGAAGGAGATGGAGAGAATGATTCACGATTATTACGGCCGCTCCTCCGTTTCGACCACGAGGTCGTCCTTACTACTGCCCGCTTTAACCGGCAAAGTGGCCCGGGGTTTCCGTACGAAATTAACGTGTTTTACTGGCACTGTCACAGGCTGTATTTTTGCTCGTACGACGTCGTGCAAATTAATTTCCACCACCATCGAGCGACGGTCACGGAAGCTCATTTCGCCCCTCGAGTTCACTTTTGTCTCTTATTCGAATCTTTATTTTAACAAAGAGCCGGCCACAAAGCATTTATTTACTGTGACGCTTAATTTTCTCGGTGTTTACTGCTGCTCGACACAATTCGCCGATTTGTGTAATAACGAAATTGTGACGAGTGAATTAATTTCGCGAAAGATGGCCCGGGGAACGTTTGTTTACTACTTTATCTCGAGTTTTGGTCTTGAACTGCTTCTGATGTGTATTTTTTATTGCAGTCGACTGTAACTTTATTTTTATTCAACATGTTGATTGATACGCGAATTTTATAGACTATCGTTTTAAATATGAAAATTGAAGATTCATCTTATTTTCAACTGTTAGATTCTCAATTTTTAATTTTAATTCTTCAGTTTTTTTAAGTTTTTGATACTGAGAAGAAACTGAAGAGTAAAATCATCGTGGCAGTCGGCGTATTAATATTTTACTGTTGTATAACGATTCAACCTTAATGTATCATTAATTTCTTTATAATACCGGGGGAAAGTAAGTTTTTTTTTTTATACAGAAATCTGCTTAATTATACTGTACAATATTCCACAGATTTCCTCAACAAATTTATAATTAGTTACACCATTTAAAATCAATCGACACGATTGTATAATATGATCAATCACGAAAGAATGAACTTCCGTATCGTTACATTTCGAGTGCACGAAATGAAATAAAAAAAAAAAAGGAAAAAAAAGAACACTTTTTACTACGGCGGAAAGTGATCCAACACTTGAATACCACGAACCAATTACCAACACCTTAATTAATACGATCTATTGACTCAAATAAAATGATTCAATATCCAATTCGATTCAATGCAAAATCTTTTCCAATCGCCTCGAGATAATTGCAGAACAAATTCGACGTTCTTTCCTCTCGAAAGATTACGCGGTTACCAACAGAACGGTTCAGCTCTATAGATCGATGAACAACGATCGCAGCAATTAGAAACATCGTCCAGAGAAGCCAGAGCACACTGATTTTAGGCACGCAATTCGTAACTCTCTCGCTAGAGCCATGGAGATTATCCGTGAATGGTATGCGCTTCGAAGAATGTGGAATCGATATTTTTTTTTCCCCCCTCGTTTCGATCGAGCTCCGTGATTCTCTCTCGGCCTCTCTCCTCTAATTACACCACGGCCTCGCCGTGCACCGCCAAGTTAGCCTCAGATTATCTCAACGAAACGGAAAGAGGAGGGGGGGGGAGGAGGGGAAAGGCAGATCTCCTTTCCACGGCCGAGACGTAACGAGTGGTTAATTGACGGACCCCGAGAGATGCATTCAGTCGCCGTTTGATTTTTGATCGGCGGTATTCATCGTAATGGCGGCCGATCCCGATGCAATCGGCGTTGAGACGGGACGAGACGCTCGGTACGGTTGCTTTTGCGCCGAGAGTAGATGGTAGGATCGATTAAACCATTAGCCGGCTGGAATTAAACGTTTCGGTTCGACGTTTTTCGTTCCCTTCATCGTTCCTTTTTCTCTCCGTTTCCTCTATTGTCCAGATCGTATGATACAAATTTCGTAGAAAAACGCGTGTCGTCGCACGATCTAAGTAGGTGGCCATTGTTCCTTAATCGATTTCGTCGGGACACGCGTCACGAGAGCTGCGAAATCAATTCCTTAACGAACGGAGAAAGTTACCATCACCTTTTCATTAACCGGGATCGAGTATCAATCATCTCGTTGTTTCGACCACTCCTAAAACGTTGCGAAGGCCTCGCGAATCGACCACTGTGATCAATCACCGTCGATACGTTTCGAAGCATCGGTATCGGGATCGTGGGAGATTTAGATTTGATTCAACGGTACAGGTGCTTTTTATTCCATTTTTCTTTTCTTTCCTTTTTCTTTTACGTAATTCGTTACGTTAGATTTTTCTTCTGTTACGCTCATTATGTTCTTTTTAACGTGTATGCATTTATTCTGTACGATTCTACGATTCTTCTTCTTCAAGTCATCTTACAATCGTCATACGTAAATTATCGCAGAAATATGATTTAACTGGTCTTCTCGTGGCGATTGAGTGGAGAATATGAAAAATATATTATTTGTTTCTTCAATACTTTGAAAAATTGTATAAAATTATCTGTCACACTTACGCGATACGCTGATGTTTGTCGAATTTAATATTTCTATTGCTGATTCTTTCATTTATTTATTAGATGTTTCTTTTATCACGTTATTATATAACGCGCACGTATTTACTTCATTACTTGTGTAACTATTCTCCTTCAAATCATCTCGTGATCGCATAAAAAATGATTCGAAAGCTCTTCTCGAGCAGAAAAATGCGTTACTTTTCCCCCCATTTCGAAAAATTTCATAAAATCATCCATCGTCGCTTATGCGTCTGAATTTAATGCAACGCAGAAAGCTTGAGGCTTAATTTTTCTCGAATTAACGAATCCAACAACATTCGTTGCAATTAGCATCACAGACCCAGGATCTCAGGCGCACGATTTCGTACCGGTTTCCCACAGCAAGTGTACCGTGTACAGCTTGTTCCTCTACCGAACGACCGGAGGAACAGATCAACGGCTACCAGCAGCGCACTTTCTACGGACGATCTGTTGATTTATAGTAACACACAGCCTCGATTCGTGTACACTCACTCGCGGCGAAACGCACGGTCCAGCGTTTATTTCCTCGGTGGGTGATTTATGCCTGGCCGATCGTCCGCGTCGCGGAACGAGGGCGTCGCATCGTCGTGGTGGCATCGAGAGTTGCCGATCTATAACGGTCCGGTGGTCGGAATTCGATCGTGCTACCGTCGTCGCGAAAAAGTCGTTTACTCGCTTCGAAGGAGCACGCGCGTAGCGAGGCTAGCTTCCACGGGATATTCTCGCGAGTCGGAAGCTTCTTCCCGGTGTAGCCTGCGGGGGCGTAATCGATCTCCGAGTCGTGACGATAAAGTTTTCCACCGATCGAGCAAGCACGATTAACAGAGTTCTTCATCGCGAAGCTGAGTGATCGTACCAACCGTTTCATTTGGCTACGCAGAAATTCGATTAATGTTCATGAAGATGTTGGACGATGAAGCGTTACAGAGACTATGTTGGATACTCGTTTCGATCGTCAAGAAGTTTTTTTAGGAGATATGTGATATGGATGATAATAGAAGTTAAAGTGTTTAATTCTCGTTTTTAAATAATAATAATAATTTATATGTTACTAAAATTTATATTATATTACTATATATGAATATATTCATACATTCGTATTACTATATATTAATATATTAATTTAATATAATAATAATATATATATTACATATTTAACATAATAATAATATAATAATAATATATATATTACATATTTAATATAATAATAATATAATAATAATATATAATAATACGTATAATTTATATTATATTACTATATATACTATATATATTACTATAACAATAGTACTAAAGTAACTATAATAATAGTGTTTCGATGAACCTTGTCGGAACATAATACACGCGGTTTGTCGGTCATAATTTTTAGAACGAAGCGTCTAGTTCAGCTATCCAGGTTGTGCCAGATAAAGTTCTATACCATGTGCTTCGATTTGAAACTGAAGAGGAGTGTTGAATTTTCACGAATTCCGATTTATCACCCAATCGAGGTATCCGTCGAAACGAAGGTCAATTATCCCGATATATTGTCAGTTTCAAAGAAAACAGAGAAACAACACGCTGAAAGAAACAAGAGGTACCACGTCGAGTTGGTAGTTAATCCGGCGATGCCGAGTAATAAGATTCGAGCAAATCGGAGCAAATGAGGCGGTCGAAAAAGGGGGAGGGAAATCGTGGGCCACGGTATCCGTTCATCTCCTTAATCACGCGGTCGTGTATCGAGCACGGAGCGCGCACGGCGAAATAAATAAAACACCGGCCACAGACACGCTCGCCGATGCACAATGCCGCGCCATTTGTCTTGCCGGGTTCGTTTATTTGGCGCTTATTAATTTCAACAACGGGGCAACCTGCGAGAGCCTCGATGATTAAGCGTTCCCGGCAACTTGACTCGAGCCATTGGCGCGAGCCTCTCTCGCGGATTTAGGCGGCAAGGTACGTTCTATGTTGGATAAACAAATGAGTTCGGCAGCTAATCGTCCGATTAACTTTTCTTTCCTCGAGAAGAATGTCTCTTTTCCAATCGATTGTTCTTTTTTTTCTTCAGAATTTCTACAAGTTGACGGACGATTCGTTTTCTTTTTTTTTTTTTTTTTTTTTTTTTATTTGAAGGAGGGGTAATGGAATTGAGAAAGAAGCGTCCTGACAACAAATGTGTCTTTTCAATCCGATTTGGAAACGTAAGAGCGTTGTGAGAGAGAGAGAGCAAGTTGATAGACGATTTATTTTACACCACCCGCACAACACGAATTTTAATTTTGTTTTTCGCTTTTTCTTTCAGGTAACACACTTAATAAAGAAGGATAACAAATGGACTCGTATTCCAATGTTGACAGTCTCGCAGATTAAGTTTCGATGATTTACTGGTAAGTTCTTTTGCAACGAATCTCGGTGGATTTGCACGCGGTTTCACCGTGGTGTTCGTACAATTGATTTTTGGCAAAGATCCTCCGCGCGCGTTTCATCTACGTAAACGCTGAGCTTGATTAATACCTTTATCTCCGTTATCGTATCCTTGTCGTATTCTCAATTTAAACAAATTTCTCAATTTCTGCGGGGCAACTGCATTTTATACAATGATTCGCCTTGGGGAATCACGTTAATCGTGAATGATGCGTTCCTTTGAACGTACGAGACAGAAGTTCAACTTGCATTCTCGTTGCGTGCAAAATGAATTTAATATTATAGCTATATTTTTCTCGAATAAAAAAAGGAGAAATTCCTTGAGAATTCAAAGAAATATTCTTTCTGTGCATCTCTAAAAAAAAAAAAAAAAAAAAAAAAACAGAAAATTCTCTACATAAGTGCGAAATAAATGATTCTTTTCTGTACATTTTTGTGCATTTCTAAGAAAAAAAAAAAAAAAAAATTCTCTACATAAGCTGTTATAGCGAAAGTCGGAAAACAAATTATGAACGGAATTACATTTTATCGATAGGGATTTATACACGTTGGAGACGCGATGTTCTGTCCGATAAATGACTCCGATAGCTCGTCCACGATTCAGTCCGCCATCAGAATCGCGTTATTTATTCCTCTCGGAAGTGGCGTGCCGGGCTATTCTTCGGGCGTGAATCCCCGCCCGAGATCGGATCAGAATGGCGCGTTTATGCACGCGTGAGCGGTAATAACGCGCATCCTTATTCCGTGGCAGTTTGATAACTTTCATGCGGTTGTGCCGCAGATTTGAGTTACTCAAGGGGATTTGTTCGCGTCACTGTTACGTATAGTGAATACGTTGTTTCACTGGACAATGTGATACATCTATCTGTCTATCTATTGATTTTTTTCTATAGTAAAAAAATTTTTACTATAGAAAAATGTCGCTTTCTTGTCGCTTAAAATGACAATCAGATTGAAAAGAACTTCCTGAATTCTCAGTTTTTCAGTGAGTTTTAATTTCAGAATGGAATTAATCTGTTTTGGTGATTGCGTGTGTTTCATATCAGATTCGAGCTACGATGCTTGGGTGATGAACAGATTCAATTATTTGTATTGTCCTAATCGTGTTAATATAATAAAAATATTAATAAAAAAAATTGATTAATTGGACAAAATTTTAAATTTTTGATTTCATTATCATTTAATGAAGGTGATAGAAATAAAATGAAAATTGATACGAATAACATAATTACTCCTCCTAATTTATTAGGAATTGATCGTGAAATAGAATAAGCAAAACGAAAATATCATTCTCGTTTAATACGCGAAGGAGTAATTGATTGGATTCGCTATTTTGAAATTATCTGGATCTCCAAATAAATAGGTATTTTGTAAATTAATACATACAAAGATTAACGAAATAAAAATAATTGTTCAATCGTAGATAAATGCTAGTTGTTTATGATGCAGATTGAAATTTCTTAAATTTACATTCAAGTTCGTTTAAAAATCCAATTACAACGCTCTGAGGGGATAAGTTTCGTAGCGATCCGGAAAAAAAAAAGAAATTTTATCAATTTGCATTGGCTACCTAGTCAAACTCGATGAAACGTATAAATACGTTACGCGACGCGTACAAACTTTCAATATCAGTCTTTCATCTTGATTAAACGTTTCTTCGATTGCCGCGTGTAACGAGAAAATATTCCAGTGATACGTATATCATTAACTCGCCCCTGTGGCGGTTCTACCGGCGAAAATGATTGCGATAAAATTACAAAGGATCAAAGGGAATCGCTTAGGCGTTTGCTGGCGTTTGAAGGATAGCCAGGCTGCAAGTGTTCAGAATTCTCACGACCGTCCAGTATACTTAACCAAAGTTCTCGGCAATTTTCATCCATACCTGTCCCGATGCCGCGATCGTTCGCCGTATTATCGTGTACATTTCAATGATCAATAGCCCGGAGGTCGTGGGGGGGCACGTTGCACGCTCTCGCACACCGCGACGCTTAATTTATTCGCCTAAGCGTTTGAATATCGTTTTGCTACGCAACAACGTGGCCGCGTTAGAGAAGAACTAATTGTAAGCCAAGTGTAAGTGTGAATCGTGGAAGTGACGATTCGACGGCGAGAGCAGCGCAGTTTTCTCACCGTGTTCCGAATTGAAAATTGTTCCGCCTCCTATTACCACCTATTAATGTTGTTCCCGTGTGGTTCAACGATTTCTGCATATTTCACAAGCCGATAATTTTGCGTTTTGTGGGCGCGAGTTCACATTAGTTCCGACGAACAGCAACGTATTTAAGATCCAATGGAACGAGAGACTGTAAAAATCTACCGATTCACGTGTTTCGAGATGGTAGTACTGACTTTGCAATTAACTTTACACTTAATCGTAATTACACTGTGCGAAGATTGAAGACCAGAGTTGTATGGTTGTTCGCGTTGATCACTGCTGACAATGAGACTCTAAGAAATAAATCATCTATCTGTTCGGGAAAAGTGAAATTTTTCTGCATGGATGATAAAAATGATCCATTTGAAGGATATTTAAAGTCCTCAAGTATTAATAAAAAGTTTAAGAAAGGAATATTAGATTTCTTTGTTTCAATATATATATATATATATATTTTTTTTTAATTTTCTAGAAGCTTTTACATTCAACGTTCGAAAGATAAGAATTATCCATTTGAAGATTATTTAAAATATACAAGTGTTAAGCTATTTTGTCATTATACTTTCTTAAAAGTTTTCTAAAAGTTTTTGTATTATACGATGATAGATAAAAATTGTCTATTTTGCACAAGTATTAATAAAAAAAACTTTAACAGGGGAATATTAGAGAACACGTTTCTTCGTTTCATTATATTCCCTCAGGATTGCAGAAAAAGGTTAATTCAGTCTTCAACGAGATAGAAAATCGGCAGTCGTTGCAACAAAGGATCGTGAAGAGTGTGAAAGAAACGCGAAGGAACGAGAACGGTGCTCTTTAATTTTGAAAGAAAGAGGACCCAGAATGACTTGTCATTTACCTTACCTATAAATTAACCACGGCTTTGTCATTATAGTCTATTAACGATATGGTTGCGAGTTGTTCGTGCATTAGGATAATGTATCCAGCCGGATATATTCCGCGTGGCGCAATTTCGCCACTCGTGTGTACGCCCTATGAACAATCAATGATCGAGAAATCGTTACGCACGATCGCGTGCAATCACGTTATCGGCCGCAAGACGATGTCGAAGACTCGCCTGTACGCGAAGAGTCCGATAAAAAGGAAAAAGCGCGTTTAATGCGCGATTCGTGCTGGCTTGGGCCCGAATTATGCCGGCATTGTGAGAAAATGATGTACAACGGAGTGATCGCCTCTCGACTTAATTTATCATCCTTTAAAATGAAAAGACGCGGAATAGTCGTTCGTTGAGTGGTTTATAAGGACTTCGAAGTTCGAAGAAGTTGTTGGAACTCTTGGCTCCATTTCAACTGATTTGTTACATTAAAAATTTTTCGCTACACTAATAAATAATGTTACATTACGTCAAAATTTTTCAAGCGATGAGCAAACTTGCGCTTATCTCAATTTCCAATCATTCTTAATCTACGTGGCGAATAAAGTGAGATATTTTTTAAAACTGTGCGATTTCTAGCGCCTTCCTTTTAATTTGGTACAATTGACGAACAGTGCGATATACAGCTCAAAATTAAACTTCAGATTGGCGCGAATCGAATAAAACAAAAAGCAATATAGTTGAAGATTAAGGTCAATTTTCAAAAATTGAATAGCGATGAAAAGAGCAAGCTACCGTGATAAAACAAGTTAGATTAGGCTAGGTACAAATTAATGGAAGACACGAGGGGAGTACAGGTGTGGAAAACACACGAATGTTACGAAATCACTGAGACGTGATTGACGGCGGGACATTTGAAAATCTGTAAAAATACAATGGGCATGGGAATGGTTTTTTTCAGTGACGAAAGGGGAGTGAAGAATTGTGCAACGTTGTTTTTTTACTCTCGTGTGCGTGGTAACGGGCGTTCGAGCACAGATTATTTTCGAGGTGCAACATCGTACGTGACGGTGCAACGCGAGTCTCCGTGTACATACGTATGTATCTCTCGTATGCTAATTACGCGTCCCTACTTACATCCTCGTTGCAGATCTGCCCGAGTCACCTGCGCTATGAACGAGTTTTACGTATCTATAAATCGTTCGAATCCACACACACACACACACACACGTTGAATTTCCTCTTTCGATCTCCGCGCAATCTCCGCTTTGCATAATGATTGTGCACTGTGTGAAGTTACGTTTCCTCTCGAATCGAAGGATCAAGAAGTGATTCGTATTTTGTGTCTCGAAATGTTTAAACGAACGATCTAACGGTACATCTCGGTGGCATTGTGGCGATTTCCTTCTGGGAAATGGGGTTGTGCCATCCACGACCGACCGAGGGAATCGCTATTAAACTTTCAAGCGCGATACATGAACGAGTGTCAGCCACCTGCCTCCGGTGCGTTGACTTTTCTCGTCCACTTTTCTGCGAGGTTCTCAACTTCCTTCTCGATCGCTTTGTAGGAATATTAATTACGCGTATTATTGTGTAATCGTCTGAGTTGGATGTGAGACGGTTCGATGGCATCCTACGAGATACAATTACATTCGAATGTACAAAGAAAAGGCATTAGTATTTTAATTTATTATTTATATTTATTGTTAGAGTATTTACACTGTTATTTAGAATATCTGTAATATTCACTTGGTTAGAACTTGTAATTATTTTAAATATTTCATTTTGGTTGCTAATAACTTTATTTGATTACGAGACACAATTTGACTCGTAGTTACTCTAAATTAGTATTCTAAATACTTTACTTTGATATCAATAACTTCATTAATTTACGAGACACAATTTGACTTGTAATCGTTTTACATTAGTATTTTAAATATTTCATTGTGATGTGAATAACTTTAATTTTAACTTTAATTTCATTAATTTACGAGACACAATTTGACTTGTAATTATTTTACATTGGTATTTTAAATATTTCACTCTGATATCAATAACTTTATTGGTTTACCAGACACAATTTGACTCGTAGTTACTTTAAATACTTTACTTTGATGTCAATAACTTTATTAATTTACAAGACACAATTTGACTTGTAATCGTTTTACATTAGTATTTTAAATATTTCATGAATAACTTTAATTTTCACACAATTTGAACGATATTATTACCACCTGGATCATTGTTGAGTCGCGTTCCACGTTGAGAGATGATTAGCTGACTGTAATGTGTCTCAGTTTCGGTAATTGATTCACACTTTTTAACGTAACACAGCCGCGTTGAGATTGGTTAAGAAATCTATTTCAGTAGTTTTTAGTTGAGAATTAAGAAGATCCAACTATTTTACCGTGATCTGAAGAGTGAGATGACGGGTATTTTATGAAGGATTCTTGAAGGAGACTGAGTGAAGATTTTATAGGAAAATCGGAAGCTGGCTATTGCCAGTCAGACTCAGTTTGTTTCCGAATTGACCAGCAAACCTAACTTAGACGTTATTACGCAGATGGTAGCTAGACGTTATTATACAGATGGTATTTATGACAGCACCAGGATGTTCGACGAACCAAGCGAGGCCTCAGCAATCATCTCGCACAGTAATTTATCGACTATTAATTTTCGTGAATTGACAAGCTAGAATTGTACGCGATACATCCTTCTATCACAGCTTTAAATAGAATAATCAACCTGTGGTCTGTAAAATCTGCCTGTAAAAATAGAAATTTATCAACGTAAACGCGCCGTTGTCAGGAATCGAACTGCGCACATTATTCGAAAAATTATTCCAATTTATGCTCCCCTTCGTAATTTGAACATCGTTGCTAAAACTCATGGCTAAAATAAGTCCGCGTTTCCTTCGAACCAGTTGCACTCCGTTGTGTTTCCAAGATTCTCCAGACTTGTTAATGCTTAATAATCGATTTTTTCTGAAAGTCAGTCTCTTCAGAGAAGACTGAGAGAAGACTCAGACTGAAACATTTATTCGAAGGTTACAGCGGAGTTGAAGCAGTCATCGGAGAGACGTGCACTGGCAAAAAAGCGAGCATCGACCGAGGGAAAGGAACCGGTCGCGGAATCCACGATATCGAAAATCGATGGCATCTGTGGCGGCAGGAAGCGAACGTGCGCCGTTTGCTTCGGACTTGGAAGTGGAAAAAAGAAAGAGTATGCGAGTACGGGACTCGGTCGAATTTTATTGCGGAATGACCCGAACGTATAACGGTTCCTCGCAGCATCCTGCCGGTTCCTCATGGTTTTTTCGACCCGTGTTTCGTCCGAACCCGTTCCATTTAAGCCGATTATTCGCGGCGGAGCAGCTCGCTTGCTGTCTCGCGAGGTTAATTGAAAACGTACGTTTGTAATCGAGTCTCTCTGGCCTGGGTGTGTGAATTTTACATAACTTGGTAATCGTTCGGTAAATTAGCTCGTTTAATTGGCTCCTGAATGGCTTTCGAAATGAACTCTGCGGGACTCTCATCTGAAACTCGTGAGAAATCGGTCTCTTTTGCATTCTGTCGATTACGAGTTTAACATTTTTCTCAATTTTAACCGCGACCCTGGAAAATTCGCGAAATTTGGATATCGAATTTAATTTCACTGACTACTGACTTTGACAATTATGTTAACTGTTAAATGACATCATTAAGTTATCGGGGAGAGGGGAGGGGGGGAAATCACTTAATTTTAAAATCTTTAATTATGACAAATTATATAATTTTAAAATTTTTAATTATAACAAATTATATAATTTTAAAATCTTTAATTGTAACAGATTATATAATTTTAAAATCTTCAATTATGACAAATTATATAATTTTAAAATTTTTAATTATAACAAATTATATAATTTTAAAATCTTTAATTGCAACAAATTATATAATTTTAAAGTCTTTAATTATAACAAATTATATAATTTAAAAATTTTTAATTCAACTCAATTATTTTTACTAAGAAGAAGAGATTCGATTCGAGCAGGGAAATGAAGATATGGAAAATAATGTGAGATGGGATCGGGATGGCTGAGCGGCAATTGAAAGTAAATTATGGAAACAGCGTAACAGTTCACAACGTGATTATGAGCGCTCATTATCGTTGAACGTTTCGCTCGATGCAATGAAATCTATTTTTACACGAGTGCATCCTGTTTTTGAGAATCGATGCATTATTAACAAGTGCAGCAAAGTCTCGATCAACCGTTACTCGAACAAAATTTAATCTCGCGAATTAAACTACACATTCTAGAAATAGTTTAGTACTAAAATTTAACGAAGCGCGAAACTGAGAAATACATCTGTAAATAAGGATCTTGGCATATTTTAAAAAGACTCTTCCGTCTTGCATTATTTTTCATATTTTCGATGATGAGTTTCAGCGACTGTCGTGAATCGACATTTAAAAAACAAAGTCGACGTAACTCGAGAAGCTTCGTTAGATAATACTTCGTTATTTTTGATTCTCAGGTAATTGAGGTTGAATGCGCGTTCGCGGGGAAACAAGAGGCTCGTTAGAAAGGGAAACGTCTCAATAGATGCATTCTGGTTCCCAGCGCCAGTGTACAAGTGGCCGCGAAACAAATCGCATTGATTAGAATCGGTTCGTTATTTACCAGCGCGGGGAATTTGAAGGAATGTCTCGCCGCCGATTAAGGAGAATTGCGCGATTCTATTCAGCTACCTTTATTCTCTTTTAAAACGCCTTTTACGGCTTTTCAACGCTGCTCGGCGTTCGTAGATTTTTAGAGGAGGAAATCTAAGAAGAGGGTAATTATAAAAAGACAAGAAATCGACTTTAAGCGAGTATTTTCTTTTCTTTTTCATCTTGACGCAGTTGGCTGACTGAGAATCACAGTAGAATGAGTCAGCTCGTTTCCACTTTTTATTCTGCGTTCGTTACCCGTAAAAAATTATATTTCGCTTATTTCGTCATTGTTAGATATTTTTATTTTCACGATGGAGATTGTGATTTCCAAATTTCAAAATACTTTGTACAGCAAATGAAATATGTTCATGAAAGTCTTCAACGACAAGTGCTTTGAAACGATAAAAATTCCCGCCATTATCCAATAGTTGTTGCACGCACGCGAGTAAAGTGTGTCGCGCTTACGTAACAGAGCGCCTCGATGTTTTCCATTCCAATGTTAAAGATTCTAATTCCTTTCAACAAAAAGAAAAAAAAAAAAAAATGGGAACAATTTGTAACAGAGAACGCAAGTGAAGATCTCAAGTTTGTGTTTTCGCGCTCGTTTCCTTTTCGTGTCATTCGAGTCGATGATCTTTGTCCTGGCGGGACGACGACGGTTTTCCTTCCCATCGGCGCGTGACTCTGTGAATCGTGTAACTGTGCAACCTCGTGCCACTTTCATGACAGTCACTGATTACCATGATAATTAGTCCATAGAAAAATCGACGTCTTCGCTCTGTCTTCGTTGCGTCGTCCACGGGAAAAAGAGGGACGAGAGCTCGACGACTTCGTGATCGGGGACCCCATCGATTTCGACTATTACCAGTCATCAGAAATCCGTGGGAGCGTGTAATTTTCTCGACTCTACTGTCTATCGAGCTCACGCTGCGTCTACTTTTCGTCAACTCCGTGGATAATTAGACAGCAATTATCGCGATCCTGCAGATGGTACTAATTACTGTAGAGATTACAAAGGAAATTTCTGGTAAATAGGCTTCGTGACGTGAAGGTAGTCATTTTTTTTTCTTTTTTTTTGGAATTTATAAGATGCCAGGGAGCACTGTAATCATTTTTGAAGACGAGATAATCGCAGTAGTCATCACGATAGAACAAGGTTCATCACGTCGTTATTTTTTTACATTACACTTTTATACCGGCGAACATACGTACTGTTAAAAATGCTACGAAACATGAAACGTTCGTAGCCACTGTCAATTATGTTATGCCATTGAAACTAACAATAAGAAATAGGTTTGAAGAAATATTACTGTAACTGATGTCGATTAAACACGGGAAATTAGCGTTCGTTTCAACCTTCAGTTTGATTTCTTGGGACAACTCAATGTCTGTTTCTTATCGTAACATGATTTCACGGACATGCATAGAAAAAAAAAAGATGAATAAAAAGGTTCAGGATGTTGGACAACAATCAAGAAGGCAATCCGGTTCATCAGTCATATCATTTGCCATCCTCAACTGTCGTGAAATGAAAAAGAAAACGGGAGGTTGGAGGAAAAAGTCGAGAAAGCACGTTATTAACGACCAGTCGTATTATTTTTGTACAAAGAATGCAATTTTTGTAGAAAAATTCCTCGTGTGTAAGAGTTCTAAAATATTACAATAGAAAGTATAAAAATATAAAATGTAAAATATAAAATATAAAATATAAAAATATAAAAATAAACCAGCAGATAAGAGCTGAGAAATTCACTCGCAACAATTTTCCACTGACCCGATGGTTTACGAACTTTATAGAAAAAAGATGCCTGAAACTCGTTTGCTTGAAAATTGTTTCGGGTAGCCCTGGCTGCCACGTCGGTCGACCCCTTAACCCTAAATCTCGGCGTATCGAAATATAATTGAGGGTTTCGCGAGGGGGCTACATCCGCGGCGCAGCCAGCCGTACGAATTTTTGCGTCAGGGTGCATCGATTCCCCGCCCATTTCCCTTTATTGCTGGGCGTACCGTGAATCTATAAAACATGCAAATCTCTCGGTATATATTACCGATTCCCGTGTGACGACCACTTCGTGGAACATCGTTCCACGTTTCACGCGGATGCGCAAACGAGATTGAACGATAGCGACCCCCTCGAAATGTGTAATCTTCCCCGTACTTTCTCATTCCCCCCCCCCCCTCCCCCTCCACCCTCGTATCGTAGCTGCAAATTTGTAGTTGGCATTTCTCTTTTCTTTTCCTCTGCTTCGCGAAATAATACCGATTCGTAATTACCCAAGGCTTGCGCGTTCGTATATTTTTGCGCGTCTTTTATTTACGCACGACTTTTTTTTCGCTTCTTGGATCTTGTTCTGGGAAATAGAACGTTTGTGACCTTATATCTTAAGATGAAGAACGTCGAAAGGAATTTTACTCAATTTCGTTACTTTGGAAAATTTGAATCGGGGGAATTTTTCGTTACTTGCCTCGTATTTAATGTTTAATGAGTCTATCTGATAGTTGGTACTTAGTATCTAACGATTGTTTAATGTCTTTTCGGAATAAAAAAATATCATGTAGTTCACTCTTTGAATCAGAATTCATTGAAACGAGATTTTCTAAATTTCTGTCAGATCAAATATCTAAACTCGGTTTTCTTTTATTACATGTGCGTTCTTTTGAATAATAAATTGCAGGTGGCGGAAACTAGATCGTGGATCGTAGAGAATAAGAATTAGGCGAATGATGTTCTACAACACGTGTGTACCTTCGAGAAGAAACAGTTTTCTTTTTCATTTCGTATTGACTTTCTAATTTGAATCTCTGAGACTAAGAGATTCGTGAAGTACCGCTGCGAAAGATGTACAGTTAGGTGGATGATAGGAAATTTCATACGCAGGTAACTTAATCGTTGCTCGAAGAAGCGGCTTAGCACGAAACTTAAGTGGCTACGAACAGATGTACAGAGAAGAACGGTAGTGTTTCTTTCTCGTTTCTTATTAATTTGCACTATCGGTTGGCGTAAAAAGTGTGACAAGGCTTTTGGTGGACTGAGACCTCGTTATCGAGGAGTTGCGCAACTCGTCCAGCACGCGAACGATTCAATCGGTTTACTCGACTTTATAAAATTTTAGAATCTATAACGTACAAGTCGTAGAAAGTCTGGATTTGTTGAATCAATTTTTTGATCAAATTTGCTGTTACTACTTTCATAGCTGTCGTTGTAAAATTGGAACAAGTTTTCTACTAACAATTTCAGTGACACGCGCATGTTATATAGCGTGCATATAAAGTGAATCGGCCCTGAATGATTCAACGCAATTATGTGACTCAAATTGACTCCGTCTAATTTTTCACGCTCGCAATAATTGCACCGTTTAAATTTCAACTTCTTCAATTTTACAAAAGTTCCTGACGGAGCAACGAAACAGCATCCAACCTTCACTTAAAAAAATAGAAATTTCAATCAAAGAAGGGAGACAGATATTCGGGGTGCGCGATTGAGACGGATGAGATTTCTCGTCAGAATAGTAGAACAGGCTGAGATACGCGAAAAGCGAAAAGAGGGAAGAGATAGAGGAGGAGGAGGAGGAGGAGGAGGAGGAGTTGGTGCATGCCACGACTGAATGTAGCATGTACGTACACAATAGCATAGCTCGGTGTTGGCGATTGCAGGAGCGCGACGTGAAATTCCGCTCGTTCCATCGCCGGGCGAGGAAAGGACGTCGCCGAGTTTCTGGGTTGGTTTATGTAACAGTCGCGTAATTGTTATCTGGCGGCGTCGTGGGGTCGAATTTTTCGCATGGGACGGCCGTCCACCGGGGTGGTCGCCAGCTCTCTCTCAATTTGAGGACGCGTTTCACGTGCCGCTGCTAATGCCACGTGAGAACCGTGAAACCGATCTGGTCGATCGGTACGACGTTTCCCGGCTCGAAAACTTTCGGCTTGTCACGCTCGCCGCCAATTAACACGCTGCCTACGCTCCAGTCGCCGTTCGTTTGGTTATGACATTCCTTTCTCGGTCCGATGAAACTGTTTCAAACGATTTCGTTGCTGCACGCTGCAAACATGTTTCGAATAATAATTTGTAAATCAATCGAAACAGTGTTGAACATTTGGCAAACGATGGATTTCAATTAATGGTGATTCCAGTTAATGGGCGAAATTTACTTCGAAACTGTTTCAAACGATTTCGTTGCTGCAAACATGTTTCGAATAATAATTTGTAAATCAATCGAAGCAGTGTTGCACATTTGGCAAACAATGGATTTTAATTAATGGTGATTTCAGTTAATGAGCGAAATTTACTTCGAATCATAATTTGTTAATCAATTTTTGAAACAGCGTTTAGTTGTTTGGCAAGTAATGGAGAGAGATTTCAGTTAATCGGCGAAATTTGTTTCAAATAATAATTTGTAAATGAATTGAAACGGTGTTGCACATTTGGCAAACGATGGATTTCAATTAATGGTGATTTCAGTTAATGAGCGAAATTTACTTCGAATGACAATTTGTTAATCAATTTTTGAAACAGCGTTTAGTTGTTTGGCAAATAATGGATTTCAACTAATAGGCAAAATTTATTTCGAATGGTAAAATAAATTTTTGGAAATAACGTTTAGTATTTGGTGAATAACGGATTTCGATTAATGGCAGCAGAGCTGAGCGAAATTTATTTCGAACAGTAATTTGTAAAAGAATTTTTGAAACGATGTTCTTTAATATTTGACAAATAATGGATTTCAATTAAATAATTGGTATGTGGCTCGTTTGTTCAATTAGAGGAATTTGAAGCTATGCAGATAATTGGGAAGATAATGAATTGAAGAACTGATTATTCGAGAAAATGATATTTATTTGATAATTGATATTTTGTCTTCAAAATAAATATCAATGAAATCAAAATGTTCGAATGAAAAAAAAATCAATGAAAATCAAAATAACTTAGTGTATGTCATCACGGCGGAAATTTGTCTTATTGTTAGTTTTTAATAAAACTCGTTCCTCAAATATTTGGTCCGTTAGTGAACAAAATTTGGGGACATCTGTTAATGTTGCAAATGAGAATAGTCTCTCTGCTGATAACGAAAACGAGAGAAATGTATTATATTTTACAAATATTTGTTTTATCAATGTACAGTCATAAAAGAACGTTGCAAAATTCACAAAGAAAGATGGTAGGTTCAGAAAACTTTCGAGAAAAGAGCGTGAAATTACTCGAAAAATCAAAATTTTTTAAATTCTGAAGTATATTTTATATTTGTTCGTCCTTTTTGTCAAATGTAATTCCTAAAAACGTGAAGTATTGCCACATTTCCGAATAATGATGTTTGAATAATGCACTTTCGATCGATTTCGTTGAGATAATAGAACTGCGTGAGAAATTTTATTATTTGTCAACAGAATTTGAGATGATCGAAATAGATTGAAAAATTTAGAGATGGACCGTACCTTAAAAGAAGATAAGCTGTTAAGCTAATTTCGTTATCACATGTTGCAAACTTCAAAGAGATATTTCTAACTATATTACTATTTCTCTAACCACTTGCGAATGATAACTATCTTCGAACAATTACTCGTAAATTCTCGATTCTACGTGGACGTAATAAACAAGCAATCTAACGAACGAAGACAGTCACGAAGGACGGTGAAAGATCATGCGCACCACGCCTATGGACTGGCTCGCGTAAGTGAACACCACTGTTCGATGAAATTAGATTTAACAGGCTGACTAAATGAAAAGTTCAACTACAGCTATTTATAGACTGTTAATTATAGACGTTTCTCACATCAGTTACTGTACCGGATTCGTTCGAAGAACGAATTACTTAATCGCCATCGACCGGTTAGATCACAAACAAAGATCGTGTACACATGGTTCGATTAATGAAAATTTACACGTTTCAGGAGAGAAATAATTATCGCGAGACGCAAGGGTAGAAGAAAATTCCCACAGTACGTTGGCCCTTATTCGGCGCCGATATTAATTAAATTAATTCACGAGATTTTCGAGGCGAGATAGATTTACCCTGGCTCGTTCGTTATTGCCCCGTCGAAAGGAAGGGGGGGGGGAAATGCCGTGGATGTCGTAGTGGCGATTTTTCAGACGCTTTTATCGGCCGATTAGTTCGAGGTACACGCGGAATCACTTTCGCGCCTTGTCGTCGAACGTGTCCCTTCGCTTGCGGCGCGTCCGGCCAGAAAACGCGTCCGGTACTCGCGACGACGCGACGTGGCCATTGTCATTAGCGTGAAAGTCGGCCTTTCCGCTCCGATCCGACACGTTAATGGCGCAACCTCTTGACTCGCAGCTCTTTTTTCTAAAGGGAGAGCCTGTATCGTTACTCGTCGTCGACTGAAAGCCGAAAACGTAACGTCACCTGAAGAAGATTCAGGTATTTTGTATTGAGATTACGCAATTCCATTCCGTAGAATGATTATGAAAATCGGAATGTGACAAAGATGCCTGAAATTTAGTAGATCTTTGAAGAAGCTTCAACATGAGCCTTTAATAATCAACCATGAATTATATATATAGGAATTTTTAACTAAAAAAGATAAAATTATATAAATAAATTTAAAATTATTAATATATATAATATTTAATATCTCTAAAATATAAAAATTTAAAGTATTAAGTAAATTCAATAAATTAAACAATAAATATAATAAAGGTAAAGAAAAAATTAAAGTATAAAATATTAAATAAAATGAAGAATTAAAATAGAAATTCACCATATCCTCATTTTATAATTATATAAAAAATCGATAATAAACTTGATTCAAATATAAAATAAAATAATATTAAATTTATAGAAAACCCAGATTGCGAAAGCAAGTATTTTTTTTTTGTGTTTAATTTTAAGAAGACTTGCAACTACGGCTATTTTATACATTATTTATTACATTATTATTATTATATATTTATACATTATTTTTATTATTTTATGCATGCGTATCTTTATACTTTCAAGTTTCTCACAAACGTGTTTTATTAATTATTTTTGGATATTACGTACTGCTGTTCTGTATCTTCACACCGTATGTGCATCTTTATACTTTCAAGTTTCTCACAAACGCGTACATAATATATAAATATCTACGTCTGATTTATGAAAACAGCCTCGAAGTATCATCGTAAACAACAACATAGAAAAGCATATGCGCAGCAATTTCATGCACGATTCGCAATAAATTATTTTTACGTGGCCGACAGTGGCTCAAGCTAAACCGAACTTAATTACAACAACCCTGTCGTTTCAAAAGGTAACTAAAATTCCTGCGAGACAAGCGCACGCCCGCGGAATCGATGTCGAAACGACCTGTTATTGCGATTATCGGGAAGAAGCTGTCCGAACGTGAACGCGATTCATCATGCTCCGCGTCTGGTGTAACTGGTCCGGAGGCCTGGTTTCTCAGCTGCTCGTCGTTGCACGCTAATCATGCAAATTTCCCAAAGGCCAGTCGCCCCGGCCGGTTTGTGATCTCGAGACAAATTACTCGGCCCGATATTCCGCCGGTTGTCGTTCGCTGGAATGTTCAACGCGGCCGCGCGTAAATTCATGGCGGTTTCCCGCGTGGCAACAGGTTCATCGCGCATCCTTGCACGCCTGACAAGCTCAGCTTCGCCACACGTGCAGGCCACGTCCGCAATTTTCTTCTCTCGCTCGTCTCCATCGTCGCCGTGCGAGAGAACTAGTTGTCACGCCGGTGTCCACCGGCGAGTTAGGATTTTTCAAGCCGGTGCGCGTACGAGTTTGCAAAAGTCGACGGGAGCAAATCTCGACGAGACGCTAAGAAGCTTGTCCGGTCGGTTCCAGCTCGAGAAAACGTTCGAGCATCTCCGATGAGACGACTTTGGATGTGTCGTTTTGCTATTTACGCAGATTCTGCCGCCGACTTGTTATCCGATCGATGGATTCGGAACGCTTATGCAAATTCAGAATATATACTTGCGAATGTGGTCGACGCGATGTGAGAGCTTTCGTCTGCGTTTTCGTATCGCAAGGAATGTCGCGTGAACTTTTGCTCTCTGTTAAATATACACAAGAGTCGTTAATTTTTGATCGATAACCGGAGAAGGGAAGCGCAACCTGCTCCTTTCATGTAATATTTCTGTCAAAATTCACATCCAACATGGAATGTTACGTGGTGCTTGATTGAAAATATCATGAAGGTACAGCATTCTTCTACTCTGGTATTTCATTTCAACGGTAAACTTGTCCTGTCGTTGCTTGCATTGCTCAACTATGCTTTTACTATCGCTAAATTAGAAGCACGGTCGTTTGGTTATTACATATTATATTACGTTCCTCAACCTATGCCTTTGCTATCACGTAAGCGTTTGTGCCCTGCGTGTGGATATTCATGCAAATTTCAAGTTTTACAATGAGAAACAATGAGATCCGCGATCGAGAAACGCAAGCAACACACTGACACCGTTTTTACGGTTCTACGTTCCTCTTTATCGCGGCCGTTTTCACGTTTCCATATTTATACCTCGTTCCGCAATTAACGCTGGCAACTCGCTTCGCTCTAATTGAAGCTTGCTCTTCTTTTTTCAGGTACGTTAACCGGATGCTATTGTGGCGTGAGAATATCTGGCCTTGTCGGAAGTACGGAACGGTGCACTCACTATCACCAACGGAGGTCAAAACCCTTTGAGTCTTGAATTTCTCGATACTAATCGACCACTGACGCAAAAACTGCAAGCAGCGAGCGGTACCAAAGAAATTTATTTACTAAACAGTATTATGGTAGCATGGTTTAAAATTTCTCTTCTTTCGAATTTTTATATACTTTTCTTCTTTCAAACATTTTCAAAGTATAGTCGAATTTTACTAAATGGTAGTAAATTTTTATCTAGCTCCGCGTTAGTAGAAACGTATTCACGAGTTAGTAGAAAGGAATTCACGCGATTGCGAAACCGCTCGCTTCCTTCAATATTAAATTTTCGTAACATCCATCCGGATATCTAACGGTGATGAAATATCAATATGGGAAACGGTTTAACCGTCTGTTTGTGCTTGCATAATCTCTCGCTCGTTTCCACCAGCGACGGAGGAAGGAAGAGCTAATATTTAGAAATCGTCGTGACGTCAGGCCGTTTTAAACTGGTAAAACCAGGTTATTGGAACCAAAGCTGCAAAACACACTTGCAAATCTCTCTCTTTCTCTCTTTTTTTCTTTTTAAAGTCTGCGTTTTGTAATTCGGAGACAAATTCGGGAAGAAAGGGGGGAGGGAGAAGAAAATTAAGGAACGATTTCAAAATGCTGGTGGCATTGTGAAAATTGTAACTTTGGCCGCGTAATACGAGTTTGCCAATTTCGACAGCCGGCTCGTTTTACTTGGCTCGAGGGAGCAGCAACGGTATCAAAGGGAACGCAACGCGTTCGCAACCGCGAATCCGGTAAATCTCACAATTAGACAGGCATTGTTGCGAGCTCTGTTCCCTCCGCGTGTCTCTCGACTTCGTCCCGACGAAGTGCAGGTGAAAATACAGGTTGGCCTTGTGTCTGATTACGGCAACGAAGCGCTCAACGACAGCGGCGTTTACCGAATTATCTCGTTATCTCGTTAAACCGATAATTGAGAATACGCCGCGAATAAATTCCTCGCGGCTGACCGTTATCTGTTGAGAATTGATTTCTGACTCAACTCCCGCGCGGACGAAGATTCTTTCAAATTTTTAAACACTTTAACAACTACCTTCATTAACCTCTTAAGCGTGCTGGAATAACGTGACACGTGCGTCGAGAAGTTTGTATCCCAAAGTTGCAATATTTTCTCAGTTTCAAGCATATTTAAATACGCACCCAGGCAACAATAGATAATAAATTTATTACTTAGTAATTTCTATCCAGTGACGTCATACCGACGACGTCAAGAAGAAAGCGAACGAATTATTGTGTGTGGTTTGGTCACTCGTTATGGTCCGCAATCCGTTGCCAGCGCAAGCGGTTAAATTTAATTAAACATTTTAATAGCTACTATTGAAATTATCAGATAGGACGTAAAATAAATCGTTCATGGCGCATGATTATAACACTAGGACTATCAATTTTTGTCAGATATTTTATAGATACAAAACAGTGTATTTTTGGAGACTTATTGAATGATTATTCGTAGAATGCACGAATAGAAGCTTGTGTGCTCTGTATTATAAAGATCTTCTGTTCTGATCCTTTACTTTAACTTTTACTTTTAATTTTTCTGATGGGAATTTTATGCTTTAGTCGTCGGTGGTTCTAGTGTTGAGATCCAGCGAACGTTGTCGAAAACATGGCGTCGTCGTTATTACTTATTGCTCGCAACAACTACCGAAAACGAAAGAATCCATCCCGAAACGGAAATCGTTTACGATCTTCAGTTCAATCTACGATCTACCGTAACGCTGCTTTTTACAGACCATTTGCAGAAGCGTTTCGTAACAGAAACCGAGAATTCCGAAGGAAATAACGCGTTAAAGTAACCTATAAGGTTCTCGAGCGAATCTCACAACCTCCAGGGGAAAATCTGCTTTCGCCTGTACTTTTCGACTTGGTGTAGAACCGTTGCGAGATTGCTTCAGCAAGAAACGATTCCGGCGGTTATGACGAACAAAAAATGATAAAAAAAAAACGATAGCAATTGATAGAAACGACACGAGCTGACGACTTGCTATTGGCAATGAAGCGCCGATCTCACTGTGCAAGCTCACTCGATGCAAGCTCTTTCGAGAATGTGATCTGATCATCAGTATTGAAACACTGCGAAAAGTAAATAATGAAACTAGCTAATGTTTATCGACACGAACGAGTCAGAGAAGAATTGAAGCTCCTTTGAATTATCGATTTTTATAATTATACTCTTTACGCAATGTTTTATATTTGAAAAATCGATTTTCACGCGGCGATAGTTGAAAATTTAAAATTAAAAATTATTAATCTTAACGTGGAATCAACGTCGATTTTATAATTATACTCTTTACGCAATGAATGTTTTATACTTGAAAAATCCTACGCGTCGGCGGTTGAAAACTTGAAATTATTAATCTTTTTTCAGAACTTTCAACTTTTCTCGAATGATGATTAGACCAGCTTCTCTATTGAACTCTCTATCGGCGAATATTTAACTGCGAGCACAGTTCAGGAGTCAGGTATTGCTCGACTCTGTAAATCACAAACTTTTTTAGTTGGTAGCGTGCGGTTAAGTGCTGTCGAATTTCTCCGAGCGTTATCACGACACATTCATTAGATTACAACGCGACGTGCAATTTCCCTTGCCATTAAAGCTTCACCGTAGCTTTCACCGTCCGTCGAAGACCGAATTGCACGCGCGTGTACGTAAGTGCACCGATGACGCACGATGTCGTAGATGCGTCCGCCCGCATTTGAACACTTGGTTGACTTCTACTTTCCCGTGACGTTCGTGATGCCTCGGAACGTTGATCGATTGGTTGAACTAATCGAGTATCATTTCCCCAGATTGGAATTAAAAAAACTACCACGTTCACCGAAAGTCGAAATTTCGAAATTTCCAAGTATCCGGGAATTCAAACGTCCTTTAAACTCTTCTAACTTCTTCTAAAAATCGTACGTTTCAAAGTCTCGGCAAACTCTGACAGAGTTTAGAATCTTTCCAACCAACAAATCTTGATCTAACCTGACTGATCCAAGAGTAAAGAAAAAAGTTGACCCGAAGGAAAGGAAAATGAGAAATGTCCGGCGACATTTGATGACCTACGATCGGGTGAAGTGAGAGAAAAGTTTCCGCGGCAACGAATCGTCGAAAACGATAATCGCAATTAGCAGTGGTCAAGAAATCCTGCACGAGTGTACAAGTAGATTACCAGTGAGACAGCAGTGATTGAGGTAAAAGTCAAACGAGGGAACGGTGCAACGAAGAAATGAATCCTCGACGAGAAACGCTTCTGTCGTAATTCGAATTACCTGACGGCGACGAGGATACTAATACAAGGTACGTGTGTATGCGTGTGTATGTGTGTGTGTGTGATACAACGATGGCACGATGGTATTGCGGATACGTTGCACGTCCGGTTGCATTTTGTCGCGTGTGCAACCGGTGGTGTCGGTTTAACGAACCGATCGAAGGTCGGCCATCGATTTTCACACGATCGACCACACCACCAGACCACCCTCCCCCCCTAACTAGTCGTTTATCTTCAAACACGGTCACCGGTATCAGCGAGCCAGCCGATGGAAAGAAGCAGAATGAAACGTGAATCGCAGCGAGGTTCGAATTACGTCAGTCGTCGGAACAGCGTTAGCTCGTTAGGAAAATTCGACTCTGGGTCGATCGATCTAACCGCGAGCCGAGGAAAATCACGCGCGAACGATGATCGAGGCAGAAACCGTATCGTGGTGTCGATTAATTTTTCCGCGCGAGATTAAACGTCGAGAAAGCCGTTCGAAACTAACGAACTGTGGAAAGTGCTTTGAGAAGGGGAAGAATATTGGAGAACGTTCGTATCATTGTTCAGGGGAATTTAACAATAAAGTTTTCTTTTGTCGAGGGTATCAAACTATTTGTGAGAAATTTTTATAAAGATCGTCTACTGAAGCTTCTCAGTAGCCAAAATGATCAATTCCATTTTTTATCAATTTTTCAATTTCACTGTACAAGTAGATGACTCGTGTTCAATTTTATATAAATTGATTTTTATAGGATAGATTTTTTTTGTCACTTCTTTTTGTTTATGAAATTGANNNATAATATATGTATGTATATATATATATATATATATAGAGAGAGAGAGAGAGAGAGAGAAACTTGAAGTACATCTAAAAAAACCATGATTTGCAAAAGAAATAATAATTTAGACAAATTGAAGAAAAAAGGGGAGACACGTCAAGCTCGAAGTTAAAAAATCTGCAAAGTGATACATTCCAATACTTCAAATTGACAAAAAAAAAAAAAAAAAAAAAAAGAGAAACATACAGTAAATATCAATCAGAGTTTACAAAGTAACGCATTCAAATATTTCGAATTAAAGAGGAGAGGAAAAACACGCCAATCGTGAAATATTAAACATCTGCAACGTGACACGTTCGAATATTACATTCAAATTATACCGGAAACCACGCACTGTATCGTTTCATCGATGGACGAGACGCAATGCCGCGTGTATTGCTCGCGTGGTTTGCTCGCGAGTCATGCATGGTGAATCGTGCGCAAATCGAGCCCAACTTTCGCACGACCCGCATATGCCGTCGATACGGTTTCCGCTGCACGCCATCGTCGCTTTCATCGTGACTTACCGTACCCCCATGCCTCCGGTGAGAGCCGTGCACGATCACCTAGACACGAGCCAGGGACAGAATCCTTTCAGAAACGTTGCTGATAAATGCAGATATGCGGCTACGGGGGAAGAGGTAACACGCAAATGCAATACACCCTCATCCACCGTAACCAACTACGGATTAATAGGCATTGGCTGCCTTAGAAAACTAGATACGCCGGTTGCTCGAAGATTGCTTTACTTCGAACTTGGGAATTTGAATTTTAACGGAGGGACATCGACAACGCTCTCGACTTATCACTCTGAGGAACAGAGTTAGGAACGGGGATTATAAAGAAAAATTCCAAAATCAAATGAACCGAACCACAATTTCGTAGGACTCTTCAGAGCAACATTCAGGATCTATAAAACCTGTTTTGCAGTTTCTTACAAAGTGTATTAAAATCTTCGTAGAAGATTACTATTTTTGTAAAAAGAAGGAAATATTAATCGCAGTCAGTGACTATCTAACGAAATTTTCATTTTTTCGTCTGAGCATTAAAATCGCGAAAGAACGCGCAACGACTGATTTGCAAACGCTAACTGCCACTAAAGTCAAAGAGTGTGCTCTTTATGGGGTAGAACCAATTACGAAAGGAGTTTCGCGCGCAGAGAACGGTCGAAGCGAGCATAAATCGGTTACATAAGTCCATCATTCGTCCATCTGCAAAAGCCATCAGCGTGTTGGCGCGAAGAGAAATCCTTGCACGGAATAAAAACTCGTGTTCTTCGCTCGACGATCGTATGACTAATTGCTCGGCCAGCGAACCGATCGATCGACGGAACATTCAACCGTGACGACAGATTTTTCTCGAGCAGTTCCACTCGAATATTTAATCGATGCATTATACGTGTCTGAGAAACGAGTAGACAAGAGTTCTCATTGGATTTTGCAACAATTTCGATCGTCGAGTGTTTTCTGAATCATCAGTCACAGCTGAGTTCGATTCAGTATTACGCTAGGCGAAGAAAATTAAATGTCGCAGAATTTCTTGAGTAATAATCGCTCTAGGGTGCGAGTATTTTTTACACAACAGTACACAACAGTGAATTCAGATCATTATATAGTGGGTATACTTTTATAAACAATATTTAGATTCTATATGTTTCATTTTTATAACATGCAATTGTTATTATTATGTTATATCTTTCACGTCAGTATTCTATTAATTTATATTCGTCGGGGAAACAAAAATTTCATGTAGTAAACGTTCGTCACCATTTTTCATACTTCAATATGACAATTAAGAATTGATAATTGTAACAATTCAATATTTCAAATATTGAAAATTGACTTGAACTTTGTCAATTCATATTTCCTTGGAGTAAATAGATTGCAAAATCCTGCTCGGAGGAACGTAAAATGTTCCTCGTGTAAAAATGTCCTGACTGTATCAAAAAGATTAAAAGATTCCAAACTTTAAAATCTCGAATCTTCCATGAATTTGCACGTAAAAAGATCTGTCATTAGCAAGTATGGTATAACAATTTTTTCTCTCATCCACGATATCCTAGTTAATTTCCAAGACTCCTTTTTCTGTCGGTCGATCGTTTTTGCCCCTTTCTCTCTCTCTCTCTCTCTCTCTCCCCCTCTGTTTAAGAACGGAATAAAAGAACGGACGGGTGAAAAGAAAACAGACGAAGGTTCCGAAGAAACATCGGCCGATGCACGTATCATCCGTGGCTGGCTACATAAAGGTAACGAAGTCCTAGCTACCAGGCATGTATAAAGCATGAGCTCTCGGTCGCTGGACGCAATGAATAAATGTAAATTCAGCCCCATAATAATTGCTTTACGGGGGTACCCACCACTGTAATCACTTTAATAGCCGCTTCTGTCATGGCGGCCGAAGAAGGCGACCTTCTAGACACGGTGTGATGCTTCGTCGCATTAATGGCGCCTTTTACGAGACCCTGTCTGTAGTATTTCTGCGCTATTTTGCATGTATGCACACACACACACACACACGCGCGCGCGCGTCATTTTTGAAAAAAGAAAAAAGAAGTGTCGATGACGAAACGAGGTAATTTCAAATTTATCGTGCACGAAGGTGGACAGATATCGATGGAAACTAATTCTCCTCTAATCAGTCACGTAATTTCCTTGAAATTGCATAGCCTCCATCTTGTTTCATGCTTTTTTTTCGCGATGACGGATCGTCGGACGTTCTCCCATCGTACGCACCTCGAGATTGTTGCACATGGGCGAGATGCCTTTCCTCATTGAGAATTGCGAATTTATTATTCATGGAAATGGATAGGTGGACTTGTGATTGCTTGAATTATCGCCTGCCGTGACGGCCGACGAACTTCGATTCCGGCGTGATACGTCACACGCGTGGAAAATAGAAGATGTTACATAGGTTAATTCTCAAGATGTTAGAAATTTATATTGAGTTTCGTTGATCTATTCTTCAAAATTGGACATTAATCGCATTCACGTATAGACAGTGAAATGGAGAAACTTACGAATGTCAGAGTCGATAAATTTGCTTTCTGAAACATTCCGTTAGCAACTGCTAGAACGAGGCGTGGAATTTATTGCTGGAATATTTAAAAAAAATCGAACATCAAAGTTGAATGAATTTGCCTATTGGAAAATATAACTGCCACGAGGGCGTGGAGTATTAAAAGAAATCCGTGAAACTGTATGAATTCTGCGTAGACTGTGGAACATTGGAGACGACAAAAGAAAGAAGCTCCTCGACGAAATAAACAAATGAATTTTCGAAAGTACGTCGTCAAAGGATGAAACGCGAAAAGAATTCGAGGAATGGACCGGTCAGTGTCCACGCGAATTAGTACTACGAGAAGGATGTGTCGCTCGATTTTCACAGGGGCGTAAAAATTCGTTTGTCACACAGAACAGAAATAAATTATCCTCACCGTGAAGAAGAAACGCACGCTCTTGCGATTCCGGCGGACGCGGCGCCAATTAAAAGTAAACACTCGGCTCGCGTTTCTTGTTCTGTCTGCATCGCGGGTATCTCTCGTTATCCGCGTTTGATACCTAAACTGTTCGTTCGCAGCTTCGTTCGTCTCGTGTAAAATCCCTTGCTCATCTCACATGATGTAATCCGTTGCGAAACTGCTCGTTAGTTAACTGCTCGAATGTCTCGATCGACATTGTTAACCTATTCCAGAACTGTTGACGTCTGGACATTCTGAGGCAGCCATAGTCGGTGTAAAAGTGTTCTACCCTGGTATCTCTGAGGTTCTAATTTAGATGGAAAAGGTCGTAGGATTCTATTTGGTAAAAAAATTTCAAGCGACGAGGGAAGTGTTGATATTTAGCAAAAAAGAAATGCTTTCGACTGTATTAGATTTCTAGTTGTTTTATCATTAATTTATCATTTCGTTCGTATCGTGTGAGGTTTGTATTGCACTTAGATCAAGCGAGCGAATTTTCGTTCGTTCTCCATGAAAAAAAAAAAAAAGAAAAATTGTCAGTGTAACAAACGAGCGCAAATTTTTCCGAATAATTTTTTGAAAGCTACAGAAATCTCTATTCCCCTTATCACCGGGCAATTTCTTTCACAAGCGTTGCAATAAATTCTTCAGTTTCTCGAACTCTGACCAAATCAAAGTCTACGAACGAGATTTCTTCGAAGTTGCATCGTAATAATTCAATTTCGCTAGCACGTCGAACGTCGCCGAAGCAGAGGCTGTCGTAATTGTAATACTTAGCAAAGGAGGTACGGCACGTTCGTGGAATTCGTCGAATCTTCCGGCGAGAGAAGGCAGCGGTGGTTCCCAGAGACTAGTCAGTCAGGCCCCTCGCCACCTCGATGACGAGGGGAAGCCATTCGTTTCGGGCGTCACACTTACAATGAATCCTTAAATTATCCACCGGCAGAAGAAACGTCCGCGTCCTTGCGCCGCGGTAGCCGCCACGCGGATAGAAGCACGTTGCCTCCAATTAAAATAAATGCGTTCGCTGCTTTTCTTGTCACCGTGCCGCGCGGCATCTCGTCAAGCCTCGCTCTTTCCTTCCACCTGCCCTTCACTCGCCGTTTTCTTTCTCCCTTGGTGCGCACCGGCGATGACGATCGTGCGGTTAGATCGATGACCGAGACGATCTACCGTGTTTTAATGAAATGAATCTATCGATTGAGGTGAGAATAGGAAAAGAATATTTTACGAAGAATCGTTCAAATCTCGAAGAATTCACCAATACAGGTGTGGACTGTGAATCAGTAATTTTCATTTGGAAGAATTTAGTACTGGGTGTAAGATTATTCGAGGGTTACTTTAAATTTGATCTTGATCTTTTATTGATATTATTAAAATAAAAACTTTCGGCTGTGAACAACAAGTCATGACAAAATGGTAATTTTTTGTGCAATGCGAGAAGAACAACCGCAATTTGTTACTTGAATTAAATTTTAGACATTTTGAAATACTTTGAGACTAGTTCTTTCCACATAATTTCTAAATATTACCTTTAATATTGATATTGATTTTATTCAACTTGATTAATTAATTAATATTAATGTTGATTTTTTTTTTAAATTAGTGTCATTTAAAAAAAAGTGGTACCACAGCTAAGAGGTTAAGCCTTGGCCGACATCATAATTTTTGCGTTGCTTAACTTCGAAATTCCTAATCTGATTTAACTTTGTTACTATTGTTAATTTATGATCATTTAATATAAATTACAAACAGTGATACTGTTCGAGACTCGACACGATAGAAAAGCGTTTCGTCTTCCACGCACGATGAACGTAACGCACGAATGGTTACTGAATTCAAATTGATCGTCAGAAAGAACACAAGCTTCTGATTTTTAAACCGGCGTCAAACTACTCTCTAAAAGTTGATAATTCCATAAAGACCATCGGCTCGCTTAAATGGCGATTTGAACAAGCACGCCGATCGTCATTTATATTCTGACACTGCAGAATCAACGCGGCGGTCATGCTGCTGCACGGTTTAACATCCCGCTCCTTTCCGCGCCGATAACTCCTTCAATACTATCATCATTCGTTTGCAATGCCACGATATCCAAGTTCCCAATAACCGTGAAACAATCTTTTTTCTTCAGCCTGGCTAAAAACAATTAACTCGATCGCGTCGAATAATTACGAGTTGGTCATTTTTTTTCTTTTTTCGTCGGTGACGAAAATCATCACGCGATGTGCAATAGCTTTTATAGTTTAAAAGATTGCGGAACGATAAAAGTTGTTTTACGTGAAAAGTGAGATTTTTCGGGAGCGATACGATCTTGCTCTTCTTTCACCTTGCTGTATCGTCGCTTGCCGGTGCCACGCATTCTCCAGCCGGTTAAACGTCACGATGCGCGAACGAACCACCGGTGGATTCCGGCCGTGTCTTCGTCCCTCTTTTCCTATGCTCGAATGGTCTCGCGGGGTGCACGCCGGCATGGGTTGCCGGCGCAGACAACGACGACGTGAACACGAGGTGAACGACACCGTTGGCATTGACCACTTCTGTCGCTGGCGTGCGCGGCCGCCGCAAACGACACACGCCGGTAGATCTTTCAGGGTTTTTGCCACGCCGGCCTGTGGAAATTGCGCTCCTTGTCCGCGGTGACAGGGACGCCGATCGAAAATCCTGCTGGAGGTTCGTCCGGAGAAAAGAAACTCGACGAGAAAGAACTCACCGTTGCTTTTCGACGCGTCGTTGAAGATGTCTGTTCCACTGGTCGCGGACAGGTGGTTATCGTCGACGCGATTCACGTGCTCTGGCCGATTTTTGTCTCGTTCGGTGTCTCCAAAGCCAGTTTTTTTCTTTTTTCTTTTTTTATTTTAGATCCGGCGGCGAGGGTTTTCGGGGCGAGTCGATACGACGTCTGTCGGATTCGACAAAGCGGTCGAAGCTTATTTAAATGTCGCCGTGTGTGACGGCTGCGCTCCTTAAAGTCCCGCGAGGCGCATCGCTAAGAGGACACCGCGGCGACATAAGGGGACGTAAAGGGACGCGTGCGGACGTAACGAGACGCGTAGAAGTAGAGTGATATGAATACAGATGCTGAGCGAAATTCATACGTGTCTCGGTATTTCTACTGTTTTATTTCACTTTCGTCGTGGTATTTTGTTCGTCGTTTATGGCGACGATATATATTGGTGTGGCACTTTGATTTGTCTGATTGAAAACGGATAATGTTTGTCATTATAATTCGCTTTGACATAAAATAAATAACAAATTCAATGTGCAATGAATGTTTCTTTCGAAGATTTGTCTGACGTTTATCGTTACATATTATTATTTTTATCTTTCAACGTCTGTATCAAATTTCTTTCAAATCTTGCCAACCACGCGAAAGAATTTTATAACTCGTTTCTGTTGGAAAATCTTTAGGATTACTTAAACGAACTATTAATCCCTTGACATGTGTACAAGCGACATAAAGTCGACAATGACGTTTGCAATGTCCAACTCGGTTACAGGCCAAACATTTCTCTGAATATATCACCCTCCAATAGAGAAATGAAACTTCTGCAAAGAAATGCTACGTGTGTTCGAAACATAACATAAGAAGTGAAATGACTTGGCAGTGTAAAAAATCGTCTGCTGCCTCTACATCTGCCAGAATGTTTCGAAAATGAAATTGTGTTTCACAAGACTTTAGAATTATTAATTAGTTCTTTCATCATTTTTTAAATTAATTTTGTTTATAAGAATTGTGTTCGTGATATACAAATATCAAAATTGTCTTTGTTAAGTTTACAGAAACGTTGAATATCATTTCACGGTCATATCGAATTTCGTCTGATTCGTATGTCGAGGAGTAAATTTTAATCCAATAATCGAATTATTGAATCATTAATTTGTTCATTCACCAAGTTTTTATTAATTTTGTTTGTAAGCATTGCGTTCTACAGTACAAATATGAAAATTATCTTTGTCAAGTTTACGCAAACGTTGAAACGAATGACGAAATATCATTTTTCGGTCATGTCGAAATTCGTCTCGATTCATGAATATGTCAAGGGATTAATTTAACCGAGTCATTTAACTTGTCATTGGAAAATTGAAGAAAATCTACAACGAATCGCGTAATTGCATTAAATTGCTCTTGTCAGTTTTCGTAAGAAAAGAACGAAGATTCTCTCGGCGAATCTCAACATTCTCCGTCAGACTCGATCGATGGCCCTCTCGCTTTCGGTAAAAGCGTCACGCTTCCACCCAGGAGGACTTGTTTCTTCGTGGAAGCTCGACTTCTGGATTTCGTGCGCGTGTAAAAGCCGTCGATCGACGACTTGGCGAACAGACGGTAGCGCGGTGAGAATATTGAGCAGCACGCCTGCACGGAATAATCGGCGAATCTCGCGGATTCTGGGCTCCTCATGCTCGCGCCTTTGACGTAAACGCCGCGTCGTTATCTCGCGATTTGCTCGCGCGATACGTGAACGTGAAAGTGAATCGACTCGTTGGTCTTGCGAGCAAGATGCAGTGACTGGGCTCAATCAGGTAACCTAGTAAAGTGACATTTAACGCTAAATACCAACGCCTGGTCAAGTGACCAGGTTTCAAAATTTGATTTAAAATTCTGCGTTCATTCTTATTTTTTTTTTTTTTTTTTTTTTTTTTTTTTTTTTTTTTTTTTTTTTTTTTTTTTTTTTTTTTGTTAAATTAACTCATGTTAAAAAAAAATATCTCGTACACTTTCTATTAAATTGACAATTACTTGTTTTCCTTTTGTAAAAAGATCTTTATTTCGTAATCGATATTTTGGTTGGTTACGGTAGGGATATGTATGTATAAAAAATTTGGTGTTATAATATAAAGTTAATTATGAGCGATGGCTTTCACGAATTTAGTGAACTGTCTTTCATTTTATTTCATTTTTAAATATCTTTGAGTTTTATTTCATTTTTAAGTATTGTGTTGGCGATTTTTTGATTTCAGGAGAGTTTTATTATGAAATCGAAGATACAGCAGTATTTAAAAATCTTTAATATACCTTCTTACATTTTGTTCGCAGATAGAGAATAAGACAATTCACACAAAGAGACAATTTTTTGTAACATGACATTGATTGACAATGCATTGAATTTGAAAAGTTGTTCCTCTGCAAGAAAAAAAAAAGAAAACGTGTTCTCATATTAATTTCCTTGATTTAACGCTTCGAAAATGATTCGAAAATAAATTATTCCCTCTTCGTCTTACATTTCCATTGTCGCGAGTGGCAATGCGATGGAATTTTTCGAAAGGGAATGAAGGATGAGCCAGGCAGGTTGCGATTGTATTATTTGATTACAAAGCGCGGCATAAATCTCGGAAAACGAATAGCAGACAATGCCGCGAACAAGCGGCAAATTCAATTATCGTAATCGATCAGATTATTATTGGAGAAATGTATTACAAGGTGAGTCCGTGGCATGGCCGCGAGAAGGATGCGCACCTCGAAGGATGGTTTTCCAAGATCGTTTCGAGAATGGCTGGCAAATCGGACGTGGCCATCGGCATCGTACGGCTGTTCAAACGTAGCCGAGTGTGCTAAAACTGCCGTGACACGGGCTCCAAGGCACGAAGAAGCCATTGCGAAGTGAATCATTCGGATAGAATTCGCGGAAAAGTGAGTGTACTTTCGTAAGGTGCGTAAAAATGCAAAACGTTCGGGATACTAATCTACGCGAGGTTACGAATAACAATGAGGGTATGACTGATGATTGTTTCAATGCGAACGGGAATCGTGTTCCTGATGTAAACGACGATTATCATTCTCTTGCAAATTACTGACTTCGGCATTTGAAAAACCTGCCTTTAAATGTGCTCCGCGGTTATAATTGCCCTTCGCGACGTGACGAGATTGCGAATTAAGAAATCGAGTAACGATCGGACACTTACGTACGTTGCAGTTGCGCGCAGTGGTTAATAGAGACGTTGTTACGTTTCATCTTCTCCAATGGTGATATCAGTTTATGCCAAGGGCGATAACTATGCAATACTGTGTGATAAAATTGGGATTTTTGGCGATTTTCTTTCATTTGGAAGATTAGTTTTAGAAATGGGGGCAAAATACAGCTCGAAAGACGTAAGGAAGTATTTGATATAATATTATTAAATACACTATAATATTAACATGATATTATTAAATATACTATAATATTAATATAATATTATTAAATATACTTTATATAAATAATAAACAGATACATATACAATAATATAATAATATAATAATAAACAGATATCATCTGCATAAGATTGCATTCCTTATTGGATTATTAAAATTACTTCATCGCGAAACACTGAAACTCGCCTTTCCAATTTTTCTCTTTCAAACGCAGAGGCATCCGAAACCGTCGTCGAAACAGTCTCATCAGCATCGATCATTTTTCACAACACGATTCTCATCAGTATGCTCTCGACTGGCCTCGTTTCGCTCGTCATTAGCGCGGAATAAACTATAGATTGTTGCAATCCATGTACCTGACCATCAACAACGTTTCTCCATCGTCCATATTTGCCGATCTTCGATCATCCAGAAGCATTTCTCTTGTCTCTCCTACCGGAACCATCCATGTCAAATGCATTAGTGCCACATATGACCCAGTGAATAGTTGGAACTCGCTCCCAGCGCTCGCGAACTTTAATCGATGCGCGAATCGAGATCGACCGTGTCGCGGCCTTGAACGGACGAAGGCCAAGAAGACGATTTTTATTGACTGATATTGGAACGTGTCGCTCTTTTCCTTCCTGTGCGCGATTTTCAAATGTTACGATACACGTGTGACACTCATTACTAACAACATGAGTTTTGTATACTTATAACTATTGCTGAGAAGTTCATTTGCATAACGTAGTTGTTACGATGATAAATAAATTTACATCACGATACTACAAATAAATAATAACTCCGTTATTAATTTAAGTTGTTTATACCAATATATTATTAATATAACAAAATATATAATAAATACAAATAACTAAGATTATATAATAAAAGTTAGATAACGAATGAATGATTAATATTATGTTTGTAGTATACATAGGTTTTTATAAATATTTCCATGCTGATGACGAAATTACAAACAATTTTTAAATATTCTACTGTGTATATTGAATACACATCTCGACGAAACGATTTAATGAACATGGTTGTCGTTGATCCAAATTCTTCGAAGTAGAGGTCGCTACAATAATGATGTGAGCGTCATTTATTAATATGCAGCAGAATAAGCGTTTGTGGATGTCGTGATCGATGATCGCGGACGATGATCTTTTGTTTTAACAGATGTAACATGGACGCCCTACGTGTTTTTTCAGTGTGCTCCGACGAATATACAATTAATATAATTGCTATTGTAATATATTGTCTGTAATTTAACATAAATATATTTTGTGAATAATACTTATTTATTCTTCAACTATAAATGTTAGTTACTATAAATTATATTACTACGTGTGTTATTTTTACCTCTTGCGATATTTCTTGTTAATTTCACCACCTTATACCGTGGGACTCCGGACTGTCTGAAAATTAAAGAAAAATGCGAGGTTACGGTGCCTCGGGTTTTCAAAATTCTTGGAAATGCCCGAAATTCCCGAAGCATCCGGGATCTCTCAAAGAGTTCTCACGCGCTCCAAATTGTCGTCATTTCCTGAGACGTGTATTTTATTCCACGAGAAATCCATCTGCCATGGAGAAGTTCGATACACGCGGGAGAATTCCTTCATTGAGAAAATATCGTTGCCAGAATGAATCCTCGAGGAATCCCCCCACGTCGCGAACGATTCGAGCAATCTCGAGAGATGGAGGCAGCCAGGGATCCCCGACAAGGTGGCGAGTTTACAACCAACGGATATCCGCGTCCCACTGTGACTCCCGTGAATCCGTTGTAAAGTATGCGCCCCGACACGAGTTCGACCGTTTACAAAATGGATGCACGCGCTGAACGCGAAATACCAGATCTGCGCAATTACAGAATTTCTGCCGATTTTTCATTTCCGTCAGCATTGTTTTCCATCCGGGCCTGACTCCCGGGGAATGCCGCCTGGTTCGCGGAGAGGAACACGTGGCCGTGGCTGCTCGCGAACCCTTATAGGTCCGTAGTAAATAGCACCGCGGCGAGAGAAAGAGAAGGCCGTGGAAAGACGAAGAAGAAGAAGAAGAAGAAGAAGAAGAAGAGGAGGAGGAGGAAAAAGAAGAAAAGGAAAAAATAGCTGACAATGGTTTGCACGGATACCAGGATGAACAGATGGCCACGCACAGCCTTTGGGCAATTTACGATTCCTTCGAATCGTACTTCGTCTCTCCCTCTCGTTCCCGAACGCGCTCACCCCGGCTCGCCGCGTTCCCCTTTCCTGAGAAGAAGAGGCTCGGCCCACCGTCTTGTTCACGAATTCTTCCCCCGTTTCGTTCCTCCCTTTTTCGAGGTTCCGTTTCGAGCTTTACACGAAACGCGGTTTCGCGAACCATGTAAATTTCATGGCCGTGCCACGGCGGCGCCTGTCGGCCGTAAAGCTTCCTTTGTTCCAACAGTTTGGAACCATTGTCCTCTTACCGGGGCCCCCTCTGGCCCCCAGTTTAGTTTCGTGGTTCTCTCGAGGTTTAGGATACGAGGTTATGCGAATTTGCGAACTTTGTTATTTGCTCAAGCTTCATTTGCTCCTGTCAATGTAAACAATATGTTTAACGCATACGTACGAAATAATATGCACGACGAACGAACTTAGCTTAGAGATCTTGTTATTTACTGAAAAAAATCTCCCATCTTCTATCAACCAACGAAAACGAAAGAAACATTCTAAAGTCTCTGATCAAATTGCTTTCAGACGAAGAACGATGGAGGAAAGCTGCGCGTAAAAGTGGAATAATGCAGAACGGAAGCGCGCGAGCGAGCTCATTCATTCGTTTCTTGGCGATCGTACGAGCGAGATGATAACTCGGTTCTACGCTTGGCTGGCATTCCCTCGCCTCGGTTAAAGACCCAACCGAGCCTTACTTAACCTAGCCTAACGCACAATCCCATAGAACTCTTTCTTCCTTACGTGCCGGCGCGCGCACAGGGACGATCACCGACTACGCTGGAGGAGAGTGCAGCCATTTTGTTATATAACTCGCACGCGAGCAGTCTCCTGCTGGAGGGCCCGCTAGAAAAACGCTTAGACAATGCTGGCTCGCCGCTTCGATCGTATAAGGGCCGTCTAAGATGCGACGACTCTAGCTAGGAGGACCCTTTGTTCTCTCCTACATCATCCTTATAATGACGCGAACCCTAGGACGATCTTCCTTTTGACGAATCTACCGAAGACGCTGATTAGAATATTCTTATTCAAGTCGTTTGGTATCGTTGGAATTTCCAGGTTGGGACGACGGCAGTTTAGTTCTTTTAGTTTTGTTTTACCATTTATCCTGCTCAGTAATTAATGAGAAGCTTGGAAATATTTTTCTTACGGGCACTATGATTTTGAATTTCGCGCAATTTTTAAATCGAATTGGTAACCGTGAAGTTCTTCTTTCGACGAATTTAAAGACGTTAATTTGAATTTCGTCATACAGGAACTTTTGAGTTGTGGTGAAAGTTAGGCTTGCTTCTGTTTTGCCATTTATCCTCCAGTAGAATAATAATGACAAACTTGCAACAATTTTTTTTCCTTTGACGAACTTGTCACAGATGCTGATTAAAATTTTTTTTTCATTTATTTAATTTTCGTGGTGTTATTGGAATTTTGAAGTTGAGGCGAAAGTCGAGGCTCATTTTTCTGTTCTGTTATTCTTCGGTAACTTGCAATCATCTTTTTCCTTTGACGAACTTAGAGATATTAATTGGAATTTTCTTTTTTGAATTTCTTTGATATAGTTGGGATGAAAGACCCTGCAACAATTTTTCTCTTTTGTCAAACTTGGAGCTAATTAAAATTTTCTTACATAAATCTCGCGACATAGTTATGATTTTGCTATTAATATTACAATCTTCACCAACTTGGCGAAGACTCGATCGGTTATTAAATTTAATAGAAAACCGAAATAAAAGTTGTATTAGTACTGTAAATAAACATAACGTCGTGGAAGAAGATTTACGATACATAAGTAATATAAAGTAAATCTGTTTAATTCATGTCTGACAAGAATAGATTTAATTCAATCAGCGAAATAACACGTTCTATCCAATTGGCATGATAGATCGCCAATTCGATCGAATCTCGATCACGATCGCCAGAATCGTCGGAGCGAGTGCAGCTCGATCTTTCGATCTTCGAGACGCACGTTCTAGAGAGACTGTCGAAACTCCGTCCCGTGTACAACGTATGCCATTTCTTTCCTCCGCGGGCGAAACGTCTTGGTTCTCTTCTCCATCGACTGAATTCTCAAAGAGGGACGCGACTAGGCGATCGAACGCGACGCGTTTCGCTCACGGCTGGAATTCGTTTCATCCGACGGAGGCCACAATGCGACGCTGATGAAACGATACGATCGATTATTCCCGCGAGAATAATCACGGCTATCGAAAGGATCGTGCAAGGCCGCAGCTAGGCGTGTCGACCAAAAGATCTCTCGTTTCGCATCTCCTTTCCTTCGCACAACTACGATCTTTCAATCTTCCACGGGGGTTGAAAACATCTCGAATTTGAGACAAATCGTGACTCTTTCGATTTTGAAATTTCAACATTGAATTTCTCCATTACGTACGCAGGATGTTCGTGGATTTGCTGTCTAGTGTTTCTTCTCACAAATGGTATATGCTATGAAGAAATGCTTTTTTTTGCAAAGGTGGCCTACAATTTTTTAAATTGCTGTACCTTCTTTGTACGATATAAAAGAATATGAAGAGGAATTCAACGATATACCATTCGATGACACAAAGTCAGGAACGAGAGAAACATTTTCGGATATTATCAGTTTTTCATACTGAGGTTTACAGTTCACGTTAAATATGACTACAGATGTGAGAGTAATATATAATTTTCGTAGAGAAAATAATCAAACAAATTGTCTTCATTAATTTGATTAGTTAATTCCAAAGTAATTGATTTCAAATCATTTATCACCGTGATTGTGAGAAACGCGCGAGAATTTTGTAAAAAGGTTAACGTCACAGTTTGTTAAGACAGATACACAATTATGTACGTATTCTATTTAATCTAATGTACGATGCATTTAAGAGCAAACTAAAGACTGACAGCTCTACCATTGAAAGATACAAATTCATTGGCAAGAAAATGAAAACGTTTCAAGAATAAAATATCGGTGTTTCTAAATTAGATTTCCCGAGCGTTACTATTTATTTGATGTTCAACATGGTGCACGTTTAATTTCCTTTTTTGGAAGGATGTTATTTGGTTGCAAATAGATTTTCACCGTGCCAGTGATCCGACGGCCTGGAGAAATGTTTGAAAAGAAAAGACGAATTCGATTTTTCTTCTTGTCTGAACAATAGATGATTTAACGTCTGCGATGGGAACGCGTATGGTCGCGGAGTTTTACCTCTTTATTTGCTGGCAGCGGTGAGTCTGACTGTCTAGTCACGGAGAGGGGTGAAACAGTGTCTGGTTTCAATGCGTTTCTTGAATAAAATACACCATATTGCCAAGTCGAGAAGAATATCACGCATCGGGAGTATGATAGAATTAAATATTGGTTCTGTATATATCGTCGAAACTTTGAAGCAAGTCCGACACGGGATCTTTTTTATTTCGGTCTAGACAAGTCTAAATCCTTTAATCAGCTTCTTGTTTGAGTACCACACTGTCATCTTTAATTGAAACGTTGTATGTAATATTTTCTCATTGTTCGGCACACTGTGCGTGCATTTCGAAAACGACAGGATTTAAGGAAATTTTCTTAAAAAAAAAAAAAAAAAGCAGATGGTCATTTGAACTAAATACAAGAAGAATAGATACTAGAAAACAAATGAAAACGGTCAAATGTTAAATTCTTGATTCTTCCAGCGATGGTTTTTATGTTCCGACACAGGTTTGAATTATTTTAAGCTACTTCTGAAATGGACATACAGCATGTTTGGAAATATTTGGAAAAGATGCTCAAACTACTCGGACAGTGATCGAGAAGGAATTAAGAAGAAACTGTTGGATTGATCTTCGACGCGAAATTCCGTCAAGCTGTCCATTTCATCGAGGAACGATCGTTCGCGCAACTTAGGTACCGTTTTCGGGACACCTGCCCACTTTCACACACTCTCGATCTCGAGAGACGAAGACGAACGTGGCCAGTCAAGCCATTCCACCGTCATAATCGAGTTTGTAATCCGGGTTGAAGCCGCGCCACGCTGTAATTACATAATTCAATCAGCGCGAACGTAAATCACGCATGGAAACAAAGTGCAACCGTGGGAGTCTGGCGAAACTGGCCCCCTTCACGGGGAACGTAATTTCAACACGTGCCTAACATGTGTCTAATTTCGCGGCGTTTCTCAATCGATCCCGAGCGCGAGCGGCATTCGCGCTTCGCCGCGAGTCGATCCGATGCGTATAAATGGCTCGCGTTGCAAAATTTTCGTTTACGATCGTTGCCAATCTGTCCGAGACCACGCCAATCTGAACTTTGTGAACGGGGGAGAATGACAATAGACGTGGAAAACAGTTGATCTCATTAGTGGAATTTGTTGTTTCGTTCGATTCGTAGAATTTGAAAAGAAAGAGACGAATTGGAAATTCATTGGTAACTGGAAGAGAGAGTTGTTGACACGAAGAACGAATTGGAAATAAATTTATACGATGGAATTCATAATTTGTTAATTAATTGGAACGCGATGCTTTTTACCATCTCTAGAATATTGAATAAAATGTTAAAAATATGAAAGAAAATATTTGAAAAATTTAAAATTTAAAAAAACAGTATTTAAAAAATCGGGAGTTTTCTCAGTGTATCGCGGGAAGACTGTCCTCGGCAGAGTTTATTAAAATACTAAGTTTATTGAATATGTATCAAGTTTATTAAATTCCACTATCTCAGTCGAGTTAAAATTGCACTGGTGCGAAGCAGAATTCCACAGAAACGAGGAAACAGTGACTATGAACGGAGAGCCGAGGGGAGGTGCACGAACTTGAACGATAACGCAGAAGAACGTAAAACGATCGAAGAAATCACTGAACTGCGAACAGCGAGCAAAGTCGTGCTGTCCGATACATAGCACGAACCGCTGGCTCCCTTCCAGGGTAGATAAAAAAAAAAAAGAAAAAAAAAAGAAAAGATAAAAATGCTCCTTCCGCGCGAGGCGGCCGCGCGCATTTCAATTTTCCCGTCGAACGGGCGAAGAAAGACGTGACGCGGCGGGAGGAGGGAGAGCCAAAGGATGTGTACACGGCACGGAGGAAATTCTAAGAGTCACGGGGAACGAGCGGCCTCTCTCGCGAGAGCCTAGTTCTCTAATGTCCTTTTGCGTGGCAGTCAGTCCGTGGCAGCACGTCCGTCTATGATTCCTCAGCAACATTCTTCGAGCCGCTCGGCAGCGTTATAACCGTAGCGAGAGAGGCGGCAGCCCTGAGGACGGGCAACACACAAGCTGAGCAAAGGCGCACGACCGACCACGGCCAGCGTCCATTCTTCGTGAGCTGGAGTACGATTCAGCTCCAGTATTTCTTCGTTCCTCCTCCTAGGCGAGTTCCTTTTTTCCCCTCTTTCCAGTTTGTATCGTCCAGCCGACGGAACTGCCAAAGTGCATCAACCGCCTCGATGCTTTCCTCGACGTGTAGCTGGACGATCGTTCACTGCCCCGTGATTTTGCCTCTCTGCTTTTCTCCAGAAAGCTCTCGTTCATTCTCGTTGTTGATTTACGATGTCTCAGAGCATTCGTATTTGTTGATTTCCTTTCGGATTCTTTTCTCTTTACGGACGTCCCATTTCCGAAGGATGAGAAGAAAATCAGAAATGATAAAAGTTAATTACGTGGAAGCGTAATAGACTTGATTTAATTTGATTTTTTTTTTTATAATGAAATTGGCTGCTTTTTTTTTTTTATTGTTGTAAGTCAGTTTTAATCTTGAAAATGGTCCAAGTCAATTCAAGCTTCAAAAATTATATTTTCTTCTAAGGTGAGTCATAATAAATTATCTTACAGGACAAAATGTTTCCTGTGATGTAATATAAAGTAGTATAAAAATATTTTTTAATTTGTTCAAACGCGGTTTAAACATCTCGAAATATGACTTGGGCTACTTTCATAGACACCGGCACATATGATTATACTGTGAATGTTTATGCAAATTCAAATTCGCATGAAAATAATTTCCTAAGTAAATGTCATAACGTAAATTTTACATCGCAGAAATCGGTATGTCATTTGTTTTTCACGCATTACGTGTATTTTGCGCATTTTCGCATCTTTAAATCTCGCATAAATGCATAGCACATCAGCAGTGTAATCAGAAATATCTTGGAGGAAGATATTGAAATACGTCGAACGAAAGAATTGTGTGTATTCCACGTAGTTTTGCGCTTTCAAATCTGGCATAAATGCATAAACAACAGCAATGTAATCAGAAATATTTTCAAGGATGATATTGAAATACGTCGGACGGAAAGAACTGTGCGTATTTGCACTTGAAAATTTCTCGCCAATGCGTGAACGTTAACGCTCTAATCATAATCTTTATCTTCGAGGAAGACGTTGATCGAAACACGTTAAACAGAAAGAATTCTATATATCCATTTGAGGAGGAATCTCTCTCTCTCTCTCTCTCTCTCTCTCTCGAAATATTTTTGAAATTTTTTCTCAGAGAGAAATTTCTGAAGACGTTCTTAAAATTTCGCACAAACGCATGAACGTCAATACTCTGTTCGTAATATTCATCTTCGAGGAAGACATTGAATCTTCGACGATCTCTATACGAAATGCAGAAACCTCTTCTATCCTGCATCGAGTGAAAATTACGAAGCGTGCAGATTGTTGGCACGACAAAATTCGTCACGGTTCGAGCGAGTGAAAGAGACCGGCGGGGATAAAAGGGAAGTTGAAAAAAAAAAAAAAAAGAGAAGATTTCCTCGAAGGAAATGGTGCCTCTGCCTACGCCTCCGAGACGATGTTGCATTGTGTGTACGTGCAATATTAACCGCGATATAGGAAGACGACAAAAAGGACCACGGGCGCTGCAACGCCACGGGACGAATGAATGATTCAGAGCCGTGGCTGTCACGACGTCCCTCGCTGCCACCAGCTAATGCAGAAAACCCTGGCGAGCGCGCGCTCACGCTCGTGCTTCCCGTGTACATTGCTTGGAATAATGGTGGCACGGCACTCTCTACGCACGTGTGCCTACGTTACCGATTTGAATTCTGAGGCTCAGCTTTTCGTTCGCGAAGGCGGACAAGTCTATGGAGGGTTCGAGACATCTCGAATGAAGTATACGCTTATTGTCAAGGGGACGACAATCAAAAATTTATAGACGTTCCGCGATGTTTGATACCACGCTTGTTCGATGACTGTGTTAATCTATTAAAAGATTGTCCGCTGTGTCCACGCTACGTTTCATTTGCGATTTTCTTTCTTTCTTTTTTTCTTTCGATCGTTTCATTACAGGGGGAGTGTCGCGTTCAAATCTATTCGAGTGCAAGTGGATCGGTCTTGATTGAAATTAAATTTGAGAAAGTCGGGAAGGAAGTGGATCCTTTCTATCGATTGAAGTGAGAGATGCTGATGGATTTTTCTTATAAGTTTATTTGATGATTTCAGTGGATTCTAGGTTCTACAATTTGATTTTTACTTCAATTTTATTTTTATTTAATTTTAAAGAAATTGAGGCGTGTATAACTGATTGATTGGTTCTTCGTGGATCAGTGGATTGAATTATTAAATGGATAATAATTTCCTTGATTAAATTCGAGGTGGAGGATTGTTGCTTTATTCGTATGGCAAGCGAGCAGCAGCGCGTGTGAAAAGAGGAAACCTTCAAAGAAAAGTTTTTTCATCGGGCGTGGTTGTCTAAAGTCATAAATATTCATGCACAGTTATTATCGTATCTGTGAAAAGCAGAAAGTTCAACACGCGTGAAAAGGTCGCGAATACTTTTATGACATCTGGTATTCTAGCAATTAATTTTATCACCAATTGAAGAGTTGCAATTAATGAGTTACTGACGAACCAGGTTTATTGCTTTCTCGAGGGACTCGATTAAGAATAAGTTTGAGCTCGAGAGAATATCATCTTATTTTTATTATTTTTTTTTAGGTTATATTTCCTCTCGGAGTTTTCAGGGAGGTTTTCGTTTTTCAGAAGCTTCTAAATTCGCAGAATGTTTTTGAAACATGCAAATTTTGCAAATTTGACGACTCTAAAATCATCCTCTCTTGAGAAGAAATCTCTCTTTTGAAAAGAAATATTTCTAACATTTTTCTACCATGAAAAGATAAATTTTCTAATATCTTTTTTTATTCCAAAAAAAGTTTTCTCTTCTTTCTGAAATCTCTCCCTTGAGAAGAAACTTTTTTTTGAAATCTCTCTCTCTCTCTCACTTGAGAAAATATATTTCTAAAGTCTTTCTTTTTTAAAAGAAATCTTTTCTGAAATCTCCCTCTTCTGAGAAGAGATCTTTTTGAATTTTTCCTTCTTGAAAAGAATACATTTCTAACATTTTTATTTGCCCTCGGAATAGGAAGTCTCTCTCTTTTAATGAAACTTTTCTCACTTGGTAGAGAACTTCTCTCTCTCTCTCTCTCTCTCTCTTGAGAAGAAATCTTTCTGAGAGGCCTTTCTTTCTCTTTGAAACCTTTCTTCCGTGAAATGCACGGGTTTCGTAAAGTTGGCAAGGTCGTGGAACAAGGAGAAGCTAAAATTACTCCCCTCATGCGGAATTCCTAGGCACTTGAGCCGCAGACAGTCTGCACCTCTGCATACTAACTACGCTCAGTCCGCGCGGTTCGCACGAGGCGATCGATACGCTACAGTCGATTTAATGTGTCGTCGGTTGCGCAACCAGTCACCCTGAAAACACACTTGTTGCTACGAGTCGAACGACTGGCTGGTTGTCGGCCTCGAGCTCTTTATTTTTGGGATTCCTCGCGACCGACAATTCGTGACGAGATACCATACGGCGCACCATTTTCAGAGTGATAACAAATACTGCAGTACATAATAAATTGACTTTAGATAATCTAGAAACGGTCCGCATTGCTGTCAGCAATTTTTATAAAGTGGGCAAATACTCCGAGCTGGTTCTCAAACAAATCATAACTTCGCGAGAATTTATGCAAACTTATATCTTTACGAGTCACGCTGGAGAACTGGAATCTCCTAACGCAAAATGTTAGAATGTGCATGTTGAATATTTTACGTGAAGAATGCGGTAGAAAAATATGATGGACCGCCATTTTCATTTCTCAGAGGAACAAAGTTTCAAAATTCATGGACATTCATAGTTCAATTTTCAAATTAAATATATGTTAAATACGCGTTCCTTTTTAGTCGCAAATCGACACTAACGACTAGATGAAATATCAACAAAACTGCACTTGATTTAAAATTTTCACATCTTCAAACTTCCCATATCCGTACTGTGATCGTAAACGTCCGGTTTGAAATTCGACTTGCTTTTTCGAGTTTAATTGTCAGACAGAGTTGTTCGTCGAGGTTCATTAAACGACTGCTTGAAAAAAAGCACAATAGACAATTGTTCTTCACGAGACAGGCCAACGTTCGAAGACAATCTCCAGACACCGGAGACAATCATTTCCAAGATGCATCTTCCGCGGCCCACGCGATCTCACACTCGATTCATGTTCCCCTCTATGCACACAGACATCTAACACGTTCAAACATTTTCGATTCAGTCGTAAATAGCGTGCTAAAATTGCGATGATTCATCGAATGATTCGCCACTGTCGATCCAATTTGTAGATTATACCTGTATGGCTCGACAAGGAACTGTATTTGTCTATACAAATTGTTCGGCATTGTTCGACAGGTGACGCCATAAATTTAGTTAGATTCAACTGTCAACCAGTTCTGTTATTATCTCTTCGAAATCATTCCCATTTTATCAACAACAGATTGAGGAAAAAATTTCGGAACCGGATAAATAAATTTGGTGGAAAATTAACACTAAAACTACCAGGCAGGACTAAAGTATAAAAATTGAGTCAAAGAAATTAGAATGGAAAGGATCGATAAAGGTTTATAATACGATAATCAACACGAATTTTTTATTTGTATATTTTAAACGAATTATTCAAACCTCTAAAGAACGTTAGGACGACGTTGTGAGACATAAAATAATTATTCTAAAAAAATTATAAATTTTAAGTCCTCAAATAATTACTTTAAAAAACTTATAAATCAGTCTTTTATTTTCATTAATTTATTTATTCATTAGTCATTTACTTTGGTAGTTCTAGTGTCAGTAACTACTTAGCTGGAAAAATTAATTAACTAGCAGTAGCTAATTAAGAAAGAATAATTTTCTTTCAGGAAAATTTGAAAAATTTCTAAAAGATTAATTATAGAAAATCAGAGATATCAAAGTCATGTTTTACTGATAATAATTTTAAGTCAATCTGGCCTAATGATTATTTCAATGGCTGCAGTAGAATTAACTGTACGAAGCATAATAAATTGTTTTTTAAATGAGAACTAGAATGAAATTTATTCTGTTTCGTGTATCATTTATGAATTTAAAATTTTAATAATAAAAACGTTAAAGTTTCTTTATGGAACGAGTATAGTAAAATTGTTTCGTCTGAATTTGGTTCCCCACATTTTATAAATTTATTCTGGACCAACTGTCTACCTCGTCGAGAGGCTCATTGTTGATACATTTTATAGCTCGAAATGATACATTTTTTAAACAATCTGTGAATGATGAAACGGAATGAATGTTGTTTCTAATTCGCGTAGTCGACGATGTCGGATCGATTCGAGTGAGACGCTCCAGAAAGCAGCGCCAGCGTTTCAATTTATCAACGTCGCGTCGTTCCAGCGACGATTCGAGGGAGAAGGAAGACAGACAACAGCGAGCGTAAGGGATTCGCGCGTTTCCCCCAGGCCGCGACGCGAACTTTTACGAAATCCTTATTCCTGCCGGTGAGATACGATCCGCGCGGTTCGTTCCTTCATCTTTTATTCAGTCGCTATCACCCCCGATTCTAAATCCCCATCGGCCGCAGTCATGTGCGCGACAGCGGCCGGCTCCCAGCCCTCGTCCAGCCACGTTTCCTTAGATCACTGTTGAAGGAGGGCTGCCTACTGGACGTAGAACCTTCTCGTGCGAGCGAGAGCCAAGAGAGGCAGCCACTCTCTCTCTCTCTCTTTCTCTCTCTTTCTCGTGGCGCAAGAGAATGCAAACCGTGGGCGGTAGTTTACATAGAACTTTGAACCGTTTGTTCGTCGATGTCCGCTGTGGCAATGGCTCTCGCCGGGTAAGGGCAGTAATTCAAATCGACAGTAGCATCCATTTGGTTAAGGGGGCCTTACCGAGATACGGATCAGTGATTTATAACTGGCTGCCGGAATGCGTGCGGACGTGCCGATGTCTCTTCCAACATCATCGATATCCATTATCGAGCGCCTTCTTTCACCCATGGATCACCACGTGCTTTCGTTGCCAAACCTATGAACCGTCGTCTCCGTGCCTCGTTGGGGGGTTCCTTCAGTTCCTTTTTTCCCATCGTCGATTTCGAGAGAGATCGCGAGCAAATCTGCTCGACAGTTATTTGATTATATTGCAACAAGGAGATTTTTTTTGTTGCGTTGCTTTGGACCCGATCGATGGAGAAGACAACTCGTTTACCTGTTCGCTTAGAACTTTGGAATTTATTGCATCGTTTGCATTTAATACAATATCACTGTAACAATAGAATTTGCATTGAACGAAATTCACCTTGACCAATTCTTAAACCAGAGTTCAAATAAACGGGTCACCCTGAGTCGTGGTGCTCGATCGAGATCCTGACTTCGATGATATTGACGTCGTGGGATTTATTTGGGAGGAGAACGCTCTGAGGCCATAGAATTCAACTTTAACCCGTTCAACTTTCAAAATCGTGAGAATTTATCAAAATCATGCACGTTTATATTAAACTAGCTGAACCTCGATCTTTCGACCTTGGTATACACGCAGTGACTACAATATTCATAGAAGAACAAGAAGTTCAAAAGAATTTAGTTTAAAATTCTTCTATCTTTGAAAATTCCTTGCTCCAAAAATCTTTATCAAAATAATAACGATTTTAAATCGAACAACAAATTTCCTGCAACTACCATATATACATCGTAGTATTTTACGTATTTTAGTATTATTTTATGTTTCCTAGCTTCAAGTTGGGCTTTACGGGACCCGAGGTGATCCAATTCGGATTCTGCCACCTTGAGATCATAGTCCCATAACTCTAACATGATTCCCCGCTATCTCGCCATCTTTCAAATTCAATTTTTACTATTCTAAGAACACGAAAATCAAATTCTGTAACCTCAACGTAATTCAAATTAAAATCTCTGACTCCACATTTATAATGTGTTTAAAATTCGTGCGTAATATATATATGTATATGTTACGTGTAATATTCGCGTATAACACATATGATTTTTCTTACAATACGCATATTTGATTTTATTCGCGCGTGTAATACGAATAAATGAGTTTGTTTGATGCGATCGAAATCCAAATGTTGGGCTGTTTCATACATCTCGGGATATACACGCACTCTGACGTTGATACCTCTTAACCTTTGCGATTTTCTTCGTGACCCTAAAGGGCAGCTATAGGCCCGCACATTGTAACAATGCATCATCTTGTCGCGCTGGGAGGTTCACCGCTTCAAGGCTAGCCGAACCTGCGACTCCGGCTACGGAATACAATGGACGGTTCAGGCACCGTCGTCGGTTCAATGCTTACATTATGACTATCCCCGTGGCTTGGCACATGTAACGATACTTATCCCCGTATCCTACAGGCTTTGTCTCACATCGGTGGGAGGACGCGCTCGTGGGTTGCACGTTTTGCAAAAATTAATCTCTATCAACTTCGCCCCCGAACTCGTACTACTTTCTTGAATACTTTTGAAATTTTCTACGCAGTACAGAACTTATGATACTGATTGAGTAATATCGATTTAATCACTATCTACACTACTACTTTACAATTTTATTTTACTTTATTTTAGGAATTTTATTTTATTTTATTTTGGGAATTTTATTTTATTTTATTTTAGACATTTTATTTTATTTTATTTTACTGTATTTTACTTTATTTTACTTTATTTTATTTTATTTTATTTTATTTCATTTTATTTCATTTTATTTTATTTTATTTTATTTTAGGAATTTTATTTTATTCTATTTTATTTTTGGAAACACCAAAAATTAACCAAAGTGCAGTTAATTCGAAGTTAATAAGCACAGTTTTGATTAGAATAGAGGTCCACCTAAAGAAGTATTTCCAAATTTTTCATTTCAGTAAAATCTGCTTTCTGCTGTTAAATCTCCTCTTTTTTTGGGCCAAATTTTTCCGATTACTCTTCTGTTTTCTACTTTAACTTTTATAGCCTACGCTTGACAGCATGTGTAAATGATATTTTCCAAAATCGCCACTCGTTCCGCAATACCGTTTTGCTTGTTCAAACTGTTCAGTCTTTCTCGCGATGCATTCACATGTTTATATAATGTAATTGTACCCGAGATACGTAGATTCATTAGCCACGATATTACGTGCCGGAAGAAGATCGCGTGTAAATGATCGGCATGTGTATGCTCAACGATCCGCACGATCATCGAGCAAATACGACGCTGCGTTTGTGCACATCCTCTCCTACGATCATGCATGTTGCACAGTCTCTCACAGTTACTCAAATTTCTATATTAATATGTATCTAATTTCAATTTTACTTGATGCATATCGTTACGACCTCGAATTTGTAATCAACCGCCATCACGATTGTTTCTCATCTATTTGTCACGTCATTCTCACGTGATCTCCGATTACGATCTTCAAAACGTTCAGAGTACGTACACAACTCGCTCATGCCGATAGTTTGTCCATCTAATTGTTAGTTCATTGATTAAAACCACCTCCGACTGGGCTGATTCCGTTACAAGTACGGCTTGAAATTCGCGTCCCTCCGGGGGGAGGAAAAATCATGATTCACCGGACACGAGTCTTCGTCTCTCCCAATAACGACCAATCAAACGCCGAATTACGAACCTGCTCGTTAGTACGCAACCATGACACCGTCCACCTTCTGCCCGCGTCCTGCAATCAAGGTTCAACGTTCGTGCAAAATGTGGCAACGGAAGATAAACGAGCTCGGGCCGATGATCACGGCGAATCGTACATCAAGGGACCTTGGGCACGAGTAACACCCCGCCAGGAGAGATTACGCCTCGCCTTTATGAGCGAGCGTGCAACATACACTGCAAGACGAGGAGCACTCTCGATGATACATGTGTACAGACCTCTTCCGACAAAACGTTCGCGCATGGTTAATTTGTTTGGCTAGAAGAGTGATGTTTAAATTCCCTCGGCGTGAATTGATGGGGCAGTGATTCTTCGAATTGATGTTTTTCGGTAATTAACGCTTGCCCGAGGTAGGCACGCTCCCCGTACGCATTTACAAACGTACGCGACTCGAACGTTTTCGTTATCGTCGTGGAGGCAAGGGGATCCGGGTGATTTCGTTTTATTTTCTTATCGCGTACGAAGCCATTTAAAGCGTCGGATTAAACGTTCTGCCGGAAGGCGGATAAAAATGAAATCGCGGCATTAAGAGCCTTCTACCGTACGCCTAAGAGCGCCACTTAAGATACGCGCGTTCGTCTGGCTTGGCCTTCGTGTGTTTGCTGACTGCTCGCGCAAAAATAGACATTGCCTGCGATGATGGTAATTCCGTGTGTGGACTTCGACAGGTTGCGCGTAATTTTTCCCGTGTTTTCGTTGAGCAAGAACTCGTTAAATAATATTTGACGTTGCTGCACAGAGTTTGGTACTGTATGAGGTAGTTGAAAATTCGGGATCGCTGTGTAAACGAACGTTCATCTCGCGGAATCCCACAATTCTGGAAATATTTCAAACTGGAAACATAATTACTACACGATTATTAATACAGATGAAATATAAATGATAATTATTATCAATATCTGTAGTACTTAGTTTCGAATTACTTAACGAAATTATTATTAGAGACACCGATGTCAAAAACCTTTTTAATAGAGATCTCAAGGAAATATTCCTCAGAAATCAGATGTACAATGACCAACATCAAGAGAAAGAAAATATTCGTCAAGTGATAATAGATTCTTCTTGGAACCTAATACGGAAGCAAACGAACGATCGTTTTATTTACGATCGAATCCAACGAACGGACAGATGCTCTCTCGATGAGATGCGAAAGAGAATTTCTCGACATTCCTCGAGTTTTCTCCCGATGAAAATGTAAATGAGTCAGGTGATGTTGTAGTGATCACTGTTACAGTATTACTCTTCGTTCGTTTCGTCTTCGTGCACCGGTTGGACGTTGCACGAGGAAAATGCTCGATGACAGATGGCGATTGACCAAGATTAACGACGTAACCGTGATCTTGCGCGGGCAACCTTGAGTGTCTCAGCATCCAGCAAAGATGGAAAGCATTCGTACTTCCTTTCGATTGATCGCCGCCGGCACGCTGTCCAGGCGTCCCGTTCAATTTATTCCTTTTATCAGTTCGTAAGTTTCCCGAGCAATACCGGTGGCGTGATAAAGTCGAGCCGCGAGGAGCTGTTTAGATCTCTCGATACTCGTCGCGCGTGCACACGCTGCTCCTTCCAACGTTCCCTCGCAGCATCTGGGCGCTGTTGAATTAACAGAAGGGTCTCGATTGTAGAGATGATACTTCTTGTTATTTATAATTATATTAAATGTTAAATGTAAATAAATTAATTTATCAGAAAAGGAATTTACAGCGTTTGAAGAAGATGCTTGGAAGTTAAGAACTGAGGAATTGATGCGCGAAAAATTTTTGTTTAAATCCGAGGTATTCTTCAACGTTGGAAAAAAAAGTATAAGTCGAAAAATAACTGAAGAAGCAGCATTAATGCTAATGCGTCCTCAAACTTGTGTATCATGTGCATACACTGCGATATTAATGTGTACATCTACTTGTTATTTACTCGTTGAGAAACTCAAGTCGACTCGACTCGAAGAATCGTGCATCTAAATGGCACCCCTTCATTCCCTTGCAAACAGAAGTCATGCTAAATTTCTAATTATTAAACGTGTAACATGCAAGGCGATTTTGTATTTCAAAATTCTCGTTTCAGGGGTTGGACAAAGCACATTTTCTCCAGCCGTAAGAATAATGGTAACGAAAAGGGCAGAAAAAGAAAAGAAGAGGAACGTTTTGTGCCACGAACAAATTAGGAACGCTCCTTTTATGATCCCGAGTATAAAAGAAGGTATAAATAAGGCTGAATTGTGCTGTCCAAAATGTAAAGAAAGAACGAGGGAGGGAAGAAAAGAGAGAGAGAGAGAGAGAGAGAGAGAGAGAGAGAAAGGGGGAAAGGGTATGCAGAGCATCGCGGCGATAGAAAGAATTCTGTGTGAGCCAGTTCGTGACGTGGTGGCGATGCACGACTTTGATAATTCCTTCCTTTCTCCGTGTCCACGTGATATCCGGACGAAAGATCGCACCGGCAGAACCGGGAGGCTTTCAAGGGATCGCTTTACATTCGTGAGAAGTCAATGATCTTGATCGTGATCGTTGCTACGCCCATCTAGCTTCGGTAGGGAAGTTGGATGCCGCTGCAGAACCACGTTCGTTGGTATTTCTATCGTTGGTCCGTTGTTGATTGCAACATGCCACGAATACCTCGAAGGAAATCGTTGGCAAACGTTCGATTCTGACAACAACGTAATTTACGAATAATTTAGATTTCTAAAAAGTCTCCTCTGGCGAAAATCTCGAAAAAGTATCTTTTTCTGTCAATTGTTGGTGGTTGTGGCGGTTGTAGAGGCTCGATGATCTTCGACCCACGAACGTCGTCGGAGATAACGAACGCGTCGAGCACGCATGATCGATCACGCGTTCACGGATGGAAACGAATTCGAATTCCGTTGCCAGGAAACAACGGGAGACTCGAAGCTTTCCTAGGGGGGAGAAGATGAATTTCTGTTCGCTGTCAAGGGGGCCGGACACGGAAATGAGGCGTCAATTACGTACGGTACGCAGCATCTTAAATCATCGGCTCATAAATTAATACCCCACTGTCGTACACTTTATTGTGATTTATACCACAGTCGGCCACGCCTCTGGGATACCGTGTCTAACGGGATTCATTTCGTACGGGGATAATCGTAATAAACGTTTCGTTGTGAATAGCTGGTAGTCGTCCACATTCTTGTCCACTGAATTTAGACAAAAATTCTTTGGAAGAGAGAAGGTAGAAAATATGAATTGCATCAGAGAAAAAATTCTCAGTGATACTTATTTTCAATCATTTTTAATTCAATCAATATCGTGTTTCACTAAAAAAGAAAAAAAAAAAGTAATTTTCGAAGGGAATATAATTCATAACCATGAGCATTGAAAAGCATTGATCGTTAGAGTTAGGGCACGATCACGAATTCCTGGGATCCTCTTCGTGAATCCCGTGGATCGCTTGCCACATTCAGGAAGCGTTCCGGCAGCCGACCACTGACTTTTCGCGAACATCGATCCCGCCGTTCGCGTTCCATTGTTCTCCCGTGTATTTGCATACGGTTTAATGGAACACCGGGGTTCCTATTGTGCGTCCCTGGAAATCTTATGTAACAACGTTCAAGGTGATAGCATCTTCGACACGTAATCGCATGCGTAACTTTATCGATGCTACCGGAAGGTCCTTAAACGGATGCCCGATGCAACGATAGTTCCTTGTGGAACACGCTTTACATACGACCTCGATAATGCGTGGAACGGGTTCTATAGTCAAAATTAAAACGAACCTGATTAAATCTATCGTATCCTTATTTTGGAATATCGCATTATGAAAAAGAAAAGTTCGAAATATATAATTTTAATACTATATAATATATAGTATAATATAATATAAAATATATACAATATTATATAATATATAATATAATATTTATTAATATAATATAATATATAATTTTAATACGATATAATATAATATAAAATATATACAATATTATATAATATATAATATAATATTTATTAATATAATATAATATATAATTTTAATACGATATAATATATATGCCTTTTTGATTTTCTATATTGGAATCGATGCCAAACAAACGTTTCCCTCTTCCAAAACAAGCTCGAACGATTAAATATCAGATTGCAGTATGAATCCACAGTTTGAAACGAGTTTAGTTACGTTTTAAGATGTCCATCTGTTTATATTTAAAAAAAAACCGCAATTACTTTTTGGCCAACCTAATAATGTAATGTAACATGATTGTAAAATACTTGTGTTAAATCTTCGATATGTAAATCAGAAATTTCTCCAAGCTTTTCTGCAAAGTGTCATGATGGTCTCCTCGTTTGCAAAGCGATTTACCAACAAGAAAGACGCACACGTGTGATTAATCCCGGCGGCAGCAGCTCGCGAGTTGCTCGAACAATGATTACATGTCAAAGATTGCATCGATCCGACTGCCCGTTGCATAATGGCTCTGGGATCTTCCATTAAATCGTACACGAGTCTCGAAGAGAAACCACGAGCACATTTTCGGATTGCAGAACGTCGAAACTTTCGATTGGAGGTTGCTACAAAACGTTTTATAAAAGGGTCATTAAGCCCGTTGATCGCTGTCGATTCGCTTTTTGTTCGTGAAAGTTCTCATCGATGGATCCACCGTGAAGTAATCTTCGCCGATCGAATACATTCGATCTTCCCATCCTAAAAGTTATGAAAAATTGAACGTACTAAGCTTTAAAAGGGGTAACTTTTCTCTGTCGTTTTTCGTTCAGAAATAATTTTAACAATTTAATAAATTTTCACAAGTTTAGTGTACAATTTTCACTCGAAGGGTGAGGAAATACAAAGAGAAGGAACGTTGGAATTTTCTCTGTTATTTTTAGCAAAAATACATTGAGTATTAAAATGAGATCAAGCTGTAAAATAAAAATAAAGATATTAAATATTCTGCGGTAAATTTTATTTCCAGTATAAATATGTAAAGAATAAAAGAGAGAAAATGAAGGAGAAAAAGAAGGGAACATTGTCTGTTTTTGCACGGCAGAGAAGCGTTGCTCGTCTGACACACACGGGCACACCTACTGCGGTCGCGTCTGTACGTGCACGGCTCGTTCCACTTGTAATCGTCTTTCGTCAAGCGTGTATCCGCTTCCGGTGGGACGAGTCGCAGAGGACACTCCGGTCACTGAACACGCATAATTCATTGATAATTATGTAATGTAAATTCGTCTCTTCGCGATGATCGACGAATCTCCATTATTTTGGAATTCAATGGCTAGGCAGTTGGCTCTTTCACGGCGATTCAGCTCTGTGTCAATTGTTGAACGACATTCGACGATACGGCAGTTCTGTTCAAAGGAAACTACAATATGACAAATGTTCTGTCTTCCGTCTATCGTTGTTCTTTTACAAAACTGGGCAAAGTGACAAACTTTATAAAACTCAATGAAAAGAGAATTGAAGATACACGAAAATAATTAAATGTTAATAATTCTGTTGTGAACATGATAATATATCCTTGTCCTTTTGCAAAACTCAACAAAAAGACAAACTTTTATAAAACTTAATGAAAAGCAAATCGAATATACAATAGTTGACGAAAATAATCAAATGCTCATGAGTCTGCTATAGTGAGACACAGTTAATTATATCGGTCAAATCCGAGAACAAAGCGGAATTTCACTAAATTTACGTTTAATGAACAATTAATATGTATTATATACAGCGATCCTAAGCACAATATATCATTAATGCTGAAAGACAGATTGTTTGTAATTTTCAATCCAAATATTTTGGCAATTTGCATGCTTGTAATTGTTGCATCTCACTGCAGTGTCAGTGAAAGTTTCAAAATATTTAACACAACATTCCGTTCCAATTCAAAACCTTTAAATCGTACTAGACTTACGAGCTGTTCCTTCGTTTCCATTCGATTCGCATAAGTCATGCTCGATCGTTAGGTTAATGGGTTTCCATCATAGTCGAGCGCGTTTCTCTGGCCTAGCAAATAGCGGACACAGGTTGCAGAACACGGTAATAAACATTCGGGTGCAGTTGAACGTGTTCGAAGAGCGTGTAACCTGTTGCGTTGCCATTCGTCGAGTATCGTCCCGAAAAATGGCGTGCAACAAAGGGAGTGTGTCCGACAGGTGGTCAGACCTGTTCATCATGCGCGCGTCATACGTGTATCGAGCGCGTACGCGCGTCACACGATCGTTCGCCTGTTTGAATCAGATGATTTTCAATTGAAATTCTCGCTCGTTTCTCGGCTAACATTAATTAAATACAATTGTTTATGATCTCTTATCTTAACATAATTTTTCATTTATTTTCACATTTAGTAGGTTTCATTTCTTGCATGACTTTGGAAATTATTTAACTGTTGGAGATAATGTTATAGCGTGAAAAAGTGTTTTCAATTATCTCAAGAGTAAGTAACAGAGAGAAACAGGTGATTTTGGAGATAAATTTTGTTCAAAAATGTTGCTAATTTAGGAGGCAGTAAATTTAGATATGATCAAAATTTATGCTTCGTAGAGCTGTTTATAAACTGTCTATTTGCCATAAGCTTGTTTAACAATATAAGTGAAAAATTATTTGACCGTTTGGTTAAATGAATATTAACGAAGATTGACATTTTTTCTTTTTCAGTTAACTTCTCCTTGAAATCGACTCGCTATAACGTGTACAATCATTCGTGTCGACGTATGATCATTCATAATCTCAAAATCCATGATCGTAATTTTTAAAATCATAATCGATCGTGACACGGATACTTCAGACGATTTGTAATTTCGTTCGATACGACGATACGAATAAAAAAGAAAAGAAACTAAGTTCCGAATATCGTTTGGTAATTATCATTGAGCCATAGCAATCAGAAAGCCAACCGGTCAATGATCTTGATACGATCGATCTTGATCGTGATAGACTGATGTAAATATCTTGTCTCTGTGAACGTTCGAGACTTAGCAGATTTTTATGCAAATACACGCGGAGCCTGGTACGTCTATTATAAATTTAATAAATACTCTGTCACATTTTTGACACGTAATATAACTACGAGTATAACTTTTCGCAGACTTTGTCTCGTTACTATTTAATTGACATTTGTGTCAAGTGAATTATCTGTCCATTAATTGACTTGTACACGTAATTGATATCGCAACAAAAAATGCGATTCTTACAGTTCTTCGATTCTCGAAGATAGAAAAGTCGAGAATATGGAAAAAAAAGAAAATTTCCTGATGAGTTTCACGAGCATGGAAAAACCAGTTCGGCCTTCTCGGTCGTTAATCTATGTATCGAAAGTATTACGTAAAACCATTAGGCGAGACCTTGATTACGTCAAGTCTGCAAAATGAAGCCTTCCACGTCTAATTACGCGTAATCGTTCGATCGAGCTAGTTACGACGACGCAAAATTTCATTTCTCGTCGAATCCTTGAAGAACATCAATTCAATTATCACGGCAGTATAGTAAAATTATTTTCTTGGCAATAAAAACATTCACGATGGACACAAGAAATATCCAATTTTTTTTTTTTTTTTTTTTTTTATGAAGAATGCACACGTAAACTAAAATTCGGTCGCGCGGAATGGTATTATAAATCCTCTCTCTTGTTTTCAAGAGGACTGTCACAGGGTCAGGACAGTATTTCGACATAAATAGCGAGATAATGCTCATAGATACGAGGCGACGCTCGCTAGTTATCTTTCGCGCGAGACCTTGGATAATATCGAGGCGTGATTGCGATCTTGACCCGCTTAAAAAAAACGGCGGATCGTCGGGATGCCACCTCTGTCGCAACTAACGTGCGTAAAAATTCCCGAAATCGCCGTTTACCTCGCGAATCACGTAACGCGAGTTAATTGTTCCCGAACGAACAACCCACGCACGCAAATTTCATTCCATGTCCCGTTGAGCGAACGCGGCGCGCGTGTACGGCAATTGCACGGCACCAAAACCACGCGCATTACGACAGTCACATTCACGTAGGGCAAATGGCACGGGACTTTATTAACCGGTTGAATTCAGTTAAACGGCGCCGGTTTTACGTCCGAAAAGAGTTACGGACGAAAAATATGACGGCAGGTAGGCAACGCGTGTGTCGAACACGTTCGAGCAATTACAGTAACTTACTTGGGTAATCGGTGTGCGTTGATCCAACACACACACACACACACACACATACACACTGGAAAGGACAATGAAGGCCGCGGAGGTGACAGAGTGGCCGGATTAAAACAAGAGACCGAGCTCGAGACGCATTTAGTCGTCCGATGGAGGTTTCGTTTCGGGCATTGAATTTACGATGAGTAGACGGGCGCAAAGTTATCGCGCAACGAGTAATGAACACTTGTTCGTTTTAAAGTAGCCGTCCGGCAATTTGTACGTCAGTCGCGGAGCGGCGCGACAAGACCGACTTCTATCTGGCGCGGATCTCTCGCTCCTCCTTTTGCGGCGCGTGCACCGAGTCGCGCGCTCCATTCGACCCGAAATTCCACGCGCAACACGCTCGAGCCGAACTTCTCCGGCCAAATTGCATTGTTCTAATGTTGCGTTACGATCAATTGCGTTTGAGGATCAATTGCGCGATCATGTAATAAATATCGCGCACGTGAGTACGAAGAATTGTCCGAAAATCAATCAATGATCGATTGGGAATCTACTCCGTTCTGCACGATATATATTTATAAATCGTAGTATTTATTTGTTCGGCCATTTTATGAGTATGACATGAAAGAATCAAGAATCAATCTGGTGCAATGCAGACATTTATTTTTTTTCTGTATTGAAATAATTTATAATTATTCTGATAAAGTGTTTGATCGAAGGTTTTTAAGAAAAATATCCGTATATTTCGTGAAAAAAACTTTCCAATATTCGTCAACATTCTCGACGTTCCGCCAGCCGAAACTCGTCCATATTCCGTCTGGAATATCTGAAATTCGCAAATATACAGTTGGCCGCGAGAGACGGGAGATACGATCCGCTGGGGAGAGGACAAGAGTCCCCGAGTTCCGGGCCGAGTCGTCGTGATCGATGAAGAAACAGTAATCGCTACATCGTCGGGCGACATGGCTGTTTTCCGCGCGGAACAATGGCTGTTCTAGCCGCGGAGAGAGCCGCGCTGGAATCAAGGAAACAAGGACAGAAGGAACAGCACTGACCTTCCTTATACACGTGTTCACATAAAACATTACGATCTTTTATGCGGTCACGTTCGCGGCGATAACCCACGACTTCTCGTGCCTTCTTCTACGCGACGCCCAGCTCCGCCACCGACTGCCTACCCTTTGCTCCCTCCGCCATTATTATTATCCGCGAGTTCTTTTCTTCTTTTTTTCTTTTCCTTTTTCTTTTTCTCTTTTTTTCCTTTTTTGTTTTTTCGTCTGTGCGCTTGGTTCCTCCGGTTTCACCGGTGGGACAAGGGAGGACACCCACTGCCCCTCCCCTCTAGAATTCCGTGCAACGTCGGATTCTTGCGCGCCAGTGCAGAAGGTCAGATGATGACTCGCGATTCCGGAAGGGATAATAGGTGGTCTGCATTATTCAGGACCAAGACCGGGGTCGGTGTGTGTGTGTGTGTGTGTGTGTGTGTGTTGTCGGGCCTCACGTTCAACCGCTGTGGCCGAACGAACGAAAATCCCCCGCTCCGCCCGTACGGAAACTCTGCTCGATCCTCGAACTCGAATAACGTCCGTTGTTTTGCTGCTCGTCTCTCTGCCTCGATCTTCTTAACCACCAGTGCCAGATAATTTGGCGAATTGGCTGGTGGATATCGTCGACGATGACTGACTCGATGAATTCCGAAAATTGTGGGCTCTGCGGGATGTGTTGCTTGCCACGCCGAAGAATTTTTAACGAGAGTTGTTCGGTAAGAGCCTCTACTCGATTATCCGTGATACTCAGCATTTCATGTTATCCACGACATTTTGTGACTGCGTGTAAATTTTTGACAATTGAAATATTTTTTTCAATTCTGAAGGATTAGTACGTACATGTATGCGCATACGTGACAATAAAACAAATAAAAAGTACTGCAGTGCTTATTTTTTTGTAACGCAGTTTGATAAACTCGACTACTTGATATGATTCAGTTCTATTTAGGATCATCGCGAGCCTGATTCTGTATAATTGGCAGATAACATCAAAACCTCGCAGCGTGATACGCGAGCAAACTATCACACGCGGGAAATAAGCAAATAAGACTCGTTTAAGTTGCAATTAAGTTGCAATTGCGATTTAAAATTTTTCCCCGGCCATCCGGTTCTGAAGAATTACGACCGGTTTGCAACGCAAAACGGATGCCACTCTCGAGCAGTCATATCTGGCCCCGCTCGATCCGCTAGACATGTTTTTGCCAACAACATTGTTGCTCGCCTTGCCACAACGTCAGCGATCAAACATCGAGTCGTTTTTTTTATCGAATCAAAGTCCCAAGACGTGCACAAGCTTCCAAGATGCGAACATTTTCACTTGTTTCGCCGAGTGAAAAAGAAAACGAGATGAATCTTAACTAATTAAGAACCGATGAGAGGGAGTCTCGATGTGTTTCACGACTATCAAGTTACGCTCGACCGAAATTGAACGTTGGACGAACGAAAATGATGGAATCGCGTGGCGGTCGATTCCTCCGGTTCGCGGCAGCCATTCATCTGGCTGAAGCCGGAGAAGGGGTCATTTTTCGTGGTGAAACAAAACGAGAATTGCCCATTAACCGCACGATAGGGTAGAAGATGTCGATGTACCATCGCGTGTGAGAAAGCCACGAAGAACCCGAGATCCCCCAGGCGTTCATCGTTCAACGTGTGTGTAACGTAAGTGCAGTTGTGTCTCGTTACTTTTCTTATCAGTCCCTGGAAGAACGAATATCCCCTGCAGGGTATTAGTATCGCATTAATTTCGAATCAAACTTTGATTCATGTTCTGCACAGTCGACTAAATGATCGGGAAACTGTCTTCAATATTCACTTTTTTTATTTTAAGATTTTCATCGTTCATTTTTAGAGAGATTGTTCGATATAAAAATGTCCGTTTATTGGATTATTGGTGAAGAAAAATCGCTTCAGCTTTTCAGTTTGTAATTCGTCTCGT